>CANSGD010000248.1:0-600000 GCA_947645195.1 Patellifolia procumbens | reverse complement strand
AAAGAAGATATGATTAGAGCTGTCAAAAGTTTACACGACACGACAACACGACACGAACCGGATACGATAGAAGTGGGTTAGTCTTGAGCATTCTTGACACGTTTACTTAAACGGGTCAACACGGGTTTAACCGTTTAATAAATAGGTTGGGTTAGTGTTGATATTTTCAACACGAAACTGACACGGTTTTATCCGTTTAGTTTAATAACATAGATACTTGTAGAATTGTAGTATGATATGAAGGTTACAAGTATAAATATTTTACTTCATTCATCAAAATTTCAATGTAAATAAAGGTTAGTGGTTAGCCAAAAGTGAATTCATACAATAAAAGAACAAAATTAGACACTAAAAAATGATTTATCACCATAATTTTCTATATCATATGGCTTGAACGGGTTTACACGCCTAACCGTTTAATTAAACAGGTCGGGTTAGTGTCAAGAGTGTTTGACACGATTAATTAAATGAGTCGGGTTAGTGTCAAGGGTTTTCGACACGACACGACCTATTTGACAGGTCTAGATATGATGCATGTATTGCAAATTGCAAAACGGAGCTATCATAATGTAGTAGTCGTTGATTTAAGACGCATTCACCAAATAGCCTATGCATGTGCTGATGTGCATGCCTAGTTTTGAACCCAACTTCACAGCAGGGGTGCTGCAGTATAGAGTTCCTAAAACATTGAACAAGTTTTCAACTAATTAAAACGTTTTTAATTAAGTAAAAAAAATTACAGGCTCACAGATTTCTCATTACTTGTATAACATTGCTACGTGTTGATTTGTTATTGGATTGCATAGCCAATAGGATCAGTTCTACTGCAGGGAGATGCCACGTAGGTAGAAATAGCAAAAGACTATTGGAGCAGGATCAGCAAATGGGACCCACAAATCACGTGAAGTGGAAATGCTTAATGAAGCTGCATTCTTATTACAGGACAAGACAATTTGATCAGCTACAAATCCCCTCTAATCCTTTCACAGCCAATTATCGTTGATCTCCCACGTGGGACAACTGGCCCCACAATACCTATTACCTTTGATTCCCTTTGTATTTTTTCTTGTTATTTTGCTGCTATTTATTCCTATTTGGAAATTGTATCCTACCAACTTCTACCCCTCAAATCTCACTACTCTTTTGGTTTCTACTCCTTTATATTTCTTGTTGTTTTCACCAACAAGCTTAGATTATCATGGATGATTCTTCTTCTTCATACATTCACATGGTTATTAACACATTAACTTATTCTTGAGTTTTGATTTCCATATTTCTTGTTACACGATCTAACTAATTAGCGGTGATTTATGATAACTCTGTCTTACAGATAGGCGAAATGATCTGATCTCTTTCTTTCTTTTTCTCTTCGAATATACCTCTTCTTAACACGGGATGACTTTAAAACACTCCTTTATATGTTGGGAATATAGAAAATATATTCGGGATTTTGAGATGGATGTATGACTACTTCTTATGATATTTAACTACTTAATGATTGATTTTTGCAGGTGCAACACTTGATAGAGAAGTGTTTGATATTTCATATGACAAAAGAAGAGTGCATGGAAGCTTTGTCAAAACATGCTGAAATCAAACCTGTCATCACCTCCACTGGTTTGGTTTCCTTTCAATTTATCTCTTTTTTTGTCAATCTTTTGCATGCATGGCTGAATTTGGGTAAATATTGTATGGTGTAAAAACTTCTTACTTTTTGCAACTTTATTTTGTTATGTTGTGATCATCGTTTTTATCTCTTTGTATAGTGTCTTTCTGTCTCTTCGTCACAACAAGTAGGTCTTTTTGTATGGACTTTTCATCATAAGGGTTTTAGACTATTATAGAATTCCTCACTTGATAGCTATATATTTAGAGAAAGGTTATAAAGGTTGTCTCATATGGAAAAATTTGACGGGTTTAATTTTAAAGCATTTAATCTATAAGTTAGCAAGCTATTTTATTCAAAATCGTCTAGAATTTGTTCTTTGGAAATAGCTCTTTCAATCGATTTTATTTTGTACCAATAAGTTTAGCTCAATTCATAACCTCAACTTTGTAGTAGATTGTATTTATGATTGTAATAGAATATAAGAACTATATTAAACTTGAACTTATTTTTCCATAATAATATTAATAGTTATGATAGCAATAGTAATAATGCTTTATTATTATTATTATTATTGTTGTTGTTGTTGTTGTTGTCGTCGTATTTGACTTTCTATACTATTTATAAGAGCAATCACCACTCATGAACAAAAAAAAAACATCATCCGTCTCTCTACCACTTTCTCACTCATCCCAAAATTTTTATCATGTTTTATAATCAATTTGATCAAAGGCACCTCACTCATGATCATCAATTATTTATGTATTTAAAATTTTAAAAAATTCAAAAGTATATAAAAATATAGCAAAGTGGGTGTCTATTTATAGATCTCAAGAAAATATAATCGTTGGTATTTTTTATAATTTTTTTACTTTGTAGATTGTCAGATATTTTATTTTGAAGTTTTAAACAAAAAAACTGTTGCCACATGTCACTGTGTGATTGGGCCAGTTGCTTTTCTCATGAACTAGTTGATCACAATGTGATCTCTTTGTGTATTTCATGATTAATCACATTGTGATCTATTTCTGTATTTCATGATTGATCACAATGTGATCTACTTTCACTCTGAGTATAGGCCATTTTTTTGTTCATGCCTTATGATCTATTCTTATGATCAAATTAATCATGAGTGTAGTTGCTCTAAGCTCCCCTTTGACCACATATAAGTTTCAAAAATATTAGAAAAATAGTATCATGTAATAATTATGGGATTTTATTTGACATAGAATTTCAAAATATATATTATTTTTTATATTTTTGGTGATAACGAAAAATAATACATTAAAGATTAAAGTTATGCGTAAGCAAACCTAACGAGATTAAAGTAGAGCAAGTAAAAAAAAACTAAAAAAGAAGGAATTGTTAATGTTCTACAAACGTACTCCGCTTAGAAACACATGAGCATCCGATAATTTCGAGACATCATCGCACTTGCCATATCAATATCATAAGTTAGAGTTTCACTGTTGATATAAGGGTTTAAGTTTTCCTTGTTTTCTTTTGGGTGTTATTAAACATAGTCCGTATTTACCATCTCACAGCTCGTATTTTATAGCAAATTGTCCAAAATACCCTTATTAAATATAATTATGTCCGGTTTTTTAAAAATAAATCCAAAAAAAAAAAATTTTTTAAAAGATCAAAAAAAAAAATTTAAAAAATTGAATTTTCACGGAACCGGATGGAGTTTCCGGTACCGTGTACCGGAAAGTCAATCCGGTACTGTAAAAATCCATTTTTTTATAAAAAAAAATGTTAAAATTTGAATTTTCACGGAACATGATTGACTTTCCGGTACCGTGTACCGGAAAGTCAATCCGGTACCGTAAAAATCCATTTTAAAAAAAAAAAATTGAATTTTCACGGAACCGGATTGACTTTCCGGTACCGTGTACCGGAAATTCCATCCGGTTCCGTCAAAACTGATAATTTCACGGAACCGGATGGAATTTCCGGTACACAGTACCGAAAAGTCAATCCGGTTTCCTTAAAATTCAATTTTTTTTTATTTTTTTTTTTAAAAAACTTTTTTAAAAGGAAGTGAGTAAAGGAATAGGGGCAATTTAGACTTTTATACCACGTATTTATACGTATACGGGCTGTGAGATAGTAAATACGGGTTGTGTTTAGCCGCACACTTTCTTTTTTCTAAAAAGAGATCCGTAAGCTAGTGATTGAACATCACTAGCAAATTGTGTTAAAGGTGGTTGATGAGCTGTATCATGAAGTTTTTTGTAGGGAACTTCTGAAGTACCGTTTTCAAATTTTTAGGTATAACAACATCATATATCGAATTTTGGAACATAACCTTGGTACTCCATAGCATAATGTACTCCCTCCGTTTCCTAAAAATCTTTACACTTACAAAAACACAAGAACCAAGGAAGTGGGTATAAAAGCATGACAATGATAGGAAAAAGTAATTTTAGAAGAGAGAATAAAGAATAAAAATTAACTTTAGGAGAGTATAAAGAATACAAAATTGGTGGGGCCATATATTCTAAAATGGTAAAAGTAAAGTGTAACAATTTTTGTGAAACGTATTAAAAAGGAAAGTGTAACAATTATTGAGAAATGGAGGGAGTATATTTTAGTCTCATTTTCTATACAAAAAACATATCTTTGCTTGCAGTTTTCTGTTTGTATTTTTAGTTATTATTAGAGCATTATTAGCAATGATCTATTCATAAAAGTTCATGATAATATTCATTTGCTTTGTCTCTTATAAAATATCATCTTTTAACCTTTCTATATTAACAATGAACCATTTTAAAGTTCATCAGTTCTTCTCTCCTACCTTTCTCTCTCTACTTATCAAATACACTACAAATTAATAAGATTTTTATGTTTTATTTTAATTTACAAAATTATAGTAAAATGGGTGTCATTTTATAGAGAATAAAAAAATAAAGCTGCCCATTTTTTATTCTATTTTTCTAATTATTATTTTTTAAGTTATGATATTTACAAAATTATAAAAACAAGTATTTTCTCTCTCCTAACTCCACATGATCGGTTGTTAAAAAGGTCATCTTATGACCTATTTTCATGAACTTTGCATGAACAACCTTTTATTAGATCATTGTTGATAAGGTTTTTTAAAAGTTCATGCCATGAACTTTATTAAAATATCATTGCTAATAGTGCGCTTAGGATTTTAAATTTTCAACTTATTTTCAGCCTTAATAAGTTCAGTTAAGGTTGAATAAGGCCGAACAAAATCTAATAAGATTTCACCAAATAAGGTCGAGTAAGTTCTGATTAGTTCAAATAAGAAAAAAAATCAATTGAAATAACTAGCCTAGCCTAATTCATTTGACTATTTGATGGGACAATTATGGATAATTTTGTAAGCAGTAATAAGTGATGTTAATGGTATGGTAATGAATGCAATTTTGCTAAAAAGTTACTTTGTGCATATGACAATGAAAGTTCATTTCTCAGATAAAATTTTTGAAAAGAGAACATATATTTTGGCCTTTTGGGGAAGATGAAGTATTACCATGGATACACTAAAATGTATTTAAATCACTAGAGATAATTAATCCTCCAATAAAAATACATGCATGTCTTTTAATATAAGCTTAATTGGTGAATTTGACTTGCATGCAGTATGGAATGAACTAGAGAAAGAAAACAAGGAATTTTTTGAGAATTACTCCAAGTCAAAGAATGAGGAAGACCGTATGTCTGAGGCAGAAACGAGTGAAATGATTCAGAAGATGATTGCTGATTCATCGAAGGATGCTAAAGACTAAAACCAGTTAATTGTTATGAGGCACATTATAATATACTTCAGATTGAAAGGGATAATATATTTCCATGATGCATTTTAAGGTGCAGGCAGTTGAAGTTGGGTGCTAAAACCTCGTTGGTGTCATTCACATATCGCCAAATTCATATACTAGTTCATTAAAGATGCAGCTAGGTAGTTGTAAATTTTGACCAAGCAAGGCTTGGTCTAGTAGTAAAGATTTAATCTCATGACTTGAACCCACTAGGGGCATTTGGGGGTGGGGATCCCCTTACCATTCCCCCCTGCTCTCAAATGTCGGGCCCCGCAAACACCAGATCAAGATACTGTGCTAGTTGAGATCTGGCCAGGGGTCCACCACATTACCTTCCAAAAAAAAAAGGTTGTTGTAAATTTTGTGGTCCTTTTATTCTACTACTAGGTACTATTCTGTCATTATCCATTAAAAATTAAAATTGTGCCTTATCTCTCCCTTATGGTTTGCAAACCTAATCTCTATTTTCATGGAAATTTTTTTACCAATACATGGATTTTGGGTTGGGCCGACCCCATCACAGGGAACTAGCCCAGCCCTTATGCCCAGGTGAGAAACAAACTCAGCTCGAAGTTGTGGGAAGTGGTGAAACTTCTAATTGAGCTACACTTGATTCTCTTTTCATAGAATTACATATGTAAAACAGACTATGAAAAGTTGAGTTGTCGTACCTTTGTTTACTTTATATTTAAATTTTTTTAAGGCAATAATATAAATTAGGTGGTTTATTTTCTCTCGGGATTAAAGACATGCTTGATAGTAACTTCAAATTCTAAGTAGCTATTAGATGTTTCACCTATTTAAAGTCTATTAAATGATAAAAAAAAATAATTAATAAAGGTGGCATGATTTGGCGTAACTTTTAAAGATAGAATATTAAACTTTCAATTGTTTTAGTTTAATCAACTAGAGAAACACCATGACCATTATAATTTTCCAAGAGTATACTAGAATCGTTGATAAGGGGTATATTGATTGGCACACGTAGTGTTATTTTCTTTTTCAACAATTTCTGTACATAATGTGCTTGAGATAAAAATAACTCACTAGTTTTATTGATTTTAATATACAATATTATGTCATTTTCAAAGAAGTCTTCTATTTGAAAAATAAGGATAGAAACATTTAAATTTCATTAATAACCCTTTGGTGTATACCAAAATTTAACATATCATGTACATAAAAACATAAATCAAACTGTTTTGTATATACACACGCAGCTAATTGGTTGACAACAAACCTAAAACTGATAATCGCTTGGTGAAATTTCTCATACTACTAATTTGGGGCTTGTTTTAATCCAAGCAATGATTTCTCAAACTCATCCACTTTATGTGATCGACCCAACAAATCAGCAAGACCAGAGATTAACCCATACCTATTTCCTCATCTTAATCGTCATTCAAGCAAGACCTTATGATGGGTTTGCTTGTACTACTCATATTAACAAGGTGTACCTACTTTTACAATAGATTAATATCCTAATTGTGGGTCGTTTGGCGCGCCCTATTCCGAAGGCGGCTGAAACCCAACAGGTCCACCCTAGCTTCGTTGGAGTAGGATGGAGGGTCGAGAGGAACAAATCGACTAAGGAATGAGAAACTTCTTTAGCATCTCGACATGGATAGAAAAGAAGTTGTCAATGAATGTTTAGGGTGTCAGGTTCATACTTCATGTTCTTGTAGATCAATAACATAATTAAGGACAACGATTGGGACAAATTTAAAATTCATTCGTGGTTCCACCCCCACACATCCATTGGGGATGTCTCCAATTGGCTTTGTTCCAAAGCTGGATCCAAGGGCAAAGTTATCATTATGACTGATTACGCCTTATTAGCCCTAAACGGCCTCTACTTCTAAATTTCCTCAATATTGCAGCATTTCGGTTTACACTAGTAGAAAAAATTATTTGCTACCCCTTATTTGTTGCTATTCTAGGTGAATGCAGCAAATAAAATTTTCATTTGCTGCAAAGAATGTGAAGCAATCTTCTATTACTGCTATTTCTTATTGGATAGCAGCAACAAGATTTCTTATGACTACTATTCTTTAGTGAGCATCAATAAGAAATGTTATATTTGCTAACTCTCTAATTATTGCACTATAAAAATGAGCAACAAAGACATAAAGCAAATAACTGTTTTTTTTCACTAGTGTTAAAAGCCAAATAACAACGTTACTAGAGCCATAGGCGAATTCCCTAGTCACACAATGCTATTTTAGGCCAAATCTAGAATTATATTGATTCAATGCTCATAATAAGCATATATAACTCAACTTTCCAGAAATAATCTAAATTAGTGATAAATTAATCCTTTTCAATCTTTTACATGAGGGTGATGAATTGAAATTACGACAATAAATATTAGGAAATATGCGATTAAGCAATATCAATCAATCAAAAGAGTAAATTATTTGCCCCCAAGAACATACCACATAAACTTCGAGAATTCTCGATCTTTTTACACAGTTTGCGGACTTGTGGTGAAGTATCCGCCCCTTTAGCATAGCTTGAACATACAAATTGAATGCAAAATATTGAACATAGAAGTAATTGGGAATCATGGAATTTCAAATCTGATTTTGAACGGTAGGGGGCCTCAATCTATAGCGGAGATCGATCAACAGGGTCCACTATAATTGCCATAAAATGCATAATATTAACATTTTTGATAAAAATTTGAATCCCTCAAAATATGTTCGAATATTGCCACGCGTCCCAGTTATGTTGGGCGTGTGAAAACGTAAATGGCATGCATCATATCCTATGCCGGGGCGTCTGCCAAACACTGGCACGCGACTGGAACATGCCCTTCTTGTGCTGAGCCTTTTGTGTGTACACAACGTGCCATGTCGGCTAATATCATCTTTTATCCGATTTTCAAAATTTTTAAAGATGATGAATTGAAAGGACCCTTGGTTTTGTAGCGAATGGGTCGGTTAACAATGGTCAAACTTAGCTATGGTTTATGCGGATCGGTGTGGGACGGGATGATGGTTGGCCGGGCCTATCCCAATTTTTTTATTTTTAAAAAAATGTCTAAGAAATGGATTAGCTGGTTAGATTAGGTTGGATTGCGGGTTTGGGGGGGCTTCACAGGCTTACTTGGTTTTTTTGAACTAAGTACGACGGGCTGGACTGGGCTAGCCCGACTCCATGACTAGCTGACTACATGGCTCGGGGCCCAACTATCACTAACCGTTTTTTAATTAAGCTCTTCTTTCAATTCAAATGGGTTAAAATTTTAGCCTGTCTAATAGTAGGATTGTTTGATAGCACGTGGAGTTCAACGGGAAGGGCGGTGAGCCAGAGGACGACTTGTGGGGACTTGAGGAATCTCAATGAAAAACATCAAACTTTGGCTAATTTTCTTTTGCAGTTTGGGGCGGGGGTTGTCAAATTTCTTCCTGTTTCCATCAAACTCTAGTGTATTACACCAATAATTAGAATGCAATAAATGAAGTCGAAATTCGTAGGGACATCAAAACTGTATTTGGTCACTATCGTGAGCTTTTGTTTATCGAAGTAACCCGTTCATTCCAAAATCTTGTACTCTTTTTTTAGTTGCCTTTTTTACCACTGAACATTTTATATCGTGAATAACTCTAACTATATATTAGGTTCTGCTTGTTTTAATGGAAAATAATTTTCAAGAAAAATAATTTTTTAAGGAAAACCATTATCAATTATGAATTCTAAGATTTGTATCTAAGTCAAAACTTAGGGTTTTTTTGGTCAATTATGAATTTAAAGATTCGTGTCTGATTATTAATGAAATTTTTCTAAATTAACAATTGCATAACTGATGCTTGAATTTTACCCTATTCTCATGTCAGTCAACGAGTTACTTGAAATTAAGGTTTGTAATTGAGCATGGTTGATATTTATTCTTTTTGGATATCATTTTTGGTGGATATCATTTTCAAAGTTGTTTGTATCATTATTCGTTTGTATCATTTTTGACCAAATGTGTATTATTTATACTTCGGTTTGGGTGGATTCGGTTTTGCTTATTTTTTGTTGAGTTCAAGTTTGGGTTGGGGTTTAGGTGCAAGTCTGGTTGAGTTTGGTTTGGGTATAGGGATGACAAAATAGGAAAATTTAGTGGATCTCGCACCGCACCCAATCTAGTTAAGGCCAAGGTAGGTGTAGGTTTGACGTGTGGTGGGTGGTGGATGCGTATGAATATGGATATAAGAAGTCATAACTATCATGGATAGCGGATAGGTGATGAGTATGAGGATCTGCCCCATCTTCACCCACCCACTCAATACCCACCCAACAAGTTTTAAAAAATCTCATTCTATTATTAGTTTAAAAATATGTTAACCCAAAGCCATGACTTAATTAGATCATTGGGTCGTCAATGGAAAAATAGTCATTTCAACCAAGTAGTAGGAAGCATTTTCATGGTTTGATTAATAAAACTCATTATTTGAAAGATGTTGGATAGGCAGGAATGGGCGGGTATGAGGTTGGTATGGGCAGATGTGGGCAGGGTGGTATACCCAGTGAATAGTGGAGATGAGGATGGTTTGGGGACATAATTATGTGGGCAGATGTGGATATGAGACTTGTACTCGCCTTGGGTGGTTAGTAGATTATGGGTATGGAGGAGGGGATCTTCGTGCCCGCTCACCCATTTTCCAATCAATAATTCAAATAACTAGTTATGAGATAATATAATGTAAACTAAAGTGTTAGATTAGTAAAAGAATTGGTTCATTTTGCAGTCAAAAAACAAAATTGAGGATGTAGTTCGGGTTTATTAAGATTGGGTCAAATTCAGGTCTATAGTTTTGGATCAATTTGGTCGGATAGGTTTCATATTAACTTCTGGTATAACTTAGGCCTAGGTTCAGGTCATTCGAGTTTTGTTAGGTCCAATCCAATCACATCTACTTAAAATATGTGTCTAACAAAGTACTAAGGGCCTGTTCATTTCAGCTTAATATCAGTTCAGTTCAGTTCAATTCAGTTCAGTTCAGCGCAATTCAGCTCTACAGTTCAGTTCAGTTCAGTTCAGCTCCATTTTTTTATAACCATTTTATTAAATATTATTATATTGGTCTAATTTATGTTACTAATTGCTCTTATTATTATTATGAGTTTTATATTATTATTATTATTATTATTATTATTATTATTGTTATTTATTTTTATATCATTATTATTAAGTACTACCTCCGTTTTTTTTAATATGCACATTTCTCCATTTTGGGGTATTTTTTTAATTGGTACCTTTCTACCTTTTGCCATAAATGGAAGGTTCGTCCACCTAATTATTATACTTATCTCCTACTTTTTCTTTCCTTCTCTCTACCTTTTTCACTTTTTCCTTACTTTTACTTCCCTTCTCTCATACTTTTGAACTTTTTCCTTGGTTCTAGTGCAAAGCCTTAGGTGCATATTAAAAAAACGGAGGGAGTATTATTATTATTATCTGTATATTATTTTGTTTATTATAGATTTATTCATTATTAATACTATTATCGTTAGGGAGGAACATGGTTTAGGCTAAAATCACAAATAAACCCACGTTTTCAGCCCATAATCCAATCAAATCACGTCAAAACGGTTTATGATGTAATTTTGCACTGTCCGACCAAATCATAATTTTATTACTAAATATTAATATATAATTAAATCTAATTATTAAAATAAAATATTAATTTAATTATTAGATATTATTGTTATTATATAATGATATCAGGTATTAATATATTAATACAAAGACTATAAAATAATTGTTATTAGTTATCATTATAATCATTAATAATTATTATTATTAATTTATGATTATTAATATTATTTATTTATAATTATCATTTAAAAATATCCAAAATAAAATTATTATTATTATTAGTTAATAATTATTCATTATTATTACCTATCATCATAATTTTTATTTAATATTCATATTATTATTGTTTAAATATTATTTATATATTTATTAAATTTAATTTAATTCAATTCAATTCAATTCCATTCAATTCAATTCAATTCAGTTCAGTTTAGTTTAGTTCAGCTCCAATCAGTTCAGTTCATTTCAGTACAGTTCAGCTCCAATCAGTTCAGTTCAGTTCAGTTTAGTTCAGTTCAGTTCAGTTTAGTTCAGTTGTTTTCAGTAAATCTAAACAGGCCTTAAGATTGTTGTGGGGCACAATGGAGGAAATTAAAATATAAAATAAAGAAAAACATAGTAACAATATTATATCTCATTGAATGATCTCAATCGAAAATTTTTAAATATAAATCTGTTTCAATTTTTTATTCATGTAAAACAAAACATATCAATTGTCAAATATGTACATTGACGAACCTATCAAAATGTTCCAAGTACATAAAAATGGAGAGAGTATGATATATATACTTTAGTTAAATAAGTTTATGAGGTTGGTGTGACTGTAAGGTAGAGTCACTTACGCTATTTTGAGATCAATTGACCTCACTGAAATTTGAAAATTTGAAGATTTTTTCTATAAATTTGGGATTTTTGAAAGTTCTTTTATAAAATGATAACTCAAACGATTTTTCTTTTAAATAATGCTTAAAGTATATTAAATTTCTTAAACGCACCATTTTCAAAGTCATCTACCATCATACCGTCCATGTAGGATTGGACAAGAACGAACCTTTTTTTAGCCTCCAAGTAGCGATTTTGGTCTTAAAATCAATAATTGGAATAGCGATTTTGGTCACCAAAATCGCTTATTGAAGTATCGTTTATGCTATTATTTTAAAAACTTGCAATTTGTTCCGAGGCAATGCCATAACCGCCGACGACAAGAATAGCCTGGCGCAGGTTACCGAATGTTGGCGGATTTAGCTGCGATGCTTTGCCGTCGAATAGAGCGAGGGTGGACTGGGCGGGAAGCGAGCAAACGCCTGGGTGTTTTTTCAAATGACTGACAGTGAGAGAGGAGAGGGAGTATAATTTGGAAGCAAAAGCCGCTACTTAGAGTAGCAGTTTTGTTTAGTTAATCACTACTCCAAGTTAGGGGTGTAAACGAGCCGAGTAGAGCTCGAGCTTGACCGAGCTCGGCTCGGCTTGATGGCAACTTGACCAAGCTTGACCGAGCTCGAGCTCGGCTCGAGTATGTTTTTCGTTGTTCTTTGTTAATATTCTTGCAAAAAAAAACTAAATATGCTATACCTCAACATCGATAAATTTAGGGGGTTGTTATCGTCGCCCTAACAAATCCACGCGACGCCCTAATATTGACATAATTGACTCTAATGAATTAACTTAATAATAATTCCTCAATCTCCCTCGCCATTAAGTGTAGCTCACTTTTCGCTCTTAAGCAATTCGATGTCGGAAACTTGCCGGTAAATTTTCGAAAAATGGACAGAGATCAAATTCCATCGATGGTAATTTTTTTAAAAAAATTCGCTAAAACATGGTGTGTCAAAAGCACCTATGCCATGGGGCATTCGTGTTTCTCACACGGATGTGCCATGGTGCTTACATGTTTCTCACACGTTTCCGTATGAAATTGGATTTTTTTTATAAAAAAAATTTACCTCTTCGCCGGTTGTTTTCCTTCCCTCCTCTTCATTTTCCTCTGGTAGGTGACATTAATTGTAGTGAGGTTAAGGAGAATGCAAAGAGAGTGGGAGTGAAGAGAGTGAGTTAGGATTAATGGGTGAGGGGTAAAGAAGCAAAAAAAAAAAATAGGGCGTTGTGTGGATATTATAGGGCGGCGAATAGCTCTACACTAAATTTATTATAAATAAGGTCATTTATATCGCTTAATACTGAACAACCGATAATGTTAATCATCTAGTTAAAGTTCAAAATTTAGGAATAACAACATATATTTTAAGTAAAAGAGCTGAGTCGAGCTTAAACGAGCTGAACCTTGTTGGGCTCAAGCTCGGGCTCGGATATCTAAGGCTCTGCTCGAGCTCGGCTCGGGCTCAAAATTGACCGAGCTCGAGCTGATCTTTGACCGAGCCGATCTCGAGGAGTCTACGAGCCAGCTCAAATCATTTACACTCCTACCTCAAGTAGCGGTTTTACTTTGAAAATCGCTACTCCAAGTAGCGAGTTAATGCTGATTGCGCGGAAAAAAAAAACTAACGTGCTATCGAGCCTATGTGGATTGTATAATGATAAATAAGTATGAAAACAACGCATAAAAAATTTAAGAAACTATACGTATTATTAAAGAAAAACAATCACTTGAACCTCGCTTGCTGATGGGAATGGAGGGAATACATCGAACGTCCCACTCATTAGACATAACTGCTACGAGATCATAATTCGAATACCAATCGGCCAATCCCTCTAAGTCAATCAATTCAGTGATGAGTTAATGTCCGAGTGCCTCGCACTTCTGATCTTCCTTCTACTTTCATGGGTAAACACATGCATTATTTTACACAATAATGATCGACCCGTCACTCACTCTCCATGTTGGACCCGCTCTGCGTAATGCTTTCGGTTCACCAAGAGTTGTTGGACAGTCCCAAAAAATGATAGAAAGCCTGAGTAAAGCTTCATCTGGTTCTTTTTTAATAACCACTATATATACATACTACTTTGAACTTTAATCATTCTAATTATACTAAGTAAACATTATAAAAAGTTGATTTTAATTAAGTATATACCGAGACGAATGTTAACAACATTCCACATGCCCATGTTTATCCATTTATATTAATCGCTATAGTTGGTTGAAGAGAAATGTATGAATAGTGTAAAAGGAGAAATGTAGTGGTTATTAAATAACGGATGTAGTAATACTTTGCTCGCATGACACGACACATGAGAGATTCCGAAAAAATTTAGTAGACCACCAAGCTTATTTACCAAATAGAGCCTCATTGAAAACTTTCAGTCACAGAGACCATACCACCCGAGCACTTTGGTCTACACAGCACCGTCCAAGGTTTGAAAAATATCCTTCTGTCCCGATTTGCTCTTTACACTTTCCTTTTTCTTCCGTCCCAAATTACTAATTACACTTCTATTTTAACAATGATCCCCTATTATTCAAATGGTTCTATTTCTCAAATATAAACAACCACTCTCTCTCATCCAAATGAATACCATCTAAACTTACGTGTCTTTTATATGTGTAAAGACTAAACTAAAAAGAAAGGAGTAATAATTATTTTCTTTGTTATGAATTACACAGATAGAGTATGAAGTTTGAGCATATATTTTAAAGAATATCACGTTGCAAATAAAATAACTTATAATTTATCATAAAGAAACGGAATGGTTAGGATGCTCTATTAGCAGCCATACTGTTAAGGACATTTACCGCCATCACCTAAGGGATAAAAGTCTCACTGCTAAGCTTTCCTGCTATGGAGTATCTGGAAGGAGTGTAATGACATCATCTTCAATAATACAACGTTGAACATTTACAGTATTTTTAATCGGGCAAGACTAATCTCCCATAAATGGCAGATGCGGCTCCATTATGACGATTTTGCTTTGTCCCCTTCCCTTTTGGAATCCCCTCCCCGGGTTTCTCCTCCCAAGTTGTCTCAACCTTCCACCTTCGTCGCATGGTCCCCTCCATCGGTGGGCACAATAAAACTCAATTTTGATGGGTCAGTAAAAAACAACAATGCAGCAGCTGGGTTCATTATTAGAGATAATGAGGATCGTGTCCTTGCAGCTGAGGCCTACAACTTAGGCAACGCATCTATCATTACAGCAAAAGCTACCGCATTACATAAGGGTGTCCTGAAGGCCCTAACTTTACAACAATCAAATCTAATGATTGAAGGGGATAACTTATTGGTCATCAACACAGCTAACGGGAAATGGTCTACACCCTGGTAGATTGATAACATAATTGAAGACACAAAACTGGCACTCACAGCATTCTCGAGGTTTCAGATTGCACATGTGTTCAGAGAAACAAACCAAGCAGCAGACTGGATAGCTAATGTGGGTCATTTAGTGTAAAACTATCTTTGTATAACGGATTGGCACGGTTCACAACTGTCAAAGATACTTTGTAATGATGTGTTAGGAATTCCCCTCAAGCGGAGGATTTCCTAACCATCTCAACTTTTCTCCTTACCATTATAAGAAAAAATAAGGATAAATTGTGAATAACCACCTGTCAGATACACCAATTTCAAAATAACCACCCCAAATTATTTTGCATTTAAATAACCACCTCTACTTATGTTCACGTTTTGAAATACCCACCTCTTAACGGAAAATCTTAACACCGTTAGTTTTAGGGCTCAACTTTTTTAACTCCCTCCAAAATTTCACTAATTACCGTACTAATTTATAATTTGACTGGTCAAATCATGATTAACATTTTTAAAATCTTTTTTTTATTCAATTTTACAATTTTTTAAACTATATATTTTTGATATTTGACACGGTAATGGACACAAATTTCGAGACAATATTTAATCTCGTTTTTAATACTCAAGACGACGCTTTTTTGAAAAACGGACACCACCGTATGCCCTATATGGGCACGAATTTTGAGATTCCCTACGAAACGAGTACCTACAAGCTGGCTTTTCGGGCACGTACTTCGAGACGCTTTTTCCGGAGGGAATACAAAGTTTTTTCAAAAAACGGACACCGAATCATGATTAACATTTTAAAAATATTTTTTTATTCAATTATACAATTTTTAAAACTATATATTTTTTATATATGACACGGTAATGGACACAAATTTTGAGACAATATTTAATCGCGTTTTTAATACTCAGGGCGATGTTTTTTCGAAAAACGGACCACCGTACGCCCTTTATGGCCACGAATTTTGAGATTCCCTACGAAACGAGTACCTACTAGCCGGGTTTTCGGGCACGTACTCGAGACAATTTTTTTGGATGGAACACGTTTTTTCCAAAAACGGACACCGCCGTACCTACAAGCCGGTGTTCGTTTTTCGAAAAAACTTTGTATTCCGTCCGAAAAGGCGTCTCGAAGTACGTGCCCGAAAAGCCGGCTTGTAGGTACTCGTTTCGTAGGGAATCTCAAAATTCGTGCCCATAAAGGGCATACGATGATGTCCGTCTTGAGTATTAAAAACGCGATTAAATATTGTCTCGAAATTTGTTTCCATTACCGTGTCATATATCAAAAATATATAGTTTAAAAAATTGAATAAAAAAAAGATTTTTAAAATGTTAATCATGATTTGACCAGTCAAATTATAAATTAGTCAGGTAATTAGTGAAATTTTGGAGGGAGTTAGGATAATTTAGTAAGAATTTGGGCATCACACTTAACGGCGTTAGAAAATTCCGTTAAGAGGTGGGTATTTGAAAAAGTTAAGGAAATAAGAGGTGGTTATTTAAACACAAACAAAAATGGGGTGATTATTTTGAAATATGTGTATCGTGCAGGTGGTTATTCACAATTTTTCCAAAAAATAATAATAAAGAAGTTCACAAACATGTGAATACGATTATCATAAAATATAAAAAAATGTATATCCTATCTTATGTCCATTCCTTCAAAACTAGTACTATAACATTAACTACCATTCTTAACACAGACTTGGAACTTGTTTAGTTGACATAATAAATCATGTACAGTAAAAAATTTCTAAGTAAAGGAGCATGAAATTGTTTGGTTGATCAAATCATGAAAATTGGCACTTTTTTCCTTCTCCCAACGCCTTTGCCTAATCGGCTAATCCTGGAGAAAAGAGCTACCCATTTTGACTCCTCCACAAACCGAGGGTATATGGCTTAAGCCTGCTAGAGACAGATAGATTTTATCGAATATTTCTGACTTGCATGTTGCATCCATGTCATGTTGTGTTCTGATTTCTCAAGTAATTTCATGTGAATCAAATTGAGTTATGACATTGTCCGGATTGAGTTATGGTATTATGTCAGAGATTGCTCAACACTAAACTAGCTATTAAACACGAGCCCTTTTAAGCACCTTCCTAACCGGTATGGATAGACGGCAACCTGAGGCCACTTGTTGTGCATACGCCATGTTGGTCACAATTAAAAACATGGCCCACCGTGGGAGCCTTGCTCGTGCCCCAAGTGTATCAAGCCAGCTTACAACCAACTCAAACCACACGCTCCGGCGGCCCCACCAGTTGAAAAAGTAAACAAGGGGACGACGACACAAGAAACAAATTATGCATGAGAAGTTGAAGGAAACAATCTTTGATTACAAGCATTTGAAGCAACAGTCCTACTCCAACCCGCCTCATGCAAATACAATTTATTCATTAGTTAACCCAATACTAAATAGGCCTAGCGCCACCAGAAACTCATACTGGACTCCTGCTAGTACATAGTTCAATAACTACTGGTACAAATTCATGCATTCACCTTTGGTGCCCAACCAGCAATCACATATTGTTTATCTGCTTTGGTTTTCTCAAAAGACTCGAGGGAAAAGAGAGACTGCAAATTCATAAACAAGATAGTCAGGGAGCCGGAAATTAAGAGTAAATAGCTTGATAGCAACTCGTGAAACATTGTAAATTCATGTCACACCAAAAGGCATTGAAAAAAAATCAAAAGCACTAAAGCAGATAGCCCATAGTAGTGGTTCTAATGCAGCATAGAGGGTTATGCTGCCCTACAGAGTTTACTCCTACCCAGAGTCCTGCCACCATTTCCAGGTTGAAGAGGAAACAAGTGATGTTGGATTCTCATAAACCCTTCTAACTTGATTATAAAACAGATGGACGGAAGAAAATTGAGGAAGATGATCACTTAGTGATATGTAAATCCATGCATGCAATTATGACAATGGCTGCAAGTGAAGCTAACTGAAATTGCAGTCATGCTGTACTAGTCGACATGCCTTTATGCTTTGACAATTCACATCTTAGCCTCTCATAATTACCATCATTCGTTCCTTTGTTGCTCCTCCTTTTTTTAGATCGAAAACATTTTGTATACTTAAACATTTTGTATCGAAAACTTTTTATCACTCTTGTCGATGTCATCTCCTCTGACAACGGTTTCAGTTGACGATTCATGTTAGCCGACCCCAAATCACTTTGGGAATAAGGCTTAGTTGTTGTTTGTTGTTGTAATCTTCTTACAAATCTTTTGAGTTTGCCACTATACCATTTTCCTCCAATTTGTTTTATGCTCATTGTTTTGACTCCGCTTTGAGGGTTTTCTTTAAATTCAAATTCGGAAAGTTTGTTGGGACTTGTGAGGCAAAAGTTTTCTTAGTAAAGTTCCACTTTCCATCATTGAGTTTGTATATGGCGGAAAATAGTTCTTCAAACGATGGAAACCATTTTCTTTAAAAGAAGCAATGCAGCAATTTCGACCCTATTTCTTACCTTCTTTTTCTTTACCCCTCCATCCTCTCCCCTACACTGGTGAAGTATTTGGTGGCATACTTCATGATAAAGGCACCATGATTCCACCATCACGTCCGGCAAAGACTTAACGGCCCGTTTGTTAAGTGGTAATAAATGGTGGTAATGAAAATAAAACCATGTGTAATTTGGAGGGGAAATCCATTATTCATTATCCTGGTAATGAGAACAAATCTCCAAACATGTGAATTTTTCCCATAAAATTTTCATTAACATTCATTACCACTTAAAAGGTGGTATCGAACGGGATTGAAAAAATGTGAAGAAAATCAAACATATGGAGATGTGTTTTCATTATAATGGTAATGAGTTAAGGATTTCACTCCAAATGACACGAGATTTTATTGACTTTATACCATTTAGTACCACTTACCAAACGGGCCGTTAAAGTAGCCCAGATGGATCCTACTCATGAAGCTTGCAAACAACACCGGAGCTTGTACACATAAAGAATATTAAACTTCTGTCCTTCATGCAAAAACAACATCCTTACTGAGGTGTTTCCTATTTTTGAGCTGTATAGATCTAAAAACCTTCCATCTCAATCACAAGAGCTACCCAAGGTGTTAGCATTACTATGTTTGTTCTGTTTTATCAACGTATCTGTAGTGTTAACTGCCAACATAAAAGCCATACACATCCTACATCGGGCATTTGAGGGGATTGCTAAGTGACGACAACAAGAGCTTCTGCACGTGCTCATTTCTCATTAACCAAAGAGAGGGAGGACGACAAAGAACTGTCCTATTTGTGAGATTCAGTATGATTCCCCATCACACTTCTGAAACAGTATCAAATCCAAAAGGCCAAAGTTGCACCTTGCATGGTAAGAGCCACAAAAGGCAGTAATCTAATTGCAAACAAAACAAATAATAAACATCAGTTTATTTTTAGGGCAAAAGAACAACTTGGTGCAAATGATAAAGAAGTGTTATGTGGGGGCATACATAAGCACTTAAGACACATATAAGTGGCTCATGCATTTGCAAGTGGTTTGAAGAGGAAGAGAAATGAGAGAATAAAGGCAACGATTCTTATGATGACTAAGCAACATTGTAAAGAACAAAAATGAACAGCTAAAGTGAAGGAACTTTCTCAATGATTTCTCTTTTAATGGGCAACGGTTCACCATATTTTATCAATATGTAGTACCCACAAACTTTAATAAATGCCATTGTTAATTCTTTTCTTAGGCTCCGTTTGGTTGGTTGAAAATTCACGAAAAACTATTTTCCATGAAACCATTTTTCAAGGGTAAACTCAATTGTAGATTAACTTTCCTTTGTTTGGTTCCTTGCGTAAAAGTTAGAGGGAAATAAAAGATTGGAAAATAAATGGGAGGATAGAGAGGAGCAAATAAAGAGAAAGGTGAGGAATAGAGAGGATATGTGTTTTCCCTCCATGTAGGAAGTTTTCCACTCCATAGAAAACTATTTTTAATCATTACAAAAATTATATTCCACCTTCACAAGCCAAACAAAAAAAAATAGGGAAACTAGTTTTACGGGAAGTGTTTTCCTCCCAACCAAACGGGGCCTTATACTATTTTCTCTTCCCTTGTTGAGCTCCCTTCATTATCAGCATATCCACTCACCAGATAACCAAGCCTTCTCCCTCTTAAATCCTAAAATCTGACCACTCTTTCCCACCCCACCCTCCTGTTCACATACAAAAGAAAGAAAAATGAATGGAGAAAGGTGCTTGAAATGTATTCATAAAAAAGCAACATATAAATATGCTAGAGAACATACTAGCATCCAGCAGAGGTTCTGATAGAACCTCATGAAACCAGGACTATTTATTATTTTTGGTTTGATATACAAGTGGGATTATCTAGAACATTGATCCAACATCACCTCAAATACGACTATACTATGTTGACCTTGCTTACTGAGCTCCTTAACAGCTCTTATATATGAGAAACTTTGGAGCAGGGTGGAGACCAAATAAAAGTCATTTTCAATCCAGTAGCAGAAACAAGATAAACCGGATCACAACGAAAAATCATTGGCCCGGTATACCACATAAGTTGCTGAAGAGCAAAAACTAACAACATAAAGGCAGAACAAAGTGTGAGAAGACAATGAGGCAAATACGTCTATATCACTTACATGCATGTAAGTGGGTAGAAGAGGAACTCTCACCTTCATGTATTTGTGAACACAGGATAAGGTTTCAGGGACAGACCACCCTTTAAAGTGGCCAAGAGCTATCTCAAGATGGTAGAGCTTTGGTGCTAAGCTCAAATCAACAGCAGTGACTTTCTCTCCACAAATGTATGGCCCCTGGTAAATTACAAGACCATGTAATATAAATTAACCAGATCAATTTTTGAAATAGTAGTAACTAATGGCATTTTCTTTACACATACATGACTTTTGAGATGCTCATCTAGTGCCTTCAATTCAGTAAGCAGAGCTTGTTCTGACCCATCATTGGCATCCTTGCTTTTCAGAAAAGTCACAAAAGTTGAGAAGATCTTAGACCCCCTGAATTAAGAGAATATAATCAGTGACGCACAACGAAGATAAATGAAATATCAATATTCGCCAACAAATCAGCATTACTTTCATCTGGAATCCAAATCCATCATGGTGCTTGACAACCTCGTAAAATGTTGCTCATAGAATATAGTACATCACGACTCAAAATTCATCGTGGGACTGCTTTTACACTAAGCGAGAAAACAGAAAGCAGATCATTGATAAGAAACACCTAATGGATTCTTACCACCCCCCCCCCCCCCCAAATGATAAAGAATAAAAGGAAATAACAAAGAAGGAACACAGATTTCAAATATTTGACTCTTAGAATAGTACTGTAACACAGATGTTAAATCTGTAAACCTTAGGGGTGAATTTTTTATTGATGTCAAGTTGATGTGAGACAGTTCCACCCAATACGTAGAAGAAAAAGAGTGTAATGGCACCGTAACGTTGATCATGAAGTTCTAAAGGCTATACCTTTGAGCATCGGAATTGTCATTTCAAAGTACTTGGCAGGAAACTCGGGGCGGATACAAACAGAAATTGTTTCAAACTAAGCTTGTTAACAAGAAGTTTCAAATTAGAATCATGTGTTAGATACTAAACAACCAAACTCAAACTCAATTGTGTTCAACTCGTTAGCCCGTGAGCTTATTAATTTAACAAAAGTAATCCAAAACTTTCAATTATACATCACGATTTGCTTTACCCTTAAAGGTGGTAGAACATGGATTTTCAATTTTGTTCAAAGGAGGCACCCAACTTGAATTCTAGTTTGAAGCCGATTAGTAACATCACTAAGTTTTTTATTGTGCTTATTATTGGAGCATGGTTTATTGACTCGGGTAATTCTTATCAAATCAAGCCAAGCTCGAACATAGGTTTTAAGTTCGAGGCGAGTTTGAGCTCGATTACCATAAAAATAAGTCAATCTTAACAGAGCCATGTTAGAGTTCGGTTAGGTTCGAGGCCTAAGGAAACCATTGATTGGCTTGCTACTTACTTAACAAACAAGGCATACAAGACAGCTAAACTTATCGATATAACAAGGCCCCATTGCTGGAATTGGGTCATTGTATTTTAAACCTTAAAGAACAAAAAAAATGAGAAATTTTTTTGTGATTCAATGAAATAACTAATGAATCAAAGAACAAAATACCATATATGTTATGAAATTTACAGCTTTGACCAGAATACAACATGACCTTTCATTTGAATTTCATGTAATTGACTACCAGCCTACCATTACAATAATCTGTTGACTAGAATTTCAATATCTCCCTTCATAAAATAGAATTTTGGGGCCTTGCTCTTCTTTATCATCAATATAAAAACAAGTTTTGACCTCAAAAAAAGAAGTCCAACTAATATTCTTACTTTTAACTATTAAGGTTACAGACTTACAATAGACCCAAACGAGACAGAGACAGAATATGTTGGGGAAAAAAGGTTCATAAACTATACTTCTTCCGCTCTTTTTCTATTATGAACTTTCACGACTTGCTGATGTACAACTTTAACTATTAATATCTCTAATTACCTTGCAATAGAAATAATAGAAAATTTAACATTTTGAAAGTATACCTACATCGAGAAGAATCTAACAAGACCACAGAGGACTACATATTTCCTCGCACATTGATCACAAAAAGTGGTGAAAGGATGGTTAGTATATAGTGTAAAATTCAAATATTGCAATTAAAAAAGAAGTTGCAATTAAAAAAGAAGGGATGAAATATAACATAGTTGCTTTACCTTTAACAAAACCAAAAATAAGTCAAATTTCTATAGAAAGTTAAAACAGATTAAAGTAAAATTACAAAGGAAACTTACACAGAGGCAAATTCAGGGTTAGAAGAAAGAGAAGGATCAGGATATTTCTCTTCAATAAGGCCAACAATGACATCAGAGTCAGCAACCCACTTCTCATCCACCTTGATTACTGGCACTTTCCCTTCTGGGTTCACCCCCAAAAACCTTCATCACCCCAAAAAAGACATAAATTTGATGAATTTTTGCACTAGAAGAAAAACCCAGCTCACAGTTTGTTCACAAAGATATTATGAGCTGAAATGAGAAAAATGAGAGTGGGGAAATGGGTACCATTTAGGTTTGTCACTAACGTTAATGAGATGCATCTGATAAGGGATTTTCTTCTCTTCCAATGTTAGAAGAACCCTTTGGCTAAATGGACCTAAATTGTCAGTATCATTATTATTATGATTTAATTAGTACAAAATCATCAATATTTAACTGAAATACTCCTTCCTTCTGTAACGGATTACTTGCAACGATTACACATTTTCTATGTAAAATCGTTGCAAGTAATGCATTATGGACGGAGTAGAAGAAGAAACACAAGTTTAAGACGGAGAGCTTACAGTCGCCTAGGACGTCAGGAGCACCAATAGCAGCTTTGACACAAACCTCAATCGCCATTTTTGCAATTAGAATTAGAAAGAAAGAGAGAGGAGAGAAGTGGATTTTGCAGTGTACAAGAGAAGAGATGCTACAAAATGAATACAGACAACGTGGATACTTTATACTACTACGGACTACATGACGAAGCTACTCGATCCTATCAGAAAAATGCCTTAATTTGAGCGTCTTCTTTTCGGCACAAAATGAGATGAATTGAATTAAACAGGAAAAAAGATGAATTAAATTATGTTTTTTCTATTTGTAATACTTATAAGGTTTTTTGTTTGCATACTATCTAATGTACTTCCTCCGTAACGAAAAGAATGCACCTTTAGCTTGGGCACGCATGCCAAGATAAAACTTTAAAGATTAATATCTCTAATTATGTATTTGTAAAAATTATAAACATTAGATCATATAAAACTACAAGTTGAGACGAAACCAACAAGACCCCACATGATTATATTTTCCCTTATGTATAAGTCACAAATTGCGATTAAATTTAAAACTGTGAATAGTGTCAAAAGTGCAAAAGGTGCGTTTATTTTGTTACGGAGGAAGTAATATTTTGAATTTTAGTATCTTTAATTATTGATAAGTAAAAAATTATATTATTGATAAGTAAAAAATTATCAAAAAGTTGGTATTATGATAGTATGCATCAACACGAATCAAACAAGACCACATTTGGCTATCTTTTTTTCTTATACACTTGAGAAAAAATATAATATAAGATTGGTAGATGAATAGTGGTTACTATGCTAATGTTGTAAGTATTGAGAAACGAGGAAGTACTTTAATTGATAATTATTATAAATAATACTGAATTATAATGATAAGTAATAATAGCAAATAGCTAATAACAATAATTAATGAACAATGATAATGATATTTCACTTATTAGTAATTGATGGTCATAACTCAATAAATAATAGTAATAATAATAATAAATAGATAATAATAATGATAATTAGGTTTGTGTTAGTATATAATTTTACCAAGCCACAAGTTCCTTCTTAGCAGCTTGGTCATGTTGATGTTTTGGTGCAAGACCAGCATAATGGTCTTAATGTGGCTCTCCTTGATCGTTTGCTTCAAAGGGTTAACGCACTGTGAAATCCATCCCTCCCAAGTGTTGTCTACAGTTTTCTCGTGTCTTGAAAAGAGCTCTTGATAAGGTGATTGCAAGCCTAGTTACATTTCTTGTTGGGTTAGTTTGTTAGTGTTGCCTCTTTGTATCCTTAAAACTGTTTGCCCACGGAGTAATCTTGAGTGTATGTCTGCTATCAAATGTCAACGTCGGGAAGAGAGTATCATTAATGTCATTCGATCTTGGAGTCTGCGTGGTGGTAGTTTGCAACTTGTGAGGGAAACTATGGATGAAGTTTCTCATCTTTTGTCAGATGTTGATGAGGAAGACCTTGATTCGGGAGAGCATAATCTCAAGCAATGTAAGAGGAAGATTTGTGATGGCCATTCTACTGCCGAATTTAGAATTATTTCCTCTTCTGGCGTTGCTCCTTATAATGTTGCCACTCTTGAGGATTTACAGGCTAAACACCCTCTCCGACCTACTCTCTCCTTGCCACATATACCTTTTGGTCACCATCACCGTAACGCATCCCCATTTGTTGTTTTAGACTGGATTAAGAGTTTTCCATGTGGCACGTCATGTGGAAGGGACGATTTGCGTGCTCAACACCTTATGGATTGCTTGACTGGAGTTGATGTTGCTATTTCTGATGAGGTAGTTATCTCTATCACCCAAGTGGTTAATCTCTTTCTTAATGGGAAATGTCCCAATGTGCTTGGTGAGTTTATCTTACACCAATCCGATTATGTGTAGAAATGCATATGCCCTCCATAGGCTTACATATGATCTTTTGGGCATTAAACTGGCATCAACTCGTTTAGGATGTCGGTTGAGTATAAGGAATTTCTTGGAAGGATGGGAACTCTTGGCCTGACAATGTTCTCGACGTGAGAACTAGATGGCTTAGCACCCTAGTACTCTGAGTGTTGGCTGTTAGAATTTTGTTGGGGAACGTCGAGATATTGTCCCCCCGCTAACTCATGGTTTCCTTATAATTATCAGTTTTTACATTCTTCGTCTTCATAATCAGCATTGTCAAGCTACCTGTCAGAGTTTCACCATTATGAGAATGGGTTTTGCCTCTTGATAGGGTTGTCGTCCCTATCACACCTCATAGTTCTAGAAGACCTCTTCATATGTTTAGAGTTTCCATCTCCATTACTTCCAACTGTTATTGTAACACCCCGAAAATGGGGGTCCTGAATTAAACATAATTGGCCTTAAACAACTCATAATTAAATAGCGATCAGCGGAAGAGTTTCCTTAAACCTGTGGGTTATGGCCCACTTATAATACAATATCCTTAAATAATAGCTCACAGTTTCTATTACAGTAGCCATCCTATATAAATGGTCCTAATAGCTTAGTCTACACTTCGGGAAATCCTCATCAATGACTTGCTTTCCATGAATCGATCCCGGCCACTTTCTTTACCTGAGCTTCGTTCAGAAGAAAATATAGAGAAAAGAAAAGACAGAAAAACATTCCAAAGTGAGTGGAAAACCCGTAACTCTACTCCAGCCCGTAAAAACAGTTTTAGTTTGAAAACCTTTTTGCATTCACACACGTATCACATCACTTTAGTAAATGCTCGAAAATATTAATTAGAGATCGTCTTTTAACTTTGAACGACTTGTTGGCAAGGACCATTCACGTCAACTTAGACCATTGGCAAGTACGGGCTTTGGACAGAACCGTACTTTCATCATTCATAAACATTCGACCCGCAGGTCCATTCATACATCGTAAACATTATCGTAACATTTCCTCCACCCGTAACTTGCCCATTTACCGGTTCAGCTCAAATCCGAGCCAACAAGACCATTCTCTTTCCACTTTTCATTACGGTATTTTAATTCATTAAACTTGTACATAATTCATACTTCCGAGCATTACTCATAATTCATATAAGCATAAAACATAAGTCATTAATAGGACCATTAACATGGCTAAGCATAGAACATATGAGCACTCACAAAATCATACGGGTCATGCATAACATCTTAATATTGTTGTGGGCTAAAATTCGCCCTCACGTGACAGGAGGCCGGATTCAAATGACATGAATATAACGGGCTTGTGGCACGTGAGACAGAGCGTGTAAACGTTGAAGACCAAGTCCAAGCAGAGGATAAAGACGCTGGCCTAGTATTTAGGAAGTAGTTAGAAGTGTTCCTATCCGTTGGACCGTATAACTAGGTTATTTGACGGCTAGAATGCTTGTATGTGTTTAATATAAATACCCTACTTAGCTCATTGTATAGGTTACGACATTTTTGCTATTACTCACCTATTGCTTTTATAATCAATTGTATTCATTTGCTTATTGTTTCATTGTTAATCGAATTGAGGTTATTGAATTGTCGGCCTTGTAATATCACTTCGACGAATTGCCTGTCTATATTAAATTCGTCCAAAACAAATATCACATCCATACATCCAATATTCAAGAATACACAAGCGGGCAAGCACAAAGCGCTAGACATAGAAGTTACTCTAGCACATACGGGCACACACATAGTACTGGACATAGAGGTTACCTTAACCGCTTATCCATGCGAATAATAATCTCCATAAATAAGTCTCGATCTCAATATCCTCGATGCTCCATAGAATATAACCCACAACAATAACAATATTGTATTTAGTAAACTCTTCCTAATTATCTTAGATATTACACTTAATAACCTCTTTGTGTTTGAAACGTTAACTAATCTTAGAAACTAACTCGTTTATAATTTTCACTCCTTAGCTTAAATAGAATTATAACTTCTAGCTATAATAATACCTTATTACTTAAAACATTAATAATTTCAATATTATTAGATTTTATTAACATGGCGAATAATAATTAAACTAAAACATAAATATAAAGGTGAGCTTCTAAATAATATAACTTCATTAATATTAGAAATATAAACTTAAATGTTTAATCTATGATTATTAATTTATAGCCAACAATTATATATTTAATTTAAACAAAGCCTAATAAACTTTATTATTTCCTTTTTATTAAACTTATAACATTACCAACTTAATATAATTTCAGAAATTTAAAATGAAGTTATACCTCTCTAACTTATGGAACAACAATGGAGGAAAGCAGAGAAAGAAGGTGACGTGGCTGGCGGACTGGCGGCAAGGACGGAGGCGGGGCTTCGGTGTCTGGGCGGCGGCGTTAGTGGCAGCAACCGCTGCTGCTCGTGGTCGTACGGCTGCAGCCGCGGACGCAGCAGCAAAGGGGCAGTAGGGGGCAGCTAAGGAAGGAAGGGAGAAAGAGAGGGGGCTGCTGGCGGCGCGTCTGGGAGGCAGGGGCTGCTGTGTCGCGTCGTCGACGGCTTTGCCGGAGTGGCGGTGCTCCGGTAGTGAGGAAAACAGAGAGAAAAGATAAGGGAGAAAGAAGAGTTTGTGGGTGGAGGTTCTTAATGAACCAAATGCTATTTATAGACAAATGCTTGTGAAACAAGGATTAATAAAATCAGAAAATTGAAGTAATTGAGTGCTTTGTGTAAGGTTGTGCAGCAAAATCTGATTTTGGGTTGAAAGCTTGGATACCATCAATGGAGGGAGAAGAGAGGAGGAAGAAGAAGAGTGTTTGACTAACCTTTGAATTTATTTTGTTTTTCTTTTATTTTTATTTTGTGCAAGTGGGCAAGTTGGCAATTTGCTCATCCTTTTTGTTTTCCAAAAGCTAGTACTTCATCTCTTTTAGAGCATTATTAGCAATGACATTTTGCTAAAGTTCATGGTTTGAACTTTAAAAAACCCTTATTAACAATGCCCCAATATTAGGTTGTTCATGAAAAAGTCACCCAAAAATGTCATCTTGTGACCTAATTACATGAACGTTCATCTTAGCTAATTTAGCATATTGTTGCTAGTTGTGTGAGGTGGCAGGAGTTGGTTGGTGGTGCCAGGAGAGAGAAAATATCACTTTCATTATTTTGTAGATAGCATAGCTTAAAAAATAAAAACCATAAAAATAAAGTAAAAATACGGGCAACTTTATATTCTTATTCTCTACAAAATGACACCCATTTTGCTATAATTTTATAAATTAAAATAAAAAATAAAAATCATACAAATAAAAAGAGAAAAGTTATGATGAACTTTAAAATGGGTCATTATTAAGAAGAAAATGTTGAAATGTGACATTTTAGGAGCAAGAAAATAGATGAATAGTGTTATGAACTTTAGCAAATGAGTCATTGCTAATAATGATCTTATGTACTTCATATTTTATGTAAACTTGCAATTATATTTTAAGTATATTAGTTATAGTTTAGAGATTAATTAGTATATATATATAATGCACTTATTTAATTTAAGAAACTTTCATTGGTCACTAATTATTATTATTATAAAATAATATGCTTAAATATTTAGGGATATTAAAGCCATAATAATTAAAATAAGAACCTCAAATTCCTCATTATAATATAAATTATGCGTAGCTTGTTTAGGGATATTAATTCCCTAACAATGTTAAACGTATTTTCAAAAGAAAAATTTAGGACGTGTTTAAGCTAACAATTACGTTTAATAGCTAATTAAACGAGATTAAAATACGGGGTATTACAGTTATAGCTTACAACACTACTCTGGCCATTTGATATGTTTATGGTTAATTAGGATATGTAGATGATTCATTGAATTGATGAGTGGTTGGGATATTATTTGGTGCTACATTGAGTGTGGTTTCCTTAATGATCCGATTTTGGTCATTGGTTGGGATATGCAGTTTTCGTTGTGCAAACCAATGCCATCATTATTATTGGTTGGAGCTGTCATCCTCTCTATCTAGCACCAATTTTTTGGGTATAGAAACTGGGTATGACAAAGGTGATAACACTTAGGGGGGTTTGATTCAAGGGGTTGGAATGGTATGGAATGGATTAGAACCCACTCCAATGTTATACACATGGGTTTCTAACTCCACCCCAACCCCTTGGAATTAGAAACTTTACCCCTCCCCTAAGACTGTGATTCCATTAATTCCAACCAAGTATCAAACCCTAGAAGAGAAAAGAGGAGGAAGAAGAGGTGAGCACTGAACAACTGCCGTCCATTTTCACCGTCGCCGGTTGTCTTCTCCGGTGACAATCTCCGAGGAACTTTGACAGGTTCGTATTTTCGGATTTAATTGCTTTTTTTCGAGTTTAGTGTTCATCTTCTCCATAACTTGATGTTAATCTGTTGGTATCTAATCTGTTGGTATGTAATATGTTTTTACTGTTTGAATTTCTTTTGCTTTTGCTGTTTGAATTTCTTTTGCTTTTGCTGTTTGAATTTCTTTTGCTTTTGTTGTTAGATTTTTTTTGGTGCTCTACAAGTTCTTTTTTTTGTTCCATTTCTTTCCGGATTGTCGATATATTTCATGGTTGTTCTACAAGTTCTTTTTCTTGTTCCATTGCCTTTACTGTTGTATCTACGCCCTTTGTGATGTTAAGATTGATATATATATATATATATATGCAATTTGTGATGTTAAGATTACTGTACTAATTCAACATTACAAACCAACACTTTCATGGTAAGATATGATTATATATGCAATTTGTGATGTTAAGATTACTGTACTAATTCAACATTACAAACCAACACTTTCATGGTAAGATATGATTATATATGCAATTTGTGATGTTGAAGCTATTAAACAACATTTTTTTTATTGTCTTTAGGAACCTACCTACTACTGCTACTTTCATGGTAAGATTGTTGTATATAGTTTCATTAGTTGCTATTTTCCCTTAGCTTACCATGAAATTGCTCCTTCTCCTTACAACTAGTTTCATTTTTATTAATTACAGTTTCACAACTATTGCTACTTAACAAGCAGTAGTGTTATGAACTTTTCTTCCTTTTTTTGTCATTGCTTCATTTGCTTACTTTTCAATGTGATGATTGTCAGAATGACTCCTTCACAATTGACTGAAATAAGGAGAAGGAAGAAGCAACAATTATATTTGCTATTGACAATCATGATTCTCATTAATGTAGTTATTGTTATATGTACTTGATGTTGTGTGTCATGGGTGTGGTTATTGATAGAATTGAACGGCCTCAATATAGCAAAAGTGAGAAAAAGTTCCTTAGGTTAAAGAAAATGAATATGCTAATAAATCATAGTGATATAGCTTGCAAGAGTCAACTTTGTGTTGATATAAGAACTTTTTATGTACTTTGTGAGATGGTTAAAGATATTGGAGGATTAAGTGGAAGTCAGAATATGTCTTTAGAGGAAATTGTAACCATATTTTTGTATTCACTGGCACTTCATTTCAAAAATAGAGTTGTAGGATTTCATTTTATTCGAAGTGGAGAAAGTGTGAGTAGAAACTTCCACTGTTGTCTTCTTGTCATTCTAAAGTTGCATGCGCATTTACTTAAAAAGCCAACACCTATAACAGAAGAATGTGAAGATGATAGATGGAAGTATTTTCAGGTATCAAAACGATTTTATTTCATATACGCTATCCTTATAACTACTATACCATTTTTACATATATACCAATCTTATACATATCTTGTTGTTTTGTAGAACTGTTTAGGAGTCTTAGATGGCATATATATTAATGTTCAAGTGGTAAATGAGGACAGACCAAGGTATCGGACTAGAAAAGGTTCCATTGCTATGAACGTATTAGGTGTTTGTAACCCTCATTTGGAATTTATATATGTGCAACCTGGTTGGGAAGGATCTGCTCATGATGGTCGTGCTCTTCGAGATACTATTAGTAGACCTCATGGTTTAAAGGTTCCTCACTTAATAGTACCTCTAGTTTTCTGAAATTACCCTAGTATTTTGACCATCGCTATTGGATTAACAAGTTAAATGACTTTATGCTTCTTTTATCAATTGTTAAGGTGCGTATTACTTGGTTGATGTGAGATATACAAATCGTGAGGGTTTTTTTGGCACCACCATATAGAGGTCATCAGTATCACCTTAAAGAGTGGGGGGAACGACAACCAGTTAGTGCAGAGGAGTATTTCAACATGAAACATTCTAAAGCTAGAAATGTCATTGAGAGATGTTTTTGATTATTAAAAGGCAGATGGGGCATTCTTAGCTCCCCATCTTTCTTTTCAATACGCACTCAAGGCCGTATAATCCAAGCATGTTGCCTACTACATAACCTTATCCGGAGATATATGCCAACATTACACAAGATATGTCGACTCTGACTCTGATGATGATGAAGAGGAGAGTGACAACGAGGATTCCGATGATGAAGTTGAGTATATTACTATCATTGAGACATCTGACGCTTGGACCAATTATCGGAATACATTAGCACAAACTTTATACTTCCTCCGTTTCAAAAAAATAGTTACACTTTCCATTTAAAGAAGTTTCAAATTAATGACTACACTTCTCTTTTTTCCTTTTGGAAAAATTGTTTTAAATAAGTTAACCTTTGTGCCATATTCTAATATTAAGTTAACCTTTGGATTATTCAAAAATAAGTAAAGCTTGTATGCCACTTAAATTTAATTAGGTTGGCTTATATTGTGACCTGCAATATCAGGTAACAACAGGTCATATTGTTCATTGTTGCCTATTAATTGCATTTTCCTTTTTATTTTCTGGTTTTATCCTAACTTCTCCTCCTTCCAAACTTGCAGCCACCTCCACTTTTGCCCTTTCTCATCAACCTTCCTCCATTTTCATACTTCGACCCGCCATTACTGCACCACCAATACCATCATCAATTGAAGCAACACTTATACATATTGATTTCAAATGCAAGAACTCTTTGGATCAGTTCGCCATTCTTTAGTGTTTCGAACTTCATCATCATCTTCTTCTTCCTCCCTGACTACAGACAAAGCTAAAAACACAAGAGAAGAGGTGAAATGAGACCTCTTTAGAACGGCGTTCCAACTCATCCTTACAGGACTGAATTTTGTCATTAAGTTTAGCGCCTTTATCTTTCAATCTAGCTTCAAATGTAGGTAATGTTTAGACATTCTATCAATTATGATTTTCAATTCAGCGTTTGACTTGATTGATAAATCTTCCGCCCCGACATAATCATTCTCGGAATCTTCCCTGGGTGATTTTTTCTCCTGCTGGTGCCGTCGATTGGTAGGTACGACGACGATATTAGCTTCCGGTTCGTCAGGATCATCGCCGAGAAGCTCCGTGAAATCGTTCTTCAGCGGTTGCTTCTTCTCGCCGCTGTCGGTGATGATGGTGGTTTCTGCCTTCTTTTCGTCGTCAATTGATGCCGAAGCTTAAAACTGACCCGGGGAGTGTCTTAAGTGATGAAGTGAGAGTGTAAGAAAGAGAGAGAAAGTGAAGAATGAAGGTTGAAAATGGTGGAAGAAAAATGGAGTATACAAGTACAGGAAACGAAACAAGGGTTTTTACAAGAATTGGTTGGTGGTGGAGCCTAATTGTGCATTTTTCTATATGTTCCCCCCTCAAAACCCAACCCCTAGTGCCTTAGCATTTTCAGCTTTTACTCATTTGAGAATGAAAGAATGAGACGGAGTGAGCAATGGAGAGGAGATCTGAGTAATTGAGAAGACTAAGTGACAAAAAGAGAGAGAAAGTAGGTTAGAGGGAGTTTGGGTGGGTCAACTTTTTTTTACTTACCGGTCAAACAGGTTGGAGGTAAACCAACCTAATTAAATTTGAGTGGTAAACAAGTTTGACTTATTCTAGAATAATTTAAAAATTAACTTAATATTAGAAGATGACATAAAGGTTGACTTATTAAAAATAATTTTTCCTTTCCTTTTTTGGTAACTTTTTCTCTCTATCTCTCTCCTACCACATATCTTAACCCACAATCTCTCACACAAACAAAAAGTGACTAGGAGTCCGCAAAAAAAGAAGTGTAGCTATTTTTTTGAAACGAAGGAAGTATAATAATTGGAGAGCTAGAAATAATAGACACATTTAGTTGTTGTTTCTTTTTCTTATGTTACTTTAAAATTTTCCTTGTATCCATTTTGGTACTTTGTGTAATGCTACAAGCACATTGTAAGCACATTGTGTTATTTGAATTCTTTATCCATGTGTAATGCTTATTTTTTTCATTTATATTCATTGTCTTTGTCTTATACATATGATTCATTATATATACATTATGCTTATGTTTTCTTATTCACAGTCACTACCACTTTATTTATAATCATTGTAGTTATATGAATGTTGCATAGGATGGATAATTCTCAAAGTTCTCTAGGTGGAAGAGGGCAAAATAAGCGTTCTTGGACTAAATTGGAGGAAGAATGTCTTATCGATGGATTGTTGGAGATGAGTAATGATCCATCATGGAAAGCTAGCTGATGGAAGTTTCAAGAGTGGTTACAAGAATAAGTTGGAGGAAAAGTTGAATGACAAGTTTCATGGATGTGGTTTGAAGGCAAGTCCTCATATTGAATCAAAAGTCAAATGGTTGAAGGACAAGTACAATAATGTCATTTCAGAAATGTTTCGTACTTCTAGTTTTTCATGGGACAATGAGAAGAATATGATAGTGTGTGTGAGACAATCTTACGATGATTTTTGCAGGGTAACAATCCATTTCTTTAGTTTTGTTTTTTTCACTAGTAAGTCATTAGATTAATAATATATTTTATGATTGCTACAACAACACAAGAATTCACAAGGGTTGTGGAACGTTCCATTTCCTTTCTTTGATCAACTATCAACTATTTTTGGTGTGGATCAAGCTAAAGGAGTTAGTTATGAGACTTTTGTGGAAGTGGTTGATAATCAACAAAAGGAGGCAATTGATTTAGAAAGTGGTGAGAGTGAGGAAAACGAGGATGCTGATGATATAAAGTCATTGACTCAATCAAACCAATCGACTCCAACTGAACCTGCTAACAAAGAAGCAAAGAATATGAAGCATTTGAAGGAAAAAGCAGGGAAGAAGAGGAAGATGCCTGAGGTTGTGGACTTAACTTCTTCTTTTAAAGATATGGCTTCTAACATGTCTTCTTTTATGAATGAAATGAATACTCACATGGAAAGCATTGCAAGTGCTTTATCTACTACTCAACAACATTACAAGCTATTATGACACGTGAGGAAGAATTGGAAAATCTCAAGAAGAATTTGATAGAAGAGTTGCTTAAAGTATCGGGGTTGACAAGATATGAAGCATTGATAGCTTCACAAAAGTTTACGTCTAATGCAAGTGATCTTGCCCTCTTCTATCAAAGTCCGGATGATGAGTGGAAGAAAGATTTTATCATCAACCTTGTTTATCCTAACTTATAGCAAAATAACTACAATTGATGTGCTTGTTCTTATTGGTATATTTGGATATTTGATTTGAGCGGTCTACTTTATTTTCAAGGATGTTTGAAGTTGGATTTGAAGACCACTTGATATTATGATGATCTTTTAAACATTGATCAAGTATTTTGTGATGGTAGTATATTTGTTGAAATGGAATGCTATATTAGATCTTATCATGACGTGGTGCTAGATATGATATATTGATCTTAAATGTTACTATTGTACTTTGATACTTTGCAAGTTTATCTTTTGTTTCTTTGTAAATATAATGTCTATTATTATTTACAAAAATAGTACAAGAATATCAAATATATTTATTGAATATAAAACATCAAATTACAATCCTAAAAAAATATACTCTTAAAAAAGGATTATAATTAATATAATATAAAATGACTTGTAGGAAAAAAATAGTTTGTATCGAGTTCATTCCAAAAATGAACCAAACAGCTGGAATGAATATAGAATCCATTCCAAGATTGAACCAAACAGGTTTAGCTTGGTATGGGAAATACAGTTCATACCACCATGGTATGAGATCCAAACCCATACCATTCCAGCTTCTTGAACCAAACAGGCCCTTATAAGAGTTGTACAAAAAAGGTGACAACAAAAAAAAGTGATAACATTGATAAGAATAGGTTAGTGGTGTAGATCGATAAGGTTTGCAGTGAGAAGGTGTGTTTGCAACATAGAAAACGTAAGCTAACCTCGGGAGGTGATATGAGGAACGCCCCTCCATCGTCTAAGTCAAATGGGATGACATGCATACAGAAAGGCAAGTACAAAATAGGACATGTATAGTTGTCAAAACATACCCGATGATCGATACTTTGGGGATAATTATAGGTACTAGAACACGAGAAGACCTGATTTCATATGTTCATTAATGCGTCACTCATCAAGGGCTCTAGGGCTGTTGACACGTCACTTTAGTGAAGACACTTGTATTGGGATCCTTAGCATGGAACACCAACTAATAAGGGTACCAAGAAGTATGGGCCCGACTGAGTTGTCGGTACTCGTACAAGTGGTTATATCAAGTTAAAAGTAATCAACTTATTCTAATAATTTTTATTGATATAGGATACTTTCATTGATTAACCTAAGTTTTGAAAATTTCTTAGTGGTAATCAAAGTTTTTTTAATAGTTAATGACCCTGTACTTATGTCTTAACTAAAAACATGACCATAGTGAGGCAATTTCGTTGAAGATATCATTAAATATAACCTTATGTCATTGACTTGCGTACTCTCTTACCGCTTTTCTTCCCTCCTTCATATGAAAAATAGAGATATATTATGGCCATGGGTTTTTTCCCATAAGTTGCAAGCACATTGTGATCCCTTTCGGACCAAATCCTAAGTCTACACCAACGGATGTTGACTGTAACGCACTATGAAGCCTCCATATTCAGCTTCCTCGTCGTTGCCTCTCAGAGTACTCATGACTATCATGCAATATGTAAACCGCTAACACCTCCTCTTTTGCCATACATCATCGTACTATCGCCACTCCTACACCCGAGCCAAGCCAATGCAATAACAAACCCCTATTATTCTCAATTATCGTTGTTGCTTCTACATCGCCAGTCCTAAAGAACCTTGACTTGTCTCCCTTTACACCCCCATATTCTTTCGTCTTCCTCTCTCATTTTACGCCTCGTTCTCTCCTCCATCTTATTTCTCTTTCTTCCTTGCATCTTTGTCCTCAAACCACACCACCAATGTTGCTTATTACACGACTTACTAATCACCCTTGCCCTTGCAATTTCAAGCATTTCCACCTTCTCCTTTTTTCTTTATTTTTAAAATTTTTGTGCTCTGCATGAAGCAAAAACTAATTGTATGTTATTAGATTTTGCGAAATTGACATAAGATTAGTAGGGAGGTTGAGTAGCAAGATAATTTAAGAGGAAGAATTAGAGCAAAATGGAGGAAGCTCGTATGATCTAGGGACTCAAATTTTGAAAAAAGGCTGATGTTTGTAAGAAAATAAATTCCGGTCTTTGTACATAGTTCATCTTGTTTAAATGTAACTAAATCATTTAACGACTACATAATAAGACCGGGTCAAGATCTGCCCTTCTCCTTTTTGAGTACATAGCTTTTTTCTCTTATATTTTCTCACTCACAGTCGTTTAAAGCTTTTGAACTCGAAAAAAAGATGGAAATGACTAATGTGACGTGAAACCCCTCAAAAAAAAATCTCCTTCGACTTCGCTTTCCGTATGGCCAGCCAATCTATGACGATCGCCTATAAGTGAAAGCGTAAAGTGGGTGATACCACTCAGATTACAGTCAATATTCCTAACCGTGATAGCTTTTTCCCTTATATTTTCTCACTCGCTTCCTATTCTCTCTCATTATTTTGTGTTGTCATGGTCCTCAATAGACTCATCACTCATGATAGAATAGCTTTATAAAATTCCCCATAGCAAACCAAGAACAATAAAAGAAAGGAAACCCACGTAGACAAAAGGGACCCCCCATGGCGCCTACCCGTTGCATGATATAGTTCACTTTCCCTCGCATTTCCATTGACAAGTTGGTATTAAAAAACAAGTTGATTATAGAAGGAGCTAAAAAGTTAGACGTATATGATAATGACAATATGACATTAAGCAATTAGCCAATTAACCACTTAGAAACACAAACGCAATACTAAATATTGCGGGGTAAACTAAACTATACTCCCCATAACCTTTGGCGGGCCGGTTCGACTTTCTAATGTCGGCCGGCGAGTCTTCTCACAGTTAAATTTCTACTTTCTTCCAAATCTTTCTTAAAATTCTTCATCAAAATTTTCCCCACAAATCTGGGATTTCTTTCCTTTAATCCTTCCTCATTTTGATTTTCTTTTCTGGGTATGAATTTAAATTGCATATTATCGTTCTTTGAGATATCCTGGACGATTTACACTCTGCTATAATGTTGTGAAAGGTCAGTTTTTTTGTTCTTAAATTGAGTCTGGTTATATTTCGAAACTGGGTTTGTATAATTGTACTAATTGAATTCTGGGCTGTAAAATTTTTGATGTTTTATTGTTATTTATCAAAGGTGGGTTTGGTTTTTTTTTTTTTTAAAGTATAGTTGTCATGTTTAAAGTAATATTGGTGAACGAATAATTATGTCTGTTGTTTACTCAATAATTTCATGGTTTTGTCATTATTTCACTTGTAGAATCACTTTTTCATGTTCAGTTTCCTTTCCTTACTCATTGTAGTTTACTGGGTTTTCTCTGCACTTTTTCATGACAATCTTAAGGGGTTCTTTGTATCGCCCCCTTTCCATTTTACTAGTCTTAAATGCACGCGTTGGGTGGGAATGTATAGATACGAGAAATTGCACTAGAATAACTGAAGAAAATTCGTATACAATGAAATTCAGCTATGTCCCCTCCTCTCTCCTTATATAATAAAATAGAGATTGATTTCCTTTTTATCTATCCATAGCCAATTAAAACATGGTGGTTTTGTTGCTGTTTAATGATGAACATAAACTATTTAGGGAATTCTACTTTATAATAGTATGTGGCTGAGGCTGAGCATGCATATTTAACCATTCTTTTAGTGCACCATTAGATTTCTCTTTACTTGCTTTGAATTAAAGAATTCAAGAATGAGTTGTCATTAGTGTATATTGTTAATAATTGTATGTGGCAAGTTGGCACTTATGCACTAAATAGAGGATTTGGTTAGATATGTAGTATGTGGGACTAAAAAGTGTTTTTGTCTAGATTTGTCTTCGTCATACTTCTTTGAGGATACGTGAATATGAAATCTTTTACATTTGTTGAAATTTTCATGCTGATTGTTCCATCTTATGTATGCGTTTAGCGGCTCAGCCTATGTGCTAGCAGCTAATTGAAGGTACTGGGAAATGACAACAGATAGAAATATGTCAAGTATTCTTGCGAAGTTGATGGGTATCGATAAGCCATCAGCCCCATGTACAATGGAACGAAGACACAAAATACTTTCTGAGAATTATCATCAGAACATTGCTTTGATTGCTAAAAGGGAGAAAGCATTTCCACATAGATATGACACTGAATATAACACGGATGTTAGTGAAGATGCAGTTGAATGTTATGAATTAGCAAGTGTGGGTGGAACGCGGAATTTGTCCTTTCATTCTGGAAGATCATTTTCTCCATCTAGTTCCTCATCTGGTGACCGGATACGAAAGAATTTTATGCCCGAGCGCAATGATGGAAAATATATTCAAGAAAGGAGGACAGATAGTTTGTATACAAACATCAAATCTCAAATTCAAGGTTCTCCGTCATCTAAGAGAGTAGCGGAGCAAATTGCTGGGGAAGTAAATCACAGTAAATGGCATAGTTGGCTATCCAAAAGTGAAGTGGGTTTTGAGACCGAAATGAAGGAAAGAACGATCTCACCTGCATGTTTGTCCGATTCAGAACAGAAACATGATGCTTCATCATTCAATCTGGTCAAGGGATCTACTAGCAGGGGAACCCTGAGAGCGAAAAGACAACTGTCAGAAAGATGGAGGACAAGTAAATGCTCCCACCAAATAACAACTTCTTGTAGAACCAAAATCCACGATGAAGTGTTCAACACTGGTGATGGGAACTTCAGCACTCCTTTTTATGCTGCCAATGCCAGATACTTGTCAAAACCAACAATCTTTCCTTTTGCTTGGGTCCCTAGAAGAAGAGCAAGGGAATTTATCTTTGATAAAAATTGGTGTTTGAGACCAGCAAAGAGGGATAATGAGCAATGCAACGGCACAGAGTCAGAGGAGGACAATTTTGGGCTTAAAGATGTACAATTTACATCTGAATCAAGTATTTGTAGCTTGGACTCAGAGAAGCCATGTGTTCATCAAGCAGCTTCCTTTATCCTCAATGAATCGGTTAAACTTACTGAACAAAACTCGTACGAAGAGGCTATGACTGTGACCAAGCCCTTAAGTGACAGGTCCAATTTTCTAGATGTCCACACTCCCATTTGTCACAAAAGATTGGACGAGACCCTGGAGATGCATCTGAGGAAGGATAATTCTGTTGATTCCCTATCTTCAAATTGTAAACTTGCTCTTAGTTTGGAGATTGAGGAAGACGCTGATGAGGAGAATAAAAAAAAGAACTTGTCTACCAATTGTAGGCAGGAGAATTTTGCAGCTAAGTCAACAGCATGCATTTTGTTGGGTGATAGAGAATCTTGGAAAAACCAGGTAATCTTTACATACTTTATTCATTGTAGTTTATAATACGTCAGCTTCTAGAAATGATGATCACTATGCTAGAGTAGTGTTGGACTAGCAACGCTACTTAATCATACAGTGGATAGCTAATTAGAATGTGTGTTTCGTTTTCTAATTCTTTTGGTTGCAAATCAATCTTGAGCTATGCGTTATTTGTTGCTTGCATTCACAGTTCATCTTCTTTCTCCAGTTTTGAAATGCTAGATCTTTTATATATTTGACATACTGTAGTGGCTCTCAATTTTGGCAGAAATGTTTGTAAAAGGCTGCCCCTGGATATTGGCCGGTCACTCTGCGTTTCAACAACTTGTATTTGACATCTATATTAGCGTCTTTTATTATTAAGGAATTGATGAAACTTCCACTGTCTTAGGAACTATATCAGCGTTTTTAATTATTTGTTTTGCTGTGTTTCTATGACATCCTGTTATCCAAGCTTGAAGATGAACATACGTATGTTTACTGGCAGTAGACCTATCAAAAGTCGACCCGACCCGAAGATAATGGGTCTTGAACATAACCTTTTGACCCGAACTCGATTGTATCCGAACCCGGGAAAACCGATTTTTACCGACGGACCGAGAAATCATCATATTTATAGCAATAGTATGAAAATTATGGTTATTGCTAAAAATATCTTCAACTAGTGTATTTGGTTCCAAAAATGAATTTTGTTAAATATGGACGTAACTTTAATGGTTGAATCAGCTATAAATGACTATATTTATTATAACTTACTACTTCCAACATATATTGTGTATATTTTGTTACATATATGACCCAAAAACTGAATGAAAAAAAGAACAAATTCAAATCCCTTAACCCGTTGGGTCGACCCGAAACCGGACACGCTGTGTCATGATTCATGAACAAGGTTTCTTCGACCCGAACCCGAAAATATTTAATTTTAACTGACCCGACCAACCCGTTTGACAGGTCTAACTAGCAGAGTATTGCGTTACTGCCTTACGGGTGGCTTAGAAGTCCTTATTTACTTTAAGTAGTTTTTAGCTATTTAAGTATCTATATTAGCGTCTAATTATTATTTACAGTAGTACTACCACCAAACTGCAAATTGAATACAAGTTTGTCAAGATTTATGTTTTTAGCAACAAGTTGAAAGCCCCTGAAGATTCGATTCTCAGGGAACATCTGAATTTCCAAAAGTTGTTCGAGTTTCTTGGAAAGGGCGATGTGGCCTCAGTAGTCAGTATGATGCAAAACATGGATTGGTTATAAATAAATGCCGGAAATAAGTCCACATAGAGAATTGACACAAAACATAGATTAAAGTTTTTCAAGCTTCATCTGGCAGATTATGTATTAAGGCCTTTAAAACACTTACTATTTATGTGTCCTTTACTGTGCTTCACCTAGTTTATCTTTAAGGGAGATTTCTCCTTTTTAATCTTATTTAATCATTACTTTCCATCTACTAATGAAATGAAGCTTAGTGTGCCTTATTGAACGTCTTTTAAAAAATCTAATTTCAGAGCTTGTGTTATATAAGGGACCTGTTTTCCCTATTCCTCTTAATTATGTATCGAGGCCTCTAAAACACCCTTGACGCTGATTTCTTTGTCCATTTAGAGAATCCTCTCATGCGCCGAATGCTATTTTTATGCAGTCGAAAAACAAAAGCAATATTTCTGAACCAGGGTCTCCTGTTAGTTCATTAGAAGGGCCAGAGGCTTGTAGGCATGTTCCAAATCCAAGTATGACTATGGAGGCTGAAGAGCCATTGTCAATCTCGGCTTCATTAGAGAATGCTGCCCACGGTTAGTTAAAAAATATTAACAGTTCTGATGTTTCATTTACAGAAAAAGTTTCATCTCTAAATATTCAAAACTTCTTTCACAATTGTAGGGTTGCAAAGGAAGCTTCAACTCATAGAAACCATGTCTTTAGAATCAGGGTCTGAGGGACCTGAGATGGTGGTATCCAGTGATGAAGGTGACGATGGAGGTTCGATTGGTTGCTATCATGAAGATCCACAAATAATGGAAATCTTTCAAACTCTAATTAAAGAAAGCATGGATTTCTCTTACGTAGTTGATGTGGCGGTGGAATCGGGTCTTCAAATGAGAAACTTGGAGATGGAAAGTCACACTTGGTTGTCGCAGGGTTATGCATTGGATCCTTTGGTGTTTGACTCACTAGAGAAGAAGTATGGGAAACATATGACATGGGAGAAGTCAGAAAGAAGGCTCTTATTTGACCGTTTAAACTCGGGGCTCCTGCAGATTGTCCAACCTTCTGTTGGCTTAAATTCGTGGAGAAAACCTGTAGCAAAAAGATTTCGTTCGAGGGATAGAAGTCAGGAGCTTATTGAGGAAGAGCTGTGGTCTTTGCTCGTCGACCAACAAAAGGAGCTCAAGATGGAATTGGTTGATAAGCTGTGTAGAGGGGGGGTGGAATGGTTAGACCTAGAAGAAGAGACAAATTTGATAGTACAAGAGATACAGAATTTGGTGATGGATGAACTCATTGAGGAGTTGTGTGCATAGAGATATAATTTTTTGTTGAGCCTGTGCTCATGTATAGGTAGGTTAAGTTGATTGAATTTGTTCTAAAGTGCATAAAGCATTTATAGAGTCTGGATGTTCTGAAATCTTAAGGAACAAAAAATAGGAATTTTGGTTGAGTTTCCATTTAGGCAAACAATTCTTGGTAGAATTCATCATAATTTTTTTGGGTGAGCTTTCAAGGTTGTGCATTGCTTTGCTTCATTCTTGTATAAAGTAAAATTTTCATACAGGTTATTGAGAAATGAGAATGAATACAGTTTGTTTTCAGTTTATTTATTTTTTGTAATTCTTGGCTCTCTTTACTTAGCTCATAGCTCCAGTGATTCATGGGACGATATGTTTGCTTTTGATCAGTCTGGGACATAATGATATCTGGAACTTTGATTGAGCAGACTTTTAAGTAGCGTGATATAAGAGTATACAGCACAGCTGTTTTCATTTTTAAATATGGTAGAAGAGAATGACCCCAATGCACCAGATTTTCTCAAAAATAAATCCAGTCCGGCCTTACAAGGTCAGGTTTTCGGGAGTGATGGAGGAAGGGATTAGAGAAATCCCCACATGGGTGACCATGACTCCATGAGCACTCCAAGTCCAAGTTACAAAGCTTCTAGGAATATTTGCGGGTACGAACTAAGCTACAGAGCCTCTAGCTAACAATAAAGGAACAAAGCCAGAAGAAGTTAGAGGGATATATTCAACATTATGTGGTAGTAATGAAAAAAGCAGCAGAAATTATGGGTAACATACTACATTCCTCAATGGAAGTGCAAGATGAAAGCGAGTAAAGAGAATATCAACTACAAATGCATTTTAATATATTGAACTAATAATTTGATATAGGTGTACGTCATCAAGTGTTACATATCCAATTACAAGATCATCCCTAGCATACACAGTAAGCAACTTGCTCAAAATATGGCAATGCAGGGCCAAAAGAACCTTTCTCCCCTCTTCTATCTTCTACTTTTGTGCAAAATAATGAGATGAAATGTAGTGATCAGTTTCAGGGTGCCAGGGGTATATGCATGCATTATTATATATTGTACTGTTTACTATCAGCAGAATGGGAGAAGTAAATCCAAGAAACTCTGTAGGATTAAGCATAAAATTCCTGATTAACTTACAATAATCACTTGGTTATAAATACATAATACATACATGCTGAATTCCGACTCACACAAAAGAACAAACATCAAATAACACGACCGTAAATTTCACAACTGCATGCTTAGTAAAAACTAGTAGAGGTAAACACTAAAATGAGCAACAGTGTCAACACCATCAGTAGTGTGCTGGTTTTGGTCAGGCATGGTCTCAATAGTAGCGTACCCCTTAGCATTCTCATACTTTCCGGTCCCACCAATGATTGCGATTTGTGATATTGGGGAGGCAGTCCGGTGAACCCCGAAAAAGCTAAGGGTGTCGTCTGCCTCTTGCTCGTGTTCGCCACCATGGAAGACAGCAGTGAAGGCCATAGTGTGACTTTCACCGTCAAGGGAGCTAGCTAGGTAGAAGCCTTGGCCTCTTCCTATGACACCAGAACCAAGCTCGTGACCTTCAGTGAGCTCATCGTCGATGACAGTGATGGATCCAAATAGAAGCTTCTGGAGGGTTGTACCAGTGGGAAGCTGACCAGGTGTGACAAAAGCCTGGTTGTTGTCATTACCATTGACAACACTGTTGGTTCCAGCGTTTTGGATGATGGTTTGAGCTTGAGGTTGGTTCTGACCTGTTAGTCCTGCAAGGAAGGGAACATTGTTGTTGTTGAGGACGTTGTTTAGGTTGCCATTGTTCATGAGTGGTACACCGTTGGTGACCGGGAACACCTGATTGTTCGGCGTTGAAAACGGGATTCCATTCATGTCACTGGTGGCAATGAGACCAGTGACTATCCTGCCAGAAGCGCTGGACCCACCTAGGACGTCGTGCATGAAGAATGAAATGGCTGGGTGGCCAGGGTGCTCAGCTGCACCTGCTGCACCACCTTGTGCAGGTCCTGTAGAGACTGGAGCTTCAGGAGTGACTTCTGGAGTAGCTGCAGCAGCTGGTGCAGCAGTAGCTGTAGGGTTAGGCTGAGGTTGGTCTGGTTGTTCAACAGGGGTTTGAAGGTCATCATCAGCTGGAGGCTCTAGAGCCTGTGGAGCATCTGCAGCTGCAGCCGGGGCTTGGCCACCTTGTAAAACAGTCGCGGTGGAATCCTCGACTGGTGGTAAAGCTGGCAGTTGGTCTGCTGGAGTAAATTGTGGCCCTAGCTGGTCTAGGAGTCGAGCTGAGTTGGCGAGGCCTAAAGTGAGGCATAGTAGTAGGAGGCAAATGGTGGGAAGAGAGAGCAACTTTGCCATATTTGAGTTTAAGGAAAATTAGAATGAATGGATTGGAATTTGAGAGATATTTGATTGATTTGTTGTTGTTGATGATGATGATGAATGGAATGATGTGAATGAGTGTATATATAAGATTTGAAGTGGAACTTGGGAAGAGGGAGTTCCAGTGATGGAGTTGGAGAAGTTATTGCATAGTTAATAATAGTGAAGTTGGTAGTATTATAAACTCCCTGTTATGGGTTATTGGGTTAAGTCAACCTAAACTTGCTACTTAGAAGTTGGTGGTGTTCATTGGGTGTTACAGGTTGAAAAGTGCATTCACAATATTCTTTCTTTTGTAATGGCCTAGTTAACTGGATGGATTAGTTATCATTTTATGAAATCAGAACTGCTCCAACAGACTTTTTACTAGATAAGTAACTAGATGTCTAAATGATTGAATCAGTTCTTAATTTTATGAAATCATGCTAAACTTGTCAGATTAATTGTCAAATTTTATTACACTTGATGCAAACTTAACGGTTGTTACTAAAAAAAAAGAAAAAGGTCATGTTTGGGAATTTGATAAGACCTTATGGCCATTCTTAACAATTGAAAAAAACTTATGATTACCATTGAAAAAGTGCAAAACTTCATAATTATCATTAGGAATTTCCTTTTATAGTTTCATAGAGTGAATAATTAATTATAAGGGAGTTGTTTATTTGGAAGATCTATCGAATCAAGGTACTGAAGTGGTCAGTCATATTGAACTATAATGACATTAATTTGGTGGAAAACAACAAACTATGATGACATTAATTCTTTAGTCCAAGTGATTTTACATACCTTGGTTTTACGTAGTTAACACACGTTAGCTCTAATATGATAATAACATCATGAAATTTCGAATTTACACAACATCATCAAAGAATGTACATAAAAGGGTTCGTATAAGGTATTTCAATTATAGGAGATGCAAGAATAGCTATCCCAAAAGGGGTCGTGATGGGAATTTGGTGGCAAGTTGTTATTTTCAAGAGAAGGGGCATAAGGCATCTGAATGCTTTACTAAGCAGAATACGAAACAAGATATCGTTGGTGGTATCGTGTTGCAACTTGAAACGTGGTTACTGTAATCGATTTGAATTAACGTATTTAGCTTATTTGATCTTAGTTATCTTGGAAGGACAGCTAATTACTCAATCATCATTATGGACCAAATATACGTTTTGCAAGTGAAGATTAGTGATTAATTAGATGGTCTAATGGAATATGATGAGTGACACAAGTGCTTTTATTAATATGTCGCCTTTTTATTTTCTCTGTGTTGGATCATTTCAAGATGTTGCCAATATTATGACTTGTGTTTGTAAGAGGCTTTGACCTCATTTTAGATGTTACTGGAGACTTTATCACTATTTATGCTAATTAGACACCTTTGAATTGTGGTTAGAAAGCAATACTCCAATAGATAGTATTTTCGTCATTGTTTATTGGTCATTAAGTTAATCATATTTATTATAAATATTATCAAACAGATTAGAAGGATTACAATCACTAGATGACACATAAGAACATTATGAAGTACCTTAGCATGACTAAGGATAAGCTATTGGTGTATGAAGAAGAGGAAGAGCTAAGAGTTTCTTATACTGACACCATCTTCTAAATAGATAAAGATGATTCTTATCACAATCTAGTTCGAGCTCCAAGCGAAGTACCTTGGCCGATTCTAATAGAACTGAAGCTGATAATAGTTACATGGCGAAGTCGCAAAATAAAGGAGGCGTACGAATAAGAAAGTGTATTTCCAAACTTGTTGTGGTTCGTAGTGTAGCTGATCTAATTGATATCTACTGGATCAATCTCACAACCTAAAGAACCAAGACTTCCCCAGAAGTTTGAGCAGGTACTTAGAAAAAACTACCTTTAACAAGAGATCGTTGATAGAGGTGAGTGAAGTTATGCAACATATCGATGAATGCTAATATATCAATTCCATTTATCACAACCTAAGCATAAGGCTCATACTAAGGCAATTGGAATCAAGAACATAAGTGGATATGCTTTAAAATGTTTCTTTTCTAACACTATACATTTTAAATTTATTAAAGAATAATAATTATTCTTATTCATAAAATTGCCAAAATTGTAAGTTTCAAATAGGTCATAATGAATTCTTCATACATGAGTTAATCATAGTTGTTTGCTCTAAGATTGGTCATCTTTGACATTGTCACACATCCTGATGGGATGTTAATGATCTTAGCCTGTTCACGAGCTGCTCGAGTTCGACTCGAAATTTTCACAAGCCGAGCACAGCCATATTCGGCTCAAGAAGTTCGTGAACATGCTCGAAATATTATTTTAATTATATTTTTTAACATAGTGACCTCAAATATTAGAAGAATATTTTTAATAAGTCTAGGAAAAATAAATAAACTTAGTTATAATATATTATATCTTATAAATATACTGTATTTTGTTATAATTTTTGAACCCAAGTCGAGTTTTGTGTAACTTGGACTTGATAATCTAAACTCGAAAAAGCTCGAGATTCGGCTCGAGCTCGAGCAAAGTATAACGAGCCAAGCTTGAGCGACCCCAAGCTCAGGCTCGGTTCGGCTCATTAACACCCCTACATCCTGCCATTAAAAGAGACTATAAAAATGATGCTTATGGTGCTATGAAACTTGTGGAACAATATGGTTAAGCAATAAGGAATTGCCCTCCCAAATTTGGGATGATTATCTGGAGCTTCTCATAGAGTTGGAACCGAAAATACATGGCCATGCAAGTAAGTAGCTTGCATTGATGAGGATAACTAAGCTGACACACTGGAGTTAACTTGTTGAATAAGGTAGAAATAGTCTAGGGCCATGTACTCCCATAAGCGGCATGGGTTTGGGTTTTGCCTAACCCAAATCATTGTGCATCTCCTTGTTGTTTAAAAGGAAAAATTAAAATATTATCCTCTAAACAATTAAGCAGATCATTAAAATAAATACAAACTCTAATTATATACCTAATCACACACCTAAAGGAAAGGAAGAAAAGAGGGATAATTTCTACAAGTTCTAGATAGTTACTCTTCATATTATCTGTGCGAGGATCATCCAAAGAGATTCACGTTTGAGGATTCGTTTAAAAACGTTATCAAATTTCTGCTTCAAATGTTTTTTTTAATGAATTCCCTAAATTGATTGATACATATTATTGGCATAAAATTTAAGTGAATCATATAATTTTTTTAAATATAGATTTCGCAAAATGATCAAACTCAACCATTAACCACAAAATTCAATTTTAATTTAAGCCTCAATAGGAACATTTTGAGAATATTAGGTTTCGATCGATATCATTGTCTCTTTTCAATTTTTATAATTTTAGAGTCATTACAATATAAGTATTATTATAAACTTAAAATTGGTCATATTGATAACAATCGTACTTATTTTAAAAACTAACAACCAAAAATAATAAACTTCTTTTTTCTTTTAATTTTCATATTTTAATTTTTAGTACACAGAAAAAAAAAACGATAAAAAACATATCTTTAACTTTCGCCCTTTCACAAGTCATAATCACCGTCTTGACTATTGAAAGCGAGGGTCGATGGATAATGAAATTGATAAAAAATTTCCTCCACCCTCAAAATAAATGTTGGGATCGATTCTCATTCGACGTCGTCGCTTTAATTCAACCCAAAAAAAACGAAGTCACCGGCTTCTAGTATTTCCTGCTACTTCTCAGTTCACTCAGCTCCCTCCCTCTCTCCCTCCCTCTCTCCCTCTTAAACCCTATTATCGCATTTTTCAGATGCCTTAGACACGAACTCCATCATTTCATCTTCATCTTCAGTTTCTTCTTCATCAGCACCATTCTCTTTCTCCTCTACTGCAAAACCCTAACACTTGATAAAACCACGCAACCATGTATCTCTACAGCTTAACCCTCCAAAAACCAACCGGCATTGTTTGCGCAATCAGTGGTAACTTCTCCGGCGGCAAAGTCCAAGAAATCGTCGTCGCTAGAGGTAAAGTTCTTGATCTCCTTCGCCCTGACGACAGTGGTAAGATCCAAACCCTACTTTCCGTTGATGTTTTCGGTTCTATTCGTTCTTTAGCTCAATTTAGACTTACTGGTTCTCATAAAGATTATATCGTTGTCGGTTCCGATTCCGGTCGTATCGTTATCTTAGAATACAATAAAGAGAAAAATGTCTTTGATAAGGTTCACCAGGAAACCTTCGGGAAGTCCGGTTGTCGTCGAATTGTGCCCGGTCAGTACTTGGCAATCGACCCGAAAGGGAGGGCTGTTATGATTGGTGCTTGTGAGAAACAAAAGCTTGTTTATGTTTTGAATAGGGATACTACTGCTAGGTTGACTATTTCGTCTCCTTTAGAGGCTCATAAGTCTCATACCATTACTTACTCCATTTGTGGGGTTGATTGCGGGTTTGATAACCCTATTTTCGCCGCCATTGAGATGGATTATTCCGAGGCTGACCAGGATTCTACTGGACAGGCTGCTGCCGAGGCTCAGAAACATCTTACTTTTTACGAGCTTGATTTAGGTCTTAATCATGTTTCTAGGAAGTGGTCTGAACCCGTTGATAATGGTGCTAATATGCTTGTTACCGTCCCTGGCGGTGGTGATGGCCCCAGTGGTGTTTTGGTGTGTGCTGAGAATTTTGTGATTTATAAGAATCAAGGCCACCCTGATGTTCGAGCTTTGATTCCGAGGCGAGCAGATTTGCCTGCTGAACGTGGGGTTCTTATAGTGTCTGCTGCAACCCATAAGCAGAAGTCGATGTTCTTCTTTTTGCTGCAATCGGAGTATGGTGATATATTTAAGGTTACTCTGGAGCATGGAAATGAGGGTGTTACGGAGTTGAAGATCAAGTATTTTGATTCGATTCCTGTTACCGCTTCAATGTGCAAGTTAAAGGCTGGTTTCTTGTTTGCTGCATCGGAGTTTGGTAATCATGCTCTGTATCAGTTTCAAGCTATTGGAGATGACCCGGATGTTGAGTCTTCTTCTGCTAGGATGATGGAATTGGAAACTGACGAGGGTTTTCAGCCAGTGTTCTTCCAACCTAGGAGGCTTAAGAACCTTCTTAGGGTTGACCAAGTTCAGAGTTTGATGCCGGTCATGGACATGAAAGTGTTTAATCTTTTTGAGGAAGAGACTCCACAGATTTTTACTCTTTGTGGTCAGGGTCCCCGTTCATCTTTAAGAATTCTAAGGCCTGGTCTAGGAATCACTGAGATGGCTACGTCTCCACTTCCTGGAGTGCCAAATGCGGTTTGGACGGTGAAAAAGAACGTCAATGATGAATTTGATGCTTATATTGTGGTTTCATTTGCTAGTGTTACTCTCGTTCTCTCCATTGGTGAGACAGTTGAAGAAGTTAGTGACAGTGGATTTTTAGATACCACACCTTCCCTCGCTGTATCTTTGATTGGCGATGACTCTCTCATGCAAGTACACCCTAGTGGTATTAGGCACATTAGGGAAGATGGTCGTATCAATGAGTGGAGGACCCCTGGAAAGAGGACGATTGTTAAGGTTGGCTACAACAGGCTTCAAGTTGTCATTGCACTCAGCGGCGGAGAGCTTATTTACTTTGAGGTGGATATGACTGGTCAGTTGATGGAAGTAGAGAAACACGAAATGCCAGGAGATGTGGCTTGCTTGGACATTGCCCCAGTTCCAGAAGGAAGACAGAGATCCCGATTTCTTGCAGTGGGATCCTATGACAATACTATTCGTATTTTGTCTCTGGATCCAGATGACTGTATGCAGGTGTTGAGTTTGCAAAGTGTTTTCTCACCCCCTGAATCCTTACTATTTCTCGAGCTTCAGGCATCTACTGGAGGCGAAGATGGTGCTGATCATCCTGCCAGTCTTTTCCTTAATGCTGGTTTGCAGAATGGTGTTTTGTTTAGGACAGTTGTGGACATGGTAACAGGTCAACTTTCTGATTCTCGCTCTCGGTTTTTGGGGCTCAGAGCCCCAAAACTCTTTTCAATTATTGTGCGAGGTCGGCGTGCAATGCTCTGCTTGTCAAGCCGTCCTTGGCTCGGGTACATATATCAGGGACATTTCTTGTTGACACCCCTTACATGTGGTACTCTTGAATTTGCGGCTCCGTTTTCATCTGATCAGTGTGCTGAGGGTGTAGTTGCTGTTGCTGCAGAGGCGCTGAAGGTGTTTACTATTGAGAGGCTTGGTGAAACATTTAATGAAACCGCAATCCCTTTAAGGTATACGCCACGAAAATTTGTGCTTCAACCGAAGCGGAAGCTGCTGGTGGTGATTGAGAGCGATCAGCGCGCATTAACGGCTGAAGAACGTGAGGCTGCACAGAAGGAGTGCTTTGGTGCTGCATTGGATGAGAATGGTAATATTGAAATGGAAAATGGTGAGGAAGATGAAGATAATCAGCTTTCTGATGAACAGTATGGTTATCCAAAAGCAGAGAAAGAGAAATGGGTTTCTTGCATCAGGGTTCTCGATCCAAGAACAGAGGAAACTACCTGTTGCCTAGAACTTCAGGATAATGAGGCTGCATTCAGCATATGTACTGTAAATTTCCATGATAAGGAGTATGGGACTTTACTAGCTGTTGGTACCGCAAAGTCTCTGCAATTTTTCCCTAAAAGATCGTTTGAGGCGGCGTATATTCACATTTATCGATTTGTTGAGGGTGGAAAACTTGAACTTCTGCACAAGACCCAAGTAGATGGTGTTCCACTGGCTTTATCTCAGTTCCAGGGAAGATTACTTGCAGGAATAGGACCTGTGCTAAGGCTGTATGAACTGGGTAAGAAGAGACTGCTCAGGAAATGTGAGAATAAGCTGTTTCCCAACACAATAATTACTTTACACACTTACCGAGATCGTATATATGTGGGTGACATCCAGGAGGTAAGTTCCTTTTATATACCATATAATGTTACTTGTTGTAGGTTTTTGTTTCCATGATCATCTCCTATCAGTCATCTACAATAGAGTATGGCTTTTGTTGGTTGATAAAAATGAGAAAGGTTGGGAAATTGTCTCTTTCCTGCCTTTTTTTTTTCTCCATGGCCTCAAAATAAGCTTTTCCTTAATCCCTCTGTGATTTTTTATTTTATTAACTTGTACTTGTCCAACACACATCTATCCGAAAGGTTAATACTGATTACCCTTGTCAAAATTTTTGTATAGAAAACAAGCAGATTGACAGGGGAAATACCTGCATCCTCTTTTCCCCCTCAAAAACAATGGTCCTATTTCTATTCCTTGTCCTTTATCTACTTGTTCAATCGCAATCCTTACGATGATTTTGCATCTGATTCTGGAAAGGAGCACAATTGCTTTCTACGCCCCATTCCTCTTGGGGACATTGATCACCTAAAAGTTTCAACTCCATTTGCGGTGAATAGGGGTTGTTGAATTAATGTGCATTATAAAAAAATCTTTTGAATCATCCATATAGTTCACAGGCTTTTGACCTGAGAAATAGCATGTAAGCACTAAGCAGAAGCCGCCTTCTCATTGGTTTAAGTAAACCCCCCCTCCCCAAAAAAAAAAAGAAAAAGAAAAGAGTAGTGCAAAGGGGTGTCTCTCCTTATTCATAGTCACCATAGCATCATTTATCATTGGTTTAAGTATGGAGATGCGACGACAGATGAAGTTTTTTATCTGATGTTCTTTGCTCCTTTTACTCTTTAAACTGCTATTTTTGGTAAGGAGGGTTGGTGACTGCAAAAATGTCCTTTGATATTGCATTAGTCAAATGTAGTTAGCATAGGGGCCTCTTAGTCCTTTTCTTCCATTTTCATCAGTGTCTTTTACTTAGGTTGGAGGTCTCTAATCTTTTTGAAGAAATGTGTGTGCTGGTAGCTACAAATATCTGCAGTTTCATTTAATCTCAAGATAATCTCTCTTTCTTTATTGACCTTTTTATGCTTCTCGTGGAGTGTAGAAACTAGAAAGAGGCTTGTGTGAGTCAACTACTTTGCTACTAATATGTTGTATTTGGTTGTCCGACTAAATATATGTTTTGGTGTTTGCAGTCATTCCATTATTGCAAGTATAGACGGGATGAGAACCAGCTCTACATATTTGCTGATGATGTTTATCCTAGATGGCTAACTGCATCACACCATGTAGATTTTGATACAATGGCTGGGGCGGACAAGTTTGGGAATGTATATTTTGTTCGATTACCTCAGGATGTCTCTGATGAGATTGAAGAGGACCCAACTGGTGGGAAAATAAAATGGGAGCAGGGCAAGTTAAATGGAGCTCCTAACAAGGTGGAGGAGATTGTTCAGTTTCATATTGGTGATGTTGTATCCAGTTTGCAGAAGGCATCTCTAATACCTGGTGGAGGAGAATGCATTATATATGGGACAGTTATGGGGAGCTTGGGGGCATTTCTTCCTTTCACCTCCCGTGATGATGTTGATTTCTTTTCTCACCTGGAAATGCATTTGAGGCAGGAGAATCCACCTCTGTGTGGAAGAGATCATATGGCCTACAGATCTGCATATTTTCCTGTTAAGGTGTGCTTGTTGCTTCCTATTACTCGACACTTCTACATACTTTGTTTAAACTCATATTTTTTAAAATTCTAAGGGTATACTTGAAATGAGGGGCAATTATGGGTGGGTGTAACCTTATCTAGTTTAAGAGGTTGTGAATGAGTGGACTTGCTGTATGCTATTAGTTTATAAATACTCATCTTTTCTTTGGGGGTAATGGACTACTTCCCAATGAAAGTAATGTTTCTTTACCTGTTCCTTCTATTTTCATGCAGCACCACCTCTACGGCTCTACCTATTATCACCCCTTGATTTGATTCCTTCATTCCAAAGCATGGCCTTTGACAATCTATTGTTAAATTTTTAAATTTAAGTAATAATTTTCAATGATAGTTTCGTAACTGAGGAATTGTGAATGATCTTGTAGGATGTGATTGATGGCGATCTTTGCGAACAATTCCCAACACTGCCGATGGATATGCAGAGGAAGATTGCAGATGAATTAGATAGAACTCCAGCTGAGATTCTAAAAAAGCTTGAAGAGATTCGAAATAAGATTATTTGATGGATCATTTGGAAGGTATTCTATTCTCTGTGCCTCATTAGCCCCCACCCCCCCACCCCCAAGGCTGTTTCTGGTATTCACATCTGCATTGTGTGTCATCTATTGAATTCGAAGTATAAACTCTTGGGGTTGTACATTTGATCTTGTTTTTCTCAGGATGAGATGTTTTCTTCTTGCTTCCTACTATGTCAGCATCAACGTTAACAGCACTAAAGAATTTTGAACAGCCGTTTGTTGCTTCACAATAATGAGTGGAGAGTAATAGAAAAGTAAAAACTCCACGTTTCTACCCCTCACGTTTCCACCCCTCACGTTTCCACCCCTTTCTAAATTCTGGTGCAGAAGGATTTGCAGTTTATGAGTACTTAGTCAAGTATAAGCAAAAAGATGAGAGAGCTTGAAAGGAACATCTAGCTCATCTAATCAACAAAATATAATCACCTACACCCACCCTCCTTCCCTCCTCCTTGCTTGTCACCTAAAAGATCCAACACGGCAACACCGCACCACCGCACCACCGTTAGCCCAGCCCACACTGCATAGGCGCATACCCACCTCTGTAGTAGTAGAATCGCGATCCTACTATAGAATCATGCGATTCTACGATTCAAATATTATCATTTGATTCTACTTGTAATTCTATTCAATTCTTTCAACTCTATTCGATTCTTTCAACTAGCGAAAACTACAAATTTCTATTACATTTAATCGTACCAACAGAGATATTAATAACATTTTTTATCAACTATCAACTATTTAATGGTTAAACAACTACTATATTTTTATTTTTGGCCTTTTAAACTTATGATATGAGTGTAATATCTTGATTATGCGTGTTCATAGAATTGTACGATTCTATGATCTGATTGTGAGGGGCCCTGCCGATTCCACGTAGAATCGCGATTTTGACAACCTTGGTGCTTGGTCAGTTTCTTCCCTTGCATAGTATACACACCCTGAATAGGATGCCTAATTTGGAAGCAACTGTTGAGATTGGATCTTGCTCACAAAAACTTCAAGCCTTTGATAACTTCGATATCTTGGCGAAATTTGATAAGGGAGAGAAACATAGTCACTTCACCATGCTGTATCATGTAAATAACAGATTATAGTTACTTGATTTTTCCATTGTCAGACATACAGTTCCAATCGGAATAACCATTTACTTTTATTTATTCGGTAGCAAGTCTTTTTTGTATTGAAATAAAGTTTTTGGATCTTTTGATGCCAAAGAAGTTGAAGGATAAATGCTGAGAAGAATAGATAGTAGTTATTCACAACACATGCTTTAGATATTCGCGTACTGTGCTAAATTGATGGTTGTTGAATCTTTATGCAGATCTTCATTGCACAGGCAGCCGCACTCAAGATCGTAAGTTGCTTCATGTTCTTGAAGAGGAATGGTTTGCATCAAAACTCTAATTCGTTGATTCTTGCTGAATGCTAATCCTAAATCACGACATTAGGAATCTTGTTTAGATATAGGAATAGGTAGTGAAAGACTTGTTATTTAGCATACCAACTCCAATTTATTATGTTGTATCTTGCTATCTTTGTGGTTGTATATTAATGACAGCAAATTTTGTAACTTGATGCTCAGCTCTTACCCAAGCTCTTTTTTAATCTCCAGCAGAAGTGTGTTATGACATTATGTCATATTTTCCTTTGTATTTGGAAAATATTTAGAGCTTCTCATTTTCTCCACAGATTACTAATCTATATTTAACGTCGCCGCAGGGAGAATCATTAATTTGTTATTGTATAGGAACTAGAGATTATGTCGGTTCCAAGGTTCCAAGCAGACGACACGTTACTTGATTAGCTCTTTTTTTCTATATGTTGGTAAGACGAAGAAATATAATCTCATTTATAAATATGAGATTATATTAAGGTAAGAATAATAATTATCAGGTTATCTTCGTGGGTAGACCCTACTCAGAGGTCAATTACAAGGCATACACTGCCTAACACCCTACCCCCATATCCCCAGCTAATGCTTGGGGGGTAAGAATTGATTGCTACACCAAGTTAGGGAAGACGAAGAGGCTCACCACTTGAGCCAGTCTCAATCCTTGTTATAGCAGTAATTTGTGAGATACAAACTTACACAATTAAAATCGTGCAATGCTCTATTATAATAGATGATTTAGAATATATTTCAAATACAAACGGATACAAATCATGTCAACATCTCTACTCTGTATATGTCCACACGATTAGATTTGTGAAACAAATTAGCCACTATGGTAAATGAAACTTATATGCTATCAGGACTTAAAAGAACTGTACATAAGCTTTTTTTCATTAAATCAAACTGTATGGTACTTATCCTTCTTAGTTCTGTCACAGTTCAAACGTCTATATCCTTCTTTCTCGACCTTCCCCATGTTATATATTACTCGCTCCCATCCAACATACAGGTGAGACCAAACAAAGCAACACCCTGAATTATTTGCAAAGTTCACGTCGCTCAACTTGAGTTCTTTGAGAAATCAGTTACTTCTTGTCCTCTCTAGACTTGCTTATCTTCTCCAACCTCGAGTTGCTTCCCTGGGATCTCTCATCTAACCATCCAATAATGTCTTTAAACACGATAATAGTATTTTCTGGGAGTTCTCCATAGGTTAAAGCATGCCACATTCCTGGATATAACTTGAAGGTTTTGTCAAAACTCGAGGCGGACTCGTGTAGCAACTTGCTCACTGCGGGGTCTGTCACTTTATCGTCTCCACCGTGTAGCACTAGGAAGGGTAATGTCACCTATGTATATCAAACAATGGGAATCATAAGTATAGGCCATAAGGAAAATGTTAGTTGAAGAATATAATGAGTATTGGTACTTACCTCATTTAACCTTTTCTCAAGATCATTGGAAGTAATTAAGAGCTGATGGGCTGTCTTTAGGCGTGGCCTTCCGATGTACCAATATGGATTATTCCTCACCTGTTAATGTAGGCACGAGTGTTATTGGTAAAAGTTAACCCGACTTGATAATCTGTTTTGAACCTTATCCTCAAATTAGAGTTGAGATTCCACATATAATTAACTGGTTTACTTTTTTTTTTTGGTTGTAATTAACTGGTTTACTTAAACTATTAGGTTAGTTCTAACATAATACATTGCATGTGAAATTTAGTAAGAAATTCATCATAAATCTTTAAAGGAAGTCATAATTTCTTTTTAGAAACTTAAACATGCACATTTAGTCTACTTATTTATTATTGCCTCTGTTTCTAAATACTTCCAACACTTCTTAAACTGGAAATGTCATATTACTTGCTACATACTACTTCTGGATACCTTTTCACACTTAGAAGTACAACTATATATTTATTTATTGATAAAGTATGTGGTGAGAACCATGCTTTTTAGCTTTTATGAAAGTTTTTACCATCTTTATTGTGGTTCCTACTTTCACCCTATACATTTCTTAATTGTTGTCCCTTTTTATATGTAGCAAATAAATAAAGCCGAGAGAAGTATTTATTATCGATCTTAACCTCTTCTAAAAAAGATTATGTGTCTATTATTTTTTTCATGGCCATGCACCTGTTAGGCTATGAAAAAAAAACTTATGACTTCGAAGTAACCGGAGCAAATCCGGATCCCCATTTCATGTTGAAAAGACAAATAGTATTAACTTGTGACTTGGCTATTAACAAGAGTGAATGGATCACTTTGGAAAAAAAACAAGAGTGAATGGACAAGAGAAAAATTACCTCCTTTTTCCGCTCTGGATCTCTAACGGCAGCATCGACAACATCTTGACCAGGAACAAGTTTCCAAGTAGGCACAATGTTCGATAGTTTTGTTAAAAAGTTGATCATAAATGGACTTGGTTTCATATCATCTGCGATCTGGCAAGTTATTTAAGCTTATTGATTAATAACTGTGTCAAAGCATCGATCATTCTGCGTTAATTTAATTCACATAGAAATTGGTTTATTATTCAATTTTTTATACACTTTTTCTATTTTATATAAACACCTTCTTTATTAACCAAGAAAATGAGAAATTAGTCAAAAGTGGAGTCTCTCATTTGATTTTTTTGGTGTATGAGAGAAATTTATCTAAAGAAATGGGTAATATTATGTAGACCAAGTAGCCTCATGTGATGAAATAAGGGAGGGGAAAAGTGAAAAAAGAATTACCAATAGTGGAATAAGGGAACATAGAAGAAACTGATGGAAGGATATCTTATTTATGGAATAGAGGGATTATGTATTTACATATTTAATTTTGTTTGTTTATTCGTTTAGATTTATCCAATGATCCCACTCTTTATTGAATACCTAATAACTTGAAAAATAATAGTCATACACTCACATTAACTACCACAATTTTGACTAGAAATGAATAAATAATATGTTTGGAACGGGTTTTGAAATGTATTGTTTCCTCCGTTCATAACTGAGTCTAATGTTTGTTTTTCAACAATGAAATCTGGTTGTCTTCATATTTTTACTAATATATGAATAAAATATTAATATGTGAACATGATATTATCATGTGGAACCATATTAAATACAATACAGTCCAATATATTTGATCAAAATATCTAATTTCTAGTAACCTTGACGGATATGTAATTAAATATGTGAACAATTAAAGATTTGTTTTAAAGTGTGAAAAAGCAGTTTGTCAAAGGAGAAATTAGTAATGATTTGAAGCAATCATATATTTAGACATGATTTTTTGAAAACAAGCACGTGTTGAAAGTACTATGGTTAAGTTATAAGGCGATCTGATATGAAAATTTCAAGTAATCTTATTTTAACTAAACTTGGACTATATATTCACAATAATTTATAAGAAATAAAACTTATCCATGTGAAATCCTGTTAATTAGTCACATCGTGTATTTCTCAAAAACATACTTAGTGGTTGTTTGGTTGACATTAGAAAATATGGGCAATAGAAATTCCCATGAATTAGAGTATAGGTGGGTTGTTTGGTTGACACTAAAATGGCAAAATGTAGGAATTTGAAATTCCTAGGAATTTCAACTTTCCACAAAATGGAGGAATTTAATTACCTAGGGTCCCCTAGGTAAGTTGAAATTCCCATGGGAATTTACTTTCCCCATTGTCAACCAAACACTTTAGCCAAATTCCCATGAATTTGATTAAGGAATTGATTTCCTATGAATTAGAGTTTCATGGGAATTTTCACTTCCCATATAAAGCAAACGACCACTAGTAATCATAATTTTTACTAATAAAAAAGTAAACATATTTGGTAATTAATGAACACAATTAAAAATGTCTGGTGTAAATTGGTTTGGTCTGATATGTCAAATTCTGAAGGCCAAAGCGTGTGAAAGAGAAAAATAATAAACACAAAGGTGGCTACCAAATAATAATAATGATAATATTAGTACACCAAAAAAGAAAGATGAAAGATGGCTCACTAATAAAAAGAATGTGATTAAAAGATGAAATTGGAGCAAACCTTACACATGGGTGCGACTAATACAGCGCCATCCCAGAAGTCGGGCATCTTCCTATGCAGGAGCAATACAACAGCTCCTCCCATCGATTCGCCCATCATAAATCTCTGTTTCCCTTTGTTCTCATCTCTTTCTGTCCCCCAACACCAAAATAATATTATGTTACTTCTTTATTTATTTTTCTTAAAAATTGATACTCAGTTGTAAAACAATTTTATGATACATCCAGTAAGAAATCTTTACTTTTAATTGTTAAATGTTGTTAATACTCTCTTCGTTTCTATTTGTTTTTTTAATTTAACTATAAGGCAGAAACCAATACAATTTTAAATATAGACAAGAATATCTTTCTAATAAACAACAAAAAAAATCATAAGTAAATACCATGCTCACATTTTCAAACTGTTGATATGGACATGCCTATTCATTGAAGCAAACAAAATACAAGCAACCTACTCGAGGAACATGCCCAACTAGGCTATTTTTTTTTGATTTTAGATACGAAAATGAAAATTAAATTATTAGGTAATTAAACAAGAATGTAGGTCCTACTTAGAAATCAAAACATGTAGTCTAGCATTGGAGTGAAAAGTAAAAGTCTGCCGGCTTAAATTCTATCTTCTACATGGTTTATTCAAGTTGCAAAATCATACTCGCTCTTAAGGGGAACATAGTGTGAATGCATTAAATGCAATAAACACTATTAAATGGCATACATTAGGCTAAAACAAAAAAAAATCAATTGTCAATCTGTAAAAGTAAAATACATGGATTGATGTTACAAAATAGAAACAAATTATATTTAGAATGACTTAATACAAGATTTTTTTTGAATTTTTCAAACCAGGAATACAAGATGAACAAAAAAGAACAAAGAGAGTATATCAATAACAATTAGTAATGAATTAGAGGCTAGACAAATAAAAAACATGTGTGGAAAGTTTCAAATATCAATCCACTTCCTTTTTTGGATTAGGGTCACATCTTTATTCGCTTGTTTTTTTTCTTGTTGCTGTAAAATTGCCTCTTCTGTCTTCTCTTACGTCAAATCTAATATTTAATTTACTATTCATTTAAAAAGTACAACTCCTCCCATTTTAGAATATCTGTCGAAAATTTGCTTGGATATATCTCCTACTAAGACAAATTAAAATTTATATATACCATCACATTTATCTTTAAATGATTTTCATAAAATTGTTTTTGAATACATTTTAAATAACTAAACTGGGTGTAATTCACCATCAAAGTGCTTTGAATATTATTCATTATTGTTAACCATATTGTTTTTAGTCGATCTCCAATATAATGTTTTTCACTATCTTTCATCATACCTACTTATTTATCTCAGTGTTTTTCTAAGTGACTCATCTTATGGTCCCTTGTTATGTCTAAAACAAATGAAGAAAGTATTTCTAATAGAATAATTAGTATCCTCGTTGAGTGTAAAATATTATTTATGATATGCACTCCCATTCACCTATTAACTACAGTTTACAACAACGAAAATCAGAACAGAAAGAGCATATGAGTGAGTCTATTAAGGAGAATACCCCACTTGTAAGTTGTGATCCTACATCTAAGAAGGAAGAGGAAGATGATTCACATATATGTCTAATGGTTACTCCACCTATCACCAATCGGTTTTAAAATATAATCCTATATGCACGTATGTGTGGTCAGTCTCTCCCCGATACAGGCCTAATAAGTGCACTATCTAAATTTTCTTCTTATATATTTTCTCAAAATAATGAATTATCTAAGTAAAAGTCTTACTATCATACATTTTTCAACATAAAGTAATTAGCCTTGACGAAGCAAGAAAATGATGTATCATGCTTCAATTATGATGATATAATCACGAGTTATATTCACTAGAAACTATTAATATATTCTAGTTATCAATAATAGAAGTCGGAAAATAAAAGAGATAAACTAAGAGTTCTAGTTCTAGAGTGTAATAAAAATATCTCATAGCGTGCAATCATTGACTTCGAACGAACTCACACTCAAGTGACTCAACGTGGAAACTGGGAGAATACTTTTCGTAATTAACTAATTGTTATAGATTCCTAGATATAATTAGAGGTGTTAAAAACTGACACGATCCACCAACTCGACACGAAATCGACTCGTTATTAGCGGGTTTGGATCGAAGGTGTTGACTCGTTTAAGTACACGGGTTGACACGACACGACACTACACGCTTAATAAACGGATCGGGTCAGGGTTGGAGGGGTTCAACCCGTTTAACTAAGCGGGTTGACACGACATAACACAAATTACTCATTTTTCAATTTTTGTATGTAAACACAATATGACACGCCAACACGACTCGAACTCGACGCGGAATAAACGGGTTTGGGTCAAAGCTCTTTGACACGTTTAAGTAAACGGGTTGACACGACACGATAGGTTTATTAAACGGGTCGGGTTAGGGTTGAGGGGGTTTAACCCGTTTATGTAAGTGGGTGACACGAATATGACACGACACGACACGTTTACCAAATCTAGATATAATGCTCGTCAACTTCATAGAGATACTTTCATATGTGCAAGATGCCTACACTTTTAATAAAAGATTGCAATACAATTAATCTAGAGCATTTTGACTTTTCCTCTAACGAACAATTAGCCATCTTGTGATAGATTTGTTATCTTGTCATTTTCTCCCTAACAGTTGCACAAATTCGGACACCAAAACATATATTGCCCGATACAAGGCTCATTCAAATAAATAGTACGATAAAATAGGTATTATTAGGTTGATTCAAATATATTTTATTAAAAAAATAATTTAATAAAAGGCTCAAATCATTCAATAAAAAAAATTAGATATTTAAATGAGATGAGAAATAGATTTTTTAGAATAAAGCCGATAAACATAGAATGAACATAGTATTCAATTCTTGAAGTCTATCAATATCACAATTTAGTATGTCGACTAAATAGAAAATATTTGTATTTTACTACCTCCGTTTTTAATATGGAGGTTTGCTTTCTCGCGCGTACAAAGGAAGTGAAAAATGAAGAGCAAACTATGGTAAAAGTAGGGATCAAGTGAAAAAAGTAGAGAAAGAGAGAAAAAGTAGGGAAAAAGTGTAATTCGATGGACCAACCTACCATTTATGAAAAAGATAGAATTATCTCAATTAATAAAACACCTAAATGACAAAATATCCCTATAAAAAACGGAGGTAATAATAAATTGTTCACAACACAGTTTTATTTGAACTGAGTATCAACAAAACAAGTAAATTTATAGGAATTAAAAAGCAAAACCCTCAAAAGCCAACTCTAATAATTCAGGTAAAATGACTTTAGTTTTGTTCTAGTTTTTGGGAGGTTCCTCTATTTTTTCTCCTATATTAGTGCATGAGGTAAAAGCTAAAGTAAGTAAAGTCCTTACCACAAACTTTGGAAAAATGATCTGAGCAATCTTGAACAAGGTCTTCAAAGCTTGGAACATAACCATGAAGTCCATCTGATTTTCCATGCCCAATATAATCAATCCCATAGACACCATAACCAGCTTTTACGAGCCGATTCGCCGTTCCTTGAAAATAATAGAGAGAAACACCATTACTATCACTAAACATCAATACATCATATGAAAATCTTAGCAATTTAGCATTCACCGCAAAAATAACAATAATAACTAGTATAGAAGTAAAACCTTGCATGGAAATACTACTTTCCATGGCATAACCATGGCATAAAAAGATTAGAGCTTTTGGATCCTGATTTTCTGGCAGCCATCTACATGTAAAAAGCTTTACATTTCCATTATTCATTATATATTCCTGCAAAAGTAAATGAAGATAAAATTAACAAAAATTAATTAAATGGATACTTTTTATTTTTTCAAATATAATTATATATATAAATTGTATATTACCTCTTCATACTTGACAATGGAGCCCATGTTAGAAAACAGAGGCAGAAGCAGAGAAAATATTGGTGATGGTGAAGAGAAAGATAATGGTAGAGGATGAAAATATATCTAAAAATATTATTTGAAAATTGATTAAATTTATTTGTAATATTATTTTAGATATTAAAGATGCGAGATTATAGGGATATTTAAGTAGAACTAAAGGAAAGGGGAAAAGGAGATGGATTATATAAATAACTCTCTCTGTTGTTTACGTAACTGAATTCTATATGTCATGGTATATGGAGTCGAGGTGTATTTATATAACCTCAAAAAGATTGTGAATTATTTGTTTTTTCTGTTTATTTTGCAATTTGCATGATTTCCTTTACGGTTTGGTCTAAAGTCCGCGTTTTGTTATCATCCAAAATTGAAAAGGATAACGGTAGTAATTAATAGTATTGATAATTATACTAAGTCAAGTTTCTGTTTGACGTCACTAATATCAAGTAGTCTTGAAAATCATTGGCAAGTAGTTGTTGTATAAGATTTCTACAATTCCTGCTTCCGTTCACAAGTACAGAATCGGATCGGATTTGAAAATTTTCGGATCGGATTTGAAAATTTTCGGATCAGATCAAAGTCCGAAAATAAAAAATTTGAGGATTAGATATTTGCTTCTCATTTTAACTTGTATTAGGGGATATTTATCTTACTATTTGTGAACGGGTGCCAAATTTTGAATTGGATGAAGCCCCTAATCGCAAACTCACTGCATGGGTCCGTATTCCCAACTCTCGGTAAAATATATCAATAAGCATTTTCTTCATAGTTTGGTTGCAAAATTGGAAAAATCATTCGAATAGATCGTCACACTGCACTGAGTCTATGAATAGAGGTCAATATTATGCCCGATTTAGTATTAAGGTAGACCTTGAGAAACCACTTCTATCTAAGTTTCGACTTAATGGAAGGGTTTGGAAAATACAATATGAAGGGCTCAAGCATATATACTTCAAATGTGGTAGATTAGGTCATAAAGAAGGAGATTGCTCTTCGTTTATTTCTACGCAATTTGCTAATATGGAGCAGGAAGGATCACGAGAACTAAAAATTGAAGATGCTAAAGAGCCAATAGTGAGACCAGAAGAAAACCATTCCTATGGAGCATGGATAATGGTTCAACGACCACCAAGGAGAGTCAATAACAAGACTAGTGGAGACACCAGGGAAATTCCAGCCATCGGTGAAACGTGAGGCCACAGACAATTTGTCAGTAAGGAACAAAAAGAGGGAAAAAGCGAAATTAGGGGAGATATGGCATGTAGCAAGGCGAAAAGGGGGATCAAGATTTGATATCTTAGAGATCGACGATATTGACCAAGGAGAAGATTTTATCCTAGAAAAAAACGTAAGAAAGCCTTTGATTAAGGAAGGGGATCAATTTATGGGTACTGATGAGATTATTGAAGATTTGACATCAACTCAATTAGAAGAAATTAGTGGTGTGGAAAAGATTGGTGTAGATGTTTTGGAAGGTAAAGTCTCTAGTTTGGATATCCATCCAACTGTGGACTTAGGAGTATCAAAGTATCCTCATAAATCTCTTCCAAAAGGAAATAAAATCATTAATACTTTGGATATTGATGAAACGTTTTGTTATACCCTCCTCCGAAGATAAGAAAACCTATCTTTCTTATAATAAAGAAAATTTAATTTTGGGTCTTCAAGAATCCTCGAGACGAGTTGCGTCCCTTATGCTTGGTCTCTTTATAATCGAGATAACTGGATTAGTTCCTCGACTGGCCTCTGATCTTCCTCTTCCTTGGTTGAGTGTAGGGTTGAAGATAAATTCAGGAAGTTCGAAGCCCTTCAGTAAGTGATTAGGTCGAGAATTCCAATCACTTCAGAGGTGTATCCCCCCCCCTCTTACTCGATGTTCATTGACTTAGTCATGGAGGATCCAACATGGCCAAAGCACATCCATTAGCAAACAAGATGATGATCTAGATGACCTCGTTCCTTCTATCGAACCACAATCCACCAGACCTGTTGGCAACATTCAGAGTTCTAATGATGTGAGAAGGGCCAATGAGGGCTCTCGGGGAGATATTTGTCTCCTTACTGCCTAACATTCCTCTGGATGAATATGATAAGATTTCCTAATTTTCCGATGTTTAATATGTCGTTAAAAATTATGTTATGGAATGTTCAAGGTGCGGGAAATAAACTAACCTCGATTCGTGAGTTAGTCCGGATTAATAATCCTTCTTATATACTTTTTATGAATACTCATTTGAGTGGTGTTCAAGCTCAGAAGATTTGTGATAAAATCGAATTTTCTGGGCAAACACGAGTAAAGTCTCACGGTTTTACTGGTGGAATATGGTTGTTCTGGTGTTCTGAAGATGTTGATTTAATGATCTTTGATAACCATACTCAACATTTAACTGTCGAGATAAAGAAAAAAAGAGAAGAACCTTGGATCTTCTCAGTAATGTATGCTAGCCCTAATAGCGTAGCTCGTAAGAACCTATGGGCGGAACTTGAAAGAGTTAAAAATAATTTTTCAGGTCCTTGGTTATTAGCAGGAGACTTCAATGAAACGTCTTGTATGAATGAAAGAAATGGGGTTGGTGGTTCTGAGATGCAAAGACGGTATCGAGATTAAGCTAATTGGATAGAAAACAACGGATCGATTGGCTTAGGTTGCTACGGGCTCATACATGGTTTCGTGGCAAGAATTCAACTAACTTCAAATCAAAGAGACTTGATAGAGGGTTAGGTAATGATGAGTGGAGACAAAGGTTTGTTGAAGCTGTTGTGCATAACCTCCCGAAACTCACCTCGGACCATTGTCCAATTCTTATTAGCACCAATGGTTTGCGCCTATTCTAACCTTCGTGAAGCCATTCACCAAGATGCGTGGATTCCCCATGACAAGTCCGAGGATTTTGGTCGTAGTAGTTGGAAGAATGACGAGCCTCTTATTCCTTTTCTCAGTGAATATGCTGCAAGATTGAATATTTGGAATCGTTAAATTTTCCATTATATTTTCAGAAAAAAATTAGAACTTTGGGCTCTTTTGGAAGGGATTTATAAAATTCTAGCAAGGGGAGGGCAGCGAAATCTTCTAGCTTTAGAAGTTAAACTACGGGATGAAATGGAGAAAGATCTCCCCAGGAAAAACTTCTCTGGTTCCAAAAGTCTAAGAAAGATTTCATTCGTGATGGTGATTAAACCACTAAATTTTTTCATCTCTCAACAATCATTAGAAGAAGAAGAAATAAGATTGATTGCATACAACATGATGTTGGTAAGTGGGTGATAGATCCAAATCAAGTGAAGAAGTTAGTGTTGGATTACGGGCAATTGCTTTTTCATGAGGAAGGAAACGTGAATTATGATTGCTTTCTCTTGTGGTACTGCTTCCCGACAATTAAAGGAGAAGACCAGGAACAACTAAGTGTGAAATTCAATTGGCGCCAAAGGATATGAAACTGTTTAAAGGTCTGGGTCCCAATGGCTTTCAACCGATATTTTACCGACACTACTATGATGTGATCAGTCCGAGTTAGAGATGGCATTATCCAGTGGATATCCAGTAACCCGCTCCACCCTGTTTAAATAAAAGGGTGAAATACCGAAATAAACGGATGAAATGCGGGTGACGGGTGAACCGAGTGACGGATTCGGGTAGGATGCGGGTGAAAGTTTCTCATCCATCACCCGATCCACCACCCGGTTTATCACCCGACCCATTATCCATCCGTTTAATTTTTTAATATAATAATTTTTAAAACAAAAACAAAAACCCTAAACCTAAACCCCTCTTTCTCTTCTAGCTTCCCAAGTCCCAAACACCCAAACACTCACAGGCTCTCTCAAACTTCCCAGCCGACAGCAGTCTTCACTCGCCAAAGTCCTCCCTCGCCGGATTCAATCGCCTTGAGTCTGTCACTCGTGGCTATTCAATCGCCAGAGTTCAAATTTGTTGTTTATGTGTTTGTTGTTTGTCTTTGTTGTTCAATAGAGAATTCAATATTTGCTTCCTACTATTGTTGTTGCCAACTTCCAGCTGCTGAGACGACTTCATGCTGCCGACTGCCGACTTTCCTGCTGCACTAAAGATCATATTTGCTAAGTTCCTGCCAACAAGAATAATTCCTGTTGAAGTATTATGAACCTTGAATTTTAATTTGTGAAGTATTGTTGAAAGTCTTGAAACTTGTATTGTTGTTGAAACTTTGTAGTTGTGAAGATGGCTTCTTGCTTTTGTTGAAGTATGTTGAAACTTCTATGGTGCGAAGTCACCTTTTTTTATGCTAAAACCACCAATTTCGGAAGGCTATTATATGTTGTAGGTGTAAATTGAGTACATTAGTAAATAGTGTTTGTGAGATAATCTTTTTAATAGTTATAATCGAAATCTGATATTTAAAATTTTTCACCCGATAATCACCCGACCCACCCGAATCACCCGGTTGTGATGGATGGATGGATTTCAGGTGATGGGTAAACGGGATGATGGATGGATGGATGACTATCAGTCTAACCGGGTGATGGATGCGGGTGAGCCATCACCCGACCCAAATCCCACCCGTTACCATCCCTAGTCCGAGTCTAGTTCGTACACTGAAGAGTATTTTGGAAGGTCGTGAATTCCTAGAAGGCTTGAACGATGCTTTTTTATTTTAATTCCCAAAGTAGATGTTCCACAATGTGCTAATCAATTTTGACCGATTGGTTTGTGTAACGTTATCTGCAAGATTGCTACTAAGGTGATTGTGAATAGATTAAAACCTACTCTTCCTTCTCTAATCTCGCCGATGAAATGTAGCTTTGTGCCAAAACGTCAAATTACAGACAATGTTATCACCGTCCAAGAAATGCTACACACTACGAGAAAGAAGCAAGGTAAAATGGGGTTTAAGGTGGTTAAAATAGATTTTGAAAAAAGCCTATGACAGGTTACGGTGGTCGTTTATTCGAGACTCACTCTTGGAAATTCACCTCCCGTAACATATGGTTGACATCGTAATGCAATGTTACGTTTGCTAAATTGCAAGTGCTTTGGAATGGAGAAGCAACAAAAAAAATTTGCCCCTTCCCGAGGCATTAGGCAGGGATATCCGCTATCGCCTTATTTGTATGTAATATGTATAGAGAGATTAGCACATATTATTGATCGGGAAATCAAACTTGGTTGCTGGAAACCGGTATGTGCTAGTCGTAACAGACCGCCAATCTCCAACTTAGCTTTTGCGGACAATTTAATCCACTTAATTGATGAATGAGTGCCTTAATCAGTTTTGTAATGCATCAGGTAACAAAGTTAATAAGGATAAATCTAGTGTGTTTTTCTCTGTAATTGGAGGTGCAGGATTCTATCTGTAATCAGTTGGGAATGGAGTCGACGAGTGATCTAGGAATGTATCTAGGTTTTCCAACAGTTAATGGTCGTTCTTCGAAGAAGGAATATCAGTACCTTGTCGACATAATTAATAACAAATTGTCGAGTTAGAAATAAAAGGTATCGTCAATGGCAGGACGGAATACTCTAGTTTAGTCCTTAATGCTCTCGCTGCCATATTATGTGATGCAAACCACCAAGCTCCCTCGGTGGTGCGAAGATATTGATAATAAAGCCCGCAAGGGTGATACATAGGAGAAGTCCAAAGTTAATCTTTTAGCTTGAGACTCGATTATGAAGCCAAAGGATGAAGGAGACTTTGGCATTTGATCAACTTGACAAGCAAATGCTGCTTTTTTTACTAAGTTGCGGTGGAGGATTTTGGCGGAACCTCAATCTCTTTGGGCTCGTTTTCTCTGTAGAAAGTATTGTGAAGGACGATACGACGTTCACATGTTCAAAATGCCCAGAAACTTCCAATGCTTGGAAAGGCATTGTTGACAACATCGATATCTTGAAGAAGGGTGTTAGTTGGCAATAGGGAATAGCAAAACTACCAAGTTTTGGCTCCATAGATGGGTTGAAAAATCTTCCCTGATTGATCTTGCTAATCCACTTTCTCCTCTTGAGCTACATGAGAAGACGGTTAAGGAAATGTGGGAGCCTAATGTGGGATGAAGGATGGAGTTATCTATTAAATTTCTCCCTCCTCGGTGCGTGAAATTGCTTCTCTTGAGTTAGTGGAGAACGAAGAAGATTCAGATGAACTTTTCTGGAATGGTTTGCCTTTTGGTGGTTTCTCGATTAGGTTTGTTATTCAGATTAATAGAGGTCGGCGAACTTCCAAACTTATGTTCGTTGCTGGAAGCTTATTTGGAAGCTACAAATTCCTCAAAGAATTTGCTTTTTTCTTTAGCTAGATATATACAAGATAGGTTAATGATTAATGTAAACCGATTTATGAGAAGGTTAACTGATGATCCAACGTGTGTGGCTTATGGGGCTGCTGAAGAAAACATGGAGCATCTTCTGCGTGTTTGCCCAGCATCTAAGCACGTGTGTGACAGAATTTGGGTGGCTGGAAACTGTTGCTCTAGTAGACCTCCAATTTCATGATTGGTTATCAGATTCCATTGACAACAACGAGATAACGCGAGAGGGTAAGCATTCAATTTTACTTGTTGTTACTTCTGGTGGTTGTGGAAATGGAGGAATGAGAGATGCTTTGCTAGAAGCGCATATATTCCAATAGATTAAGCAAGCTTTATTTTTACACTGGTGAGGTGCATTATCCAAGCATGTGTAGGCTTGGGCTGGTTATGCCGAGGACAAAGAAGAGGAAGGTCTAAACATATATAACATGGGAATCGACTAGTGAGGGTTGGGTGAAACTACACATAGACGGCGCGTCGAAAGGGAACTTAGGAGATGCGGGTGTGGGGGGACTGATTCGGACCACAGAGGGGGAGTTCATGAAATCTTCGCTATGAATTGTGGTTTATGTTCCTGCACAAAGGCTGAGCTTCTTGGAATGACGCGTGGGTTAGCCATTGCTCGGAATGGAGGTCATAGATTAGTACAAGTTGCGGTTGACTCGGAAGTAATTGCCTGTTTGTTGGTAGATAAGCCTTCTATCAATTCTCCTTACATTCATTTGATTATAACGAAGATGTCATGCTCTTCTTGCTAGAAAAGAATGGCGGGTTAAGATCGGACATTGCTACCGAGAGTCCAATCGTACGACGGATTGGTTAGCTAACTACAGTGTGCTTCTACAAGAAAATTAAAGATGGTGATTCTAAGAGCGGTACTTAAGGATCTTAGAGCCGTTTTATTGGAGGACTTGAGTGAAGTTGCGTTCTCGAGAGTAGTACCTGCTGATGAAGAGTAGCTTAGTGTATTTTAGTTGGAATAATGTAGCTTTGGCTGCTGTTTGTTTTGTGTCTTTGTTTTTAGTATCTTTGTTTTTGGTTTTCAAAAAAATAAAAACAGTTGTGTTCATTGATTTAAATAACAAAAGAATCATTACCTACCTAAAAAACATTTATTATTGTACATTTTACAGTAACTTTCGAATATAAAATGGAGGAAATTTTATTATGTATGCATACAAGAGACATATATTATGAGTAAAATTGAAAATCGGTTAGGTCTAGTATGAACCCGACAAATGGACCGGACACCACCACAACCCAAAAAAAATATTAACACATTTAGCAATCCGTACCAGGTCTCATAATTTGTTTGGGCCTGCTAGGTGTTTGACAATAACTTTTGAAGCAGACTTTATAGGTTTGACTATATAAATTCTACTGGTAATGAGCATTAACCTTGTATGAAATAGAATTTAAGAAATTTTTTAGTGAGGCCTGTTCGTAAGGACAAGTATTGTGGTAGTTTTTAGCTAATGATGACTCCCTGCGTTCCCATTTGATGTTCCCATTTGGAATGTGGGAGAAAACCAATGCAAAGTGAGGTGGATGTGAATCTTTTTGATTTTATATTATATAAAGTCTACTTGCTACTTTTTGTTTTTGAAAAAGTAAAAGAGAGAAAGAAAAGTGGGTGATTGATAAATAAAAGATTCTAAATTAGGCTCATGTGTAAGACAAAAAGTAAAAAAGTGTAGTAAATATTTGGTTGTTGAAGGGTAAGATGAGAAAACAAAAGTTCTTAAAATGGAAAAGATTCAAAGTGGGAAGAACTTTTAGAAACATCCCAAATGAAAAATGGGAACATCAAATGGGAATGTAAGTAGTTGCTAGCTATTATATTAATTGTTTTACTATCCGTTATTTTTAAATGATAGCCATAAAAGGTTAAAAGACAAAGTAAATTTTGAAACAATTACTGTCTGGTAAAATGAGTAGCGGCTCTACCATCAAAAGCTAGTCCAAATAAAGCTAGCTATACTACAAAAGTTAATTGTTAAATGTTACTCCAAGTCTCCAATCAGTAAAATGTACCTCAAGGCTCAAACAAAACTCAATAAAACACCAATGTTCATCAGCACCAGAGTTTGGACCAAGACAAAATATCTAAAAGATACATCAAAGCTATTGTCGCAAACACCAAAAGTAGTGTTTTTGAAAAGGAGTTTTTGACAATAACCACCTTTACTTTCTAAGTTTTTTAAAGTTACGACCTTTAATTTTTATTTTAAAAAAAAAATTACTACCATAACGTTACAAATTCTTTTAAACTTCCCACCACTTAACAGAATTTTCTAATTATCTCTGTTAGTGGGCCCCACTTTTTAACTAACCTTCTTCATTCCTTCCTATTCAACCACAAATTCCCAATTTCATTCCAAAAAACCCTAATTCTTCAATTGTGATCTAAATTTCTCAAATCTGGACTGATTTAAGACCCAATTTACACATTAGCAATACAGACGACACTGAATCAGGTAATTTGAGTTGTTAATTTTATAGGGTTTCTCTAGGGATATTGAAAATTAGGGTTTATAGACTCAAAATTTGGGGGAATTTATTGTGTTAAACTGGAATTGAAAATTGATGCAAGTTTTAACAATCCATCAAGTTTTGAATTGTAGATTTTGCACAACAAATTACCCCAAAATTTTCATACCCTTTAGTAAGTGCTACTTCACAAATTTTGGCCATTAAATAGATTGATTACATTGAAAACATTATATTTACCTAATATGAATGTTTAATTCTCACTTCTTGCTTCAATTTTGAATTACAGATTTAACACAAATCATTCCCCCAATCTTTTTGTTCGAGGAAACCCTAGATTGAAAAATCCACAGAAAAATCCAAATTTGTGAAACTACCACTTCAAATAGGATGGATTTAGCCATTTAGGTCGTCTGTGTTGCTAATGGTATTTTTTGGGGATTAATTCTGTCCACATTCGACAAATTTGGGTGGAAATTGACGAACTAGGTTTTTTTTTTGTGAAATTGGAATTTCGTGGTTTGCAAGGAGGGAAAGAAGAAGGGTAATTAATATGTGGGGCCCACTAAGGGGGATAATTTGAAAATTCCGTCAAGTGATGGAAATTCTAAAAGAATTTGTAACGTGGATAGTTAAGGTGGTTATTGTCAAAAAATCCTTTTGAAATAGTAAATAGTTAGCTTTTGAAGGTAGAGGTAACTTCTGGATTAAAATTTTGAAAGTAAGACTTCGTTCACTAATCTCACAACTAGTCTTACCGTCATACCGACTCTTGAGTACTAGTTGCTTCAAAACCTACTGCGACAGCCAAGTTCTAACTTACAAAATCGCGAAATTAGTAAAATAACCCCTTAACTTTGAGCAAATGTGAGATTAAGCCCCATAACTTTCTATTGTAATGTTTAACCCCCTTAACTTCACCTAAAGGTGAAATTAAGCCCCCCAAAACAATATTTCCAATACAAAGTAAAATAAAAATAAAATTATACAACCAAATACAATCATCTACGTATTTTTTCAAATACTTTCCAAGCTCACAAATTTGTTGCATCCACCGACGGACTGAATCACAGTTTCCGGCGGACTGAAGTGTGTAAGAGAAATTTGATGAGCTGATTTTATCACTCACCATTTTAGATGCTTGCTGTCAGGATTGATTCTTTCACAATGTTAGCCCAAATTCACTATAAACCATCACAAATTAAACAAACTCCATAAAAGAAAACAAAGAAACATGAAAAGGGTAAGCGAAAAATCATTTCTATTTCTCATCATCAGACGAAGAGAGTAAATGAGGGAATGTAAGATGCAATCAATGAGGCAATTGATGTGTGGGTTTGCAGAGAAAATATAGATGAAGATGGGAGTTCAATCAACAGACCCTAAAGAACCAGGAGGAAGAAAAAGAAAGTAAAATACGTATAACATTATTTCTCAGGTATTATTCTGTGATAATCTTTTTTTACCTTGTATTGGGAAAGAAATGTAGTATTTTTAATTTAAGGGCTTAATCTCACCTTTTGCTAAAGTTATGGGGTATAAATATTACAGTTACAAGTTAAGGGCCTAATCTCACGTTGGGGCAAAGTTAAGGGGCTAAATCTAACAACTAGCAACTGCAATAAGTAACAACTATTGTATCATTTAACAACTACCACTACAACTATTTTTTTCGAACTGTCCTATACCTATATACCCTCGTAACTTCTTCTATACCCTCTTAACTTTTGTATCCACCGAAAATTTTCACGTTTTTAGTAACTCCCACCTTAATGATTTTTTAAAAAAATTTCCACTTATCATTTCCAATTTTATTAAAAACTCCCACCACTTAACGGTTTTTGTCAAATTCCGGCGACAAAATCGTTAAGTGGGTCCCGCATATACATTTTGTCAACAAAATCAAACTTGAAATAGTTGCAATATTCTTTCCAAATAGTTCTAATTCGCTGCAAATTTGCTCCAAATTTGTTGAGATTTTGCCCTTAAATTGATGAAATTGACTTCGATTTCAACGTAAATTAATAATAAAATGGATGTGTGGGACCCACTTAACGGTTTTGTTAACGGAATTTAACAAAAATCGTTAAGTGGTGAGAGTTTTTAATAAAATTGAGAATGGTAGGTGGAAGTTTAAAAGAAAATTTTATTAAGGTGGGAATATCTAAAAACGTGAAAAAATTTAAGTAGTTTTGAACAAAAAATACTCGGATTAATTAAAGCTCCTACTAAATTATTGGTAGCCATACCATATTCCTTGGGATATTTTTCTTCCAATAACTTATGTCGGATTATGATGTTGTCGATAATGTTTTCTGGGAATCAATCACAATCAAATTCGATAGTTCGCCTAAAATTAGGTTTAAAGAGGAATGATTATAGTTATTAACTTGTTTTGGATGAAGTAATGAGCAGAAACTCATAAAACCTATTTAATGAGATTGTCTTTCATTTTAGATGAGTGTAAGTAAGAGTAACATGGGGTGAATTCAGATATTTGTGTTCGGACCATAAGAAAGAAAAAAAGAGCATTAAGTTAAGAGATGAATTTAATCATAGGAAAAAAAGAGCATTAAGTTAAGAGAAGAATTACTCATAGGTCTAGTTCTAGTGCGAGAATTAGAGATGACAATAAATCTTGAATACAATTCAGATTCATTTATAGGTTCGGATATTTGGAATTATGGATCCGAGTAGGATTTGGTTTCATATCATAATGGACGGATTTGGAATTTTATGTGATCCTAATCCAATTCAATCCGTAGATCCTTTTTTGTTTGACTTTTGTAGTATCTACGTACCTCACTTTTAACATAGTTTTTGTAATCCCCGTAATTTTATGAATTTTATAAGTATATTTAAAGTATGTTGATAATTATTTTCATACTTATTTCATTTAATTATTTAAGTGTTGACTATTTTGAAAGTCAAACGATTGTTTAAACGTTTTAAATAACCATTAATTTTATTGGGTTGGACTTTTAAGTATTGAATATTTTATATAAGGTTTTGGGTTGTGTTTAAATGAATTTTAATATTGGGCTGAGAAGCCCAAACCATTTACTTAGGGTTGGATGATGAACCTAAGCCTAAACCTAATTGTCATAGGTTTTTAGGCAAACCTATAAATACCCTCAAACCCCAAGTTTGCACACTTTCATTTTCTCCCCTTTTCCTCACCTCAAAACCGGCGCCCCTCCTCTCTTTTTCTTCTCCTCATTTTGCGTGCGCCGGCCACCACCACTCACACTCACTCACTCGTGTTTTCTGGCGAGCCACCGTGCACCACTCGCCCTCCTTCTCCTCGATTTCCGTGCTGCCACCACACCACTCTCCCTCTTCTCTCTTCGCTCGCCACGCGAGCAGCAGGTTGATTGATTTGAAGATTGGAGACTTGTCTTTCTCATTCGAGAAAAATCCGAAGATTTTTAGGGAAAGAGCCTCACTTCTAGCCTCTAGACTGCTGAGGTAGCGATCCAACTAAAGATTTTAATTCCAGTGGGGAAATTCAACCAGCTACGACGCCCTCCATCGGACCGTGAATGCGAGATGCCAGCGGAATGATCGGCCGGACAGAGCATTTCTTTTCTTGTCGTTAAGGTCCCTTCCCCCTGAGTTCAAGATGTCCCTTTCTCCAAGAAAGATAGTCTGGAGCAAGTGCAAAGAGAATACCATAAGGTGAAGCAAGAGCCTAAACTGTGAGACTGCAGGAAGAGCTCAACGTCTCTTCCCCCCCCCCGAGGGCTGCGATCTTCTCTGATTCACCTCCGCTAAGACCCCCTCCCCTATGTTGATCGAGTGGAGTGACAGAAGTTTTGCGCCTTATGTCCACTCACTCTAGGCTCCACCAAGATCAGGATTTCCACTGCATGCGGGCCTGGGGCAGAGGGCTCTTCTTCGCTTTAGCGATTCGCTACGCCCCTTTCACTCTATCTGAGGTCCTTCTGAGCTCACGCCCGTACACTCTCGCGCACTTCCTCTTCGTTTTTCCGTTTTTCGTGGGTTTTTTTTTTGTTATTTCTTATCCCTTATCCTCTATTTAATGTTTGATTATAACTTTAATATTAAAGTTGTGATTGTTATAACTTTTAATATGTTTTATAAATAAAGTTGGAAAAAAATATGATTTTTATTAGTTATAAATTGGAGTTATAATTTCAGATTTATTAGTTTATATTTAAAGTGGGTTTTAAGTATACAAGTAAGGATTTTTAAGGTTTTTAAAGCCTAGACTTAAAGTATTATATTATAGATTGTTAAAGGTTGGAACTTTAATAAATTTAAAGTATTTTAAAACGAGTTTTGAAGCATTTTAAAATAAATTATATTATTGTGAATTAACTAGGATATTAATTGTTGTGTTATTATTTTGGTAGGCGGAGAATTTACTGTAGGTGACTTCTAGTGTTTTAAAGTGGCCTCTCATTCCGTTTACACAAGTTACGTACATGTCCTTATGTGTTAAACTAGTATCATGTACTGAGGATATGATTATTTATAGTATCATGTAAGGAACCTTTTTATGGTTCATATGTGGTTTTGATATTGGAATTACGTGTTGTTGAGCATGTTAATTGTCTATGATGTTTATTACATGATTAAATGGATGTTTGATTCAAGCATGTTTGGAAAGGAAGTTTATTTATAAATTCGTATGAGGGGTTTATAAATATGTTTATTGGATTTTTGGTATTGTTTCCCTTAATGGATATTTATTACTTCTCAAAGGACGAGGACTTTGTGGGTAAGTTGGACTATTATTGTTGTTATTATTTTACTAATTTGCTAAGACCGATGGCTTTGTAGGGCATGTATATTTAAAGTCTTTGGACATACGGTTGTTGGTTTAAGTCAAAAAATAAATTGAGGATTAATTCTTGGTCAATTGGAATTGTTTTATCACGTTATTTAATCCTAAGATAAAAGTGGAATTTTGTTGTATACATGTTATGTGTTGGTTGTCTTGTTAGAGTCCAACATTGAATAACATATTAACACTTAAAGTGGAAAGAGAATGGCAATAGCTTTAGACTTGTGCACGTCTGAAGTTTTGGACCAGTATGAGTTGGAGTACATGGTGGTAGCCCATGGCTTAACCTGGGGCCGGATGGATCACCGTGCCCTGTTGTTTATTTAGGAACACTACAAGAGGGGTGAATTGTATGTGTGGGAAATGAACGTACTTTTTGCGGAATTAAAAAACAATGAAAGGAACAAGAGAAAGACACAAGAGATTTTTACGAGGAAAAACTTCTTGGGCCCAACAGGAAGAAACGACCTTGACCACAAGGGATTTTAAACTCATATCTTTCACTATAATAGGCTAAACACCTCAGTTACAAACCTATTAACTCTTGGACCACTACTTGAGTTCCTCTACAAACTCAAGTCCCAACAACAGTTCCCTCTAACTGTTGTTCCTCTCGAACTTTAATCGAAGTTTCTTTCTCTTTCTCTTGCTTCACTCAAAGCCTCACACTTTACAGGAGTTCACTCAAACCCCTTACCCAAACCCAGACTACAAGAGTTCCTCTCAATTCTTTTCTCAACTCGAAATACAGAATAATATAACAATATTAAACACTAATGGAACAATGAACTCATATGGTAATGGAACTTGGAACTTTGGTGGTACTGACTCAATATACGTGATACTCAAATTAATACCTTTTTAGATCAATTATCACTTTGTCAGACACACTTGAAACTTAGTTGAAACAACCCTTTTATAACAGTCATTTAGAATGAATATGGTTTTAATCATTGGTTAGTGGAGTAGTGGAGTGAAGCCATGTTTGTTCCTTTGCTTGAGGAACAAACAACACTATCCCACTACATGCACGTAATAAATTAAACGTTGGATTACCATGTGATAATGGAGTAGTAGAGTCAAGCCATGTATGTTCCTATGCCTGAGGAACAAGCAGCACTAAGCCACTAAGTACACGTTCAACTGAACGTTATTTTAGTGCCTACATGTTTTCCTTAAATCAAGCAATTAGTTAAGTTAATTTTGACTAAAAAACCGGTTATTTTATTTATTAAAAACTGATTAAAATATTTTACCAATAAATAATATCTTTAAAAGATTTTATTTAAATAAAAGATTTATTTTTAAAACAATTAAAATCCTTTTAAAAATAACCGAAAATCTTTTTCTAATCTTTTAAAAACTGAAAATCCTTTTTAAAATCATTTGAATAATCATAATTAATTTAGTCAAATCGTTCCTAAATCTTTCTCCGTAGAAACTTAACTAATTTGTTTTAGGCGTATAAAATTGTTTGTTCCTTTATAGACATTGCTTGTTCCTTACAAGTCTGTTCCTGTCATAGGAACAAACAAATATTTTGGCAGTTGCTCTTTTTAGACACATGTTTTTTGTAACACCCCGACTTTTCAAAGCTTAATTAATTATATTATTAGCTTAAACGAGTACTAATTTGAATTTTTACAATTTAATTATAATTATTTTCGATTTTGTTTTTAAACGTTTAAAACGATTTTTAAAAGAGTTTAATGTTATTATTATTTTTTTGATTTATATTTTCTATTATTAATTGATTGGGTTAATTTCGTTTTTGCTAAACCGTCCATACGAAGCCGAATTTATACTACCCATTTTAACCATCTAGTATTTTTACCCAAAATAAAACCCATAAACCCATCACCACCACCCTCTCTCACGTCACTCCTTTCCCTTCTCACCTTCACCACTCATCACCTCCCCAAGTTCTCCACCACCAATCACCAGCAAATCCTAATCAGCTTTGTCCCCTCACCATTTCTATAAATAGCCACACTCATCTCAGTCTTTTTCACCAACAACTCAACTCCTTCTTCCTCCTCTTCTTATCCCCTCTTCCCGTTTTCCTCCATTAACGTCAAGCTCTTTGCTTGACTCTCCTCCTTCATCCTTTAATGGTTGCTAACACCACAAACCCACCTTGCTAGCGCCTAAACAGCCACCTTCCCCTTCTTCCTCCCCTCTCTCGCTGCTGCCCTCTTTTTTTCCCCCTTCGTTACTGCTGCTGAGTGCTGCACCGCAGCCCCACCATGGCTGCCCACGCAGCAAGCCTCGCCGGAAGATACCGGCCACCCATAAATCCCCTCGCCGCCAGCACCGACCACCCAACCCTCTTCTCTGTTCCTCCCCTGCTCCCCTCTTTCCCTTTTCCCTCTCGCTGCCCCCGTCCCCCTTGCTTCGCTGCTGGCTCCTGCACCGCAGCGCCACCACGTATTAGCCTCGCCGGAATATTCCGGCCAACTCCGGCAACCCAGCCCCACCTTCCCTTATTCACTGCCTCCCCTGTTTGGCTGTTTTCGTGAGTGGTTCTAACAAGAACCAAGTCACTGGTTAAAGAACTAGTATTGAGAATTATAAAAAGGCCAAAAGTCAAAGTTGACTTGCAAAGGTATTAAAACCCATTAACCCATTTTACTCTTTGATTATTAAAAGCCCAATTATTATTATAAATCAGTTTATGAAATTAATATTGAGTATTTAATTAATTTATGAAAATGTCATTTATATTTAAATGAGTTTTAAGAATAGTATTTTAAAGTTAAGATTTCCGAAAACGGGTCATTAAGGAAAAGTAGTGATTAGTTATAAGTTGGCTTGATTCTAATCGATTATTTTATTGATGTTTATGGAGCGATAAACGGAATGTGGGAATTCGAAAGGACTAAGGATGACGTTCTTGGAGTTATGACGATGTATTATGGATTAAGCGGTTAAGGTAACCTTTATGTCCAGCATTAGTATACATGCCCGTATGTATATATGTTCGTATTTATGAAAAGTATATTTGTTTATATGAACCATGATTATTAAATGGAATTGTTAGCTATGAATTATGAAAGTGACGGTAACGTTTATGTCCAGCGTTACTATACATGCCCGTATGTGTATGTTTATAAAGTATGAATTATTTATGAACGATGATTATTAATTGGAGGAATTAGCTACGAAGTATGAAAGTATGAAAATGACAATAATCTTTATCTCATATGTGAATATATGACTATATGGACTTCATATTATGATTATGGAATTTAAGTTATTTTATGTTATTTAAATTATAGGCATGATATTACGTCAAATTTATTGAATTTATTTTTATATATTATGACACGTGAAAGTATGTAAGAAGTATGGATTTATTTTAATGATATGATAAAAGTGAATTATGCAAGTTAAATGATTATTATATGTTTAAAATAGTGGTTTATGAGATATGTTCACGTTATATGCCTATTCGGGTAAAACCATGATTATGTAATTAACGTAATTTATAGCTATGACCCATGATTCATGCTTACGTGAGTAAAAGTATATTCGAGTATTAAAGTATATCTCAATGTATGATTTTATGTTCTAAGCGTGATTTATACGGCTTTATCCATGTTTATATGAAACTCGATGTTAACGCATGTTCACATGATTAATTAATGTTTAAGTAAAGAATGTCAGTTCTGAATTACGTGAGATATGTTTATATGATTTCATGGATATATATGATTTATGCTTTTATTATAAGACTCGTGACCCATGGGAAATTAATTGGAGTATGTTGTTTTATGAGTTATGACCCATGAGTTGCGTGTTTGCATGATTAATGAATACGTACGATTTATACGCCTAAGATAGACTCATGAACCTATGATTTTTACCTCTGTGAGGTATTAAAAGTAATCTTAAGTCTGAACCCATGTTCAATATGATGTATGAAATGTTGTTGTCCATTAACAGTTATTACGAAATGCATGAGCTTCTATTAAGCAAGTTAATAAAATATACGGAACATGATAATTGAAAGTGACAGAGGTTCTGGCATTTATAGTGAATAAAAAACGCAAGTTATGAGCCGTACACCCGGAAGGGTTACCGCAAGGTGGGAGGGGTCCCGCAAGGCTATAGTTGCCAGTAACCAAGTTTAATAACGTGAATTATGGAATCTTAATAAGTGATATATGTTACGTGAATGATATGATTAAGTTATGGTTTAGTTCGTGGCATATGTTTACATGATTAATCTATGTTTATGTTTAATGTTTTATATTAAGTACCATGATTTATATGAATGTTTTAGTATGATTACATGAAGTGTCTCGTGACTAAGTACTCATTTATGATTAAGTGTGTTGCTTTGTGAGTTACAGTTTGTAATGTGTGTGAACATAAGAACAATAAGAAACGGAAACATGATAAGTAAAAGTGGAAAGAGGTTCTGGCTGTATATTGTTACGTTATATATATATATATTATGAGATTAAAAGGGGTTGTACACGTACCGGGGTAGTAGATCCAACACGGGAGAATGCTCCTTGAGGACTACTAAAGGGCAGTATCCAACACGGAAGGGTGCTCCTTGAGGACTGCCATGGGTTATAGATCCAACACGGGAGAGTGCTCCCTGAGGACTATTAAAGGGTATATCCAACACGAGAGGTCGCTCCTTGAGGACTACCAAGTATACTAGCCAGTTACCAAGTTAAAAATATAATAAAGATGGAAAATTATGATATTTCAAGAGTATTAATGGAAACCTGTGTGGTTTCAAGGTGTTAAGATTGATGAATGGAAACAAGTGATGTTTCAAGATGAAGTGTGAAAGCTCATGAAAATATTAAGTTTAACGTTTATGATAACCTATGTGGATCCATGAATGCTCGTGCATGTTTATAATCATGTTCATGACTCGTATTTGTGCTTATAAAGAAATTTAACGTAATTATGAGATGTGTGACGTTAATTGCTTAAGTGGTTTAAATTCCGAGTTGTATAAGTTTATGTGTGTCCTTATGAATCATGGCAATGCTCGTTAACGTATTTGTATCTTTGGTATGAACGTGCGTTTACATGGGAAGTATGATTTATATGTCAAGTTCTTATTACCGCTTTATTACAAGGAAATATGATTTACGTGATCCAAGTATGATTATGCTTTAATTCATGGAAGTATGTGTAATGACATAAACGTGATCTGTGATGCATGATTCTTGTTCATATGAGTTTACGAGTGTGTTTATGATTTCATGTGAGAATGGTAAAGTGTGAAACGTGAGACATGATTTATGTTGTTACGACCTTACGAGTATGTTTATGATTACGTTAATGCTTATGGTATTATTAAGTATGTGTATTGCTCGGAATACAAGTTTATGAGTTTAATGAATTAAGATACGATAATTAAAAGTGGAAAGAGAATGAGTCTGTTGGCTTGGAATTATGAACTGAACTGGTAAATGGGCAAGTTACAGGTAGAGGAAAGGTTTACGATGTTTAATGGGCCAAGTTGGCCAAGAATGATGAAAGTAGTGTAAGGTCCAAAGCCTGTACTTGCCAATGGTCTAAGCTCGTGTTAATAGTCCTTGCCAACAGTCCGTTCAAGTTAAAGTTAAAGTAATGTCTTACGATTCGTATTCAGAACAAGTACCAAAGTTATGTGAAACATGTAAAATGCAAGGATATAATATGTGCCTGTGTGTGAAAAGTGTTTTCGAACCAAAACCGTTTTTACGGGCTGGAGTAAAGTTACGAGTTTTCCACTCACTTTGGAATGTTTTCTGTCTTTTCTTGTTTCTCTATGTTTTTCTTCTGAACGAAGCCCAGGTTCTGAAAGAAGGATCGGGATGGATCCGTGAAAGCAAGTGCTTAGGAATGGATTTCAAGAAGTGAGATTAAGCAAGTATTTAAGGTCTTAGTTATGGTTTTAAGATGGTGAGATTTTGTAAGAATATTATATTATTGGTGGGCCATAACCCACAGGTTTAAGGAAACGCTTTGGCAAAGCATGAGATTAATTAGTGTTAATTGTGATTAATTATGATTAATAATGTTTAATTAAGGCACCCGAGTTAGGGGCGTTACAATATCAGTTCCACTAACATAGTTCCATAGGAACAGTTCCAATTCCTTACCATATGACGATCTTTGTTCCTTACATAAGAAACCTAATTACACCCTTATGTAACTAAGCTCCTTTTCTCTTGGAGTTCCCACTCAGGAACTTCACTCTTCTCTTAGAGTTTCAACTCAGGTTCTTCACTTATTACCTTCATAAAACACCATTATTTATTCATGAACCTTGCACACATAAAACTTATAAACCTTGTTAGTTATTACTTTAGTTTGTCATCATCAAAATCATATAGGGTCAACATGCCCTATTTTATTTTAAAAGGTTCCTTGATATCGTTGGTCAAGGAATTATGGAGTCGCGCCTGTAATTGTCTTCTGTATTGAAGACTGGTTTTTGTTGGACAACTCGATCCATAGACTATTCAATTTTTTAAATGAATTATCATATTGTATGTTTTGTGAAGTCAAGTCTTATTTTATGAGTTAAGTTTTATAGTAATATTATTGACCATGTTCTATTGCTTCGTAGTATCATGTTAGGTTTTGTGTTTTTATATTATTACGTATGTACTCAGCTTTGCTGATTACGTGCTTTTTTTGTATGTCGATCATGGTTGTGCCTATTGATCCCGTGATGACCCTTTATTGGCGACCAGTCTTCAATTGGGTACCTGCCTATAGGTTTGAAGCTATGATGCATCATCACATTTACTCATTTGGGATTTTGAAGGCACTGATGAGAGATCGTTTTCTCACTTACGCCGCTTCTTATATTCATGTTACTTTTATTAAGTTACTTTATAGATTATTTATTTTAAGTTCTTTAAGTTGGTTTAAAATTACTTTCGAGGTTTGGATTATGTTTGACAGTTATTATGGTTTAAGTATTTAATAAAGTTTTATTTAATATTTTTCTGCTTCAAAACTCTGAGTAAGCCGATACGTTATCACACGGGCGATAATGCCTTGATAATTTGACAGGCTAAAGTCGTATCACCTAATTAAAAGTATATCCTAAATTCCTCTAACAACAATAGTCAGGGAAGTAGGGTGGAATCCACATAGAGACATAGTTTCTAAGTTAAATTTCAGTTAAACAGCTACTTCAGACAAGATCAGACAAGAATCAACTGAACTACTAATTAGAAGAAAGAAAGCAATATAAAAGTGGGTTTTAAACTATAAATTAAAGGTCTAGGGTACTAGTTCTGTCCACCATGCTTATACCAATTAAAGGGTTCAAACAACTATCAATACCTAGGTCAAGAGTTGAGAGATTAGAGCACGTGTTAAGCTATGATTAAGTCTTAACGCTCATAATTCAACATATGCCGCATGTTCACTAACATAATCAAAATTACTGATGCGTACTAGGCCTCTTAAAGTAAGACGGATCTGCGCAAGCAATTATTAACCACAAGCAATCAATGCAAATGCGCAATAACATTAATCACTCATCAAGAACAAATCACACCATAATCACCCTAATCAAAACCTAGAAACTAATAGCAATTCAAATATGAATCATGGTATAAACATGGTTTTCCTCCCTAAAACCCTAGAAATATGACTACCTCACTCATAATTGAATCAACAATAATAAATCTAATATAAAAAGCAAAATTTTGCATCATGAACGAATTAAATAATTAAACTAAGCAATCAAGAATTAGAGAAATAAATTACGCGAGAAGAACAATACCGAATCACGAAAAGCAATAAATTTAATTGAGATATTCCGAGGTTTGATCTCATACAAAACTAATCTAAGGTGTTTACTCTAAGAAAGCATTTAAAACTAAACTAAGAACAATGGAAAATAAAAGTGTCTCACAAAATTAAAGAAGCTAACTATTTATGTTAAATTCTAAACTAGATAGGAGAAGGGTTAGAATTTAGGCCCAAAATTGCCTAATACGAAGCCTTTGGATAGAGGGCCCGATCAGGCTAAAAAACTGGCGAAACTAGATCAACTTGCGAAGGGATGTCCCCGATGACGGGGAGATCGCTAAGAAATTCTTGTCTAAATTGGTTCTATAGAACCATTCCTTATGGGACAAGTTAGATTGTAGGAGGGTACACACTAGTTTACAAACTAAACAAGATACTATTGTTGTTATATTAAAAAGCGTAGCCAAGCATTGCAATCCGCCACATGTCACTATCCTTCAAATTCGATGGCATTCTATCCACTTCTTTGTCATATTTAAAAAATTGTCTACATTAAGATTTGAACCCACGACCTTTAGTATGCAAGACAATAGTTATAAGTTGTAACTTTCAAATTCCATATTTTAAATGAGACAAAATTTTATCGTTTTTTTTAATTATAAGTTTTTTTAATGCTAAAAGACATTAATTATTTTCAACTATTAATAAATTGTAATGCATAAAAATTATAGAATATTGCCTGGTTCTAAGTACTAGTTCTATCTCTTAAAACTTTAAATGCAAATCTGGCCTAAGATCAATTAAATGATGTTTGCTTCTATTTTAGATGGAGCACGCCCAATTTGTAGACATATGGATAGGGTCATTGATATCAGGCCCGTCCAACTCGGTTGATGGCCTTTGATTCCTGTACGCATACAAGTACGAGTGTTTACTCTTTATGACTTGATGGATAACTTACGAGTCGTGTTATGCTTCCACTTGAAACGTGACACACCCAATTTAGAAAGACACACTTGTAATAGCTCCACTTGATGCACTATCAAATTATTATTACTGATTAAGCCATTTTTATGAGACAACTAATTTTGAGCTAACAACTAAACTGAGAGCAAAGGGCATTTATACCAATATGTTAAATGAAAAAAAAAACATACTTTCCCATTCGTTTAATTTTCTGCGAATAGGCTTACCTCTCAATAATCTGATAGTAGTCCCATGGTTTTGAATTGCATACTTATAATGGAGTTAAGGTAATAATTGTTATGACCAGATTTTTTCTAAGGTGACTATGTAGGTTCGCAGGTTGTACACAACTTATACTAGACAAGTTTAAGATGTTATCTATTGAAAGAGGATACGCCGCTTAAGATATAACCAAGTCAACAAAGATTCTTCAAAGAATAGAGTGGGAGGACGCGTCCAAAGTAACTTTATAGTCAAGCTCATGCGTCGACCAAAAATAACTATTGGGTCAGACCCTCTGACCCAATATGTTTCATCGGACGAAGCCGCGAGAACGGCGCGGCTCCGTCGTCTTCCATCTCATTCTCATCTCTGATTAATATCTGACACATTCTTTCTGTTGATTCTCAACAGGAACCAGAGCTTCTTCGAGTTGATGCAGAGAGGATACGGCGTCAGATGCAAATTACCGCTCTTTTATCTCCGCCGCTGATGCTTTGGTTTCAATTGGAGAAGAGGTTTCCTCCATTGATAAACATCTTGAATCCTTGGTATTTTCGCTTCTCACTGCTTCATTTTCTTTCCATGGCCACCACAAACCAACTGAAACAATTGGTTTCTCTGCTTTGAGGAGGTATGTTTTTAGTTACTTTTTTTCATTTGCTTTTATTCTCTTTTCAGTTAAAGGTTGACTTAGTTTCATTTACTTAAGTTTTATTTTCAGTTAGTTGTCAAATGAAAGAATAAGAAAACTAAATGAAAGGATAATATAAGTCACTGAAAAAAAAATGAAACCAACTGAACAAAAATTGAAACCAACTGAAAAAAATTGAAACCAACTGAACAAAAATTAAAACCAACTGAACAAAAATTAAAACCAACTGAACAAAAATTAAAACCAACTGAACAAAAATTAAAACCAACTGAAAAAAATTGAAACCAACTGAAAGTCGTCCGACCAAATGTTATGGTAAGACGCGTCTGACCCAATACCTTCTCTTTATAATATTTGCAAGGCAGGCACACACTCATAAAACTACGGAAGACTAATTCAAAAGACCAAATAACGGTTCGCGAGTAGGCCATACAATATCACCCTAACCTGATGGAGGTTCGATCCACCCGATCCAAAAAAATGGATGAAAATTTGCTCAAACACGGGTTCTTGACGGATGGCGGGTGGGTCTGTGATGGGTCGGTCGGAGGTAGGTTGAAGTTCCTCCAACCCATCACCCGATCCATCATCCGACCCATACATCCATCCAGTAAATTAAAAAATATACATGTCTCAAATAATATAAAAAACAAGTAGAAACTCTAAGTTCCTACCACACCCTTTTACGTTTTACCTCATTTCTGAAAAACACCAAATGGGTAGTAATCAACCAAAACCATGATAACACCATAAGTTGCTGCTATCTCTATACTATAAGGGAAGAGGGGGGTAGACACCAAAAAGTAAGAAAAAGAAAAAACAAATAACATAAATTAAGGAAGTTATTAAGTAATTCAGTTTATTTCCAAACTTGGCAATCAGATTTTTTTTTTAAAAAATGTTTAAAACCTTAAACTACAATATTTTGTAATTTTTTTTTTTAAAATATCAATAGTTATATTTTTTGAGATCTATAAATAGACACCCACTTTGCTATATTTTTATATACTTTAATTTTTTATTTTTAAAACATGAAAATTGATTGCTCATGAGTGAAGTTGCATTTGATCAAATTCATCCTGAAACATGATAAAATATTTTAAGATGAGTGAGAAAGTGGTAGAGGGATAGGGATGATGTATTTTTTTACTCATGAGTGATATGCTAATGACATCTTCCATTAATATTTTGTAAGATTTTTTTGTCTTTTTGGCGTTTTGTTTATAAATGACTATTGATATCTACTCCCTAATATGGACTACTCTTTTTTATGTATTTAATTGTTTCACTATTTAAACTTTTTTGAGATTATAATTACATCCTCTAAAAAAACAAAATAACTAAAACTTAACAATTATTTTTAAAAGTATGAAAAACATGAATACACTTCACTAGAGAAATTACAGTGTACTTTCTCCCAAATCCTAACATATTAATATTACGCACGAGACATGCATCGCGTGCATATATGGCTAGTTATGCTATATTATGAGAAAAGTTTCAATTGTTTTAAACTAACCAAAAAGATAATAATAACACCAAAAGCAGAATAATTTACACTTACAATGGTGAAGTTCCAATTTTTTGTAATATAAGTTCTTTTTTCATTTATGGCGGGATGTAGAGTAATTTAACATTTAATTAGTGGACTTGTAATAGTTTGTTAAACTCTTATATTTTTAGTACTCAGGCAACTAATATATCGATATCTTATAGAGTTTTTCCCTTTCTTTACAAGCTAAATTGTGCTATATTGATGCTCTTAGGAGCTATTTATGCTAACTATTTCGATATAGTTGTGGTTTGTGTGTTCTATATCATTTTTGCAGGTTTTAGGGAAAAACTCCCTATTTACTTGATGTTTTGAGCACCACGCTATAGCGGGAAGTTATGAGGCATCTTTGAGGTCTCAAGATGGTATTTGGACCCCATTATGAAGAAGTAAGTGTGCAAAGACTTGGCGTCTGAAGCCAAGCAAAGCAAGGCAAGAAGAAGACTCGCCCGATCGGGTCGGGCAACAACTGTCCGATCGGGTACAAGTGAAGAAGCTGAAGTTCAGGTTTCCCGCCCGATCGGGCGGCCTTGCCCGATGTGATCGGGCGGAGCAATACTTAGCCATTCTTGCTGTTTTTCTGAGAGCTGAAGAAGACATCCACCCGATGGCATCGGGTGGACTTGCCCGATCGGGTGCTGGGGTTGCGGCCCCGATCGGGTGGAATCTGCCCGATCCCATCGGGTGAAGCCTATTTTGTTGCTGCTGGAGACTTGTTCCCAGGCCCGATCGGGCGGCCTTTTGCCCGATCGGGTGGAGGACACGGGGATGCGATTTTCGTTATTTTCCCCACTCTATCTTATTGTTTTCTTAGGACCTATAAATACTTTTTTAGGTTATTTTTATTGGTATCTTTCATATTGTTAAACACTTAGAGAGCTCTTAGCCTAGTTTATCATTGCTTCGATTGTAGAAGAGATTCAAGTACAACTTCAATTCAATTAAAGTTTCCACTTTCCGTCAATTTGGTAATCGTCTTGCTTATTGCTTTATTCCTTTCTCTCAATTACTTTAGTTCAATTGCTTATTTCTCAATTAGTTCATGATGCAATTCTTAGGGTTTTCAATTAGATTTGTTGTTGTCGATTTAATCATGTCTGAGTAGTTCTCTTTCTAGGGTGTTAGATAGGGAAGCCATGTTTCTACCATGATTGTTACTTAGACTCCTATTGATTTCTAGGGCTTGATTAGAGTGATTGTGGTGTGGTTTGTTCTTAATTAGTGATTAATGTTAGTGGCCAATTTCATTGATTGCTTGTGGTTAATAGTTGTTTGCACAGATCCGTCTTACGACTAGAGGCCTAGGACACATCAGTAGTTCTGATTACGTTAGTGAACATGCGGCGTATGTTGAACTATGAGCGTTGAGTCTTAACCATAGCTCAACACATGCTCTAACCCCTCGACTCTTGACCTAGGTTTCGATAGTTGTTGACCTTGTTTGATTGGTATAAGCATGGTGGACCGACCTAATACCCTAGGCTTTTATTCCATAGTTAAATCCTCGACTTAATTCGTATTATTTAGCTTACTCATTAGTTCAGTTAATTCTCCATATTTTCATCTGAAGTAGTTAGTTAATTGAATATTAATATAAAAACTCTGTCTCCCTGCGGATTCGACCCTGCTACCACTGACTACCTTAGTTAGAGGACCGTAGGTTTATTTTTGATTAGGTGACACGACTAAAACCTATCAGCAACTTATGCTATATTTTTACTTAAATGATTGTTCCTTAAAATATTAGTTAAGAAAATATGATTGACAATTGGCATAGATATGTGATGCGTGCGAAAGAGCAATATATAAGGATTTTGGAGAAACTACATTGTAATTTCTGCATCAAAGTTTATAACTTTATATATTGTTTTCTTGTTTTTAGTATAATAAACGTTACTAAGTTTTATTATTCTTTTTTTTAGAGGGCGTAATTATATCTCATAAGATTTTAAAGAGTGAAGCAATATAAAGATATATAAAAAATGAGTAATAAGTATTAGATTAGCAAAAGTTATATATCTGAGAACAAAATGTCAAAAAAGACAAAAAATCTTTCCAAAGAACAATGGAAGATGTCATAGCGAGAAAAGGAGAAGGAGTAGGAGAAAAAAACCGAAATAATCGTATATCAGTTTTTATATTAATTCTTGTTGCATAATCTATCATTTTTTTCAAAGTTGTCTTTAACCCATTAGTCACCCGAATCACTCATGGATGATGGGTGGGTTGATTTTGGGTTGGAACTTGGGTGGATGATGGATGGTATGTGTGACTAGCTAATAGAGTGCTAGTGGGCGGAGGTGGGTTGACCTACCTCCGACCCACCTCCGACCCATTGCCAGCCCTATCCGCAAGCAGTAATTGAAGATAAAGGAACCATCTTCAACGGATTTGCCGAAGATCTAGGGCTTTGTTATTGAGTATTAGCCATTTATGGACGCGATTCGTGCTTCGTGCGAAAAAATAATATGTAAGAATTTGGGAGAAACTATATTGTAATTTCTCTAGTGAAGTGTATACATATTTTCATACTTTTAAAAATAATCGTTAAGTCTTAGTTCTTATTTCTAGAGGGTATAATCGTAATCTCAAAATAGTTTAAATAGTGGAACAATTTAAATACATAAAAAAGAGTAATCAATATTAGGGAATAGATTAGCAATTGTGTTTTGAAAATTAAACGCCAAAAAAGACAAAAAAAATCTTACAAAAGATTAATGGAAGATGTCATTAGCATCATCACTCATGAGTAACATCCCTCTCCCTCTACCACTTTCTCATTCATCTTAAAATATTTTAGCATGTTTCATGATCAAGTTGATCAAATGCACCTTCACTCATAAGCAATCAAATACTCGTGTTTTTAAAAGTTAAAAAAATTCAAAAATATATAAAAATATAGTAAAGTGGATGCCTATTTATAGCTCTCAAGAAAATATAACCATTGATATTTTTTAATTTTTTTTTTATATTTTTAGATATTTTAGTTTGAAGTTTTAAACATTTTTTGCTAAAAATCTAATAGCTAAGTTTGAAAATAAAACTTAATCACTTAATAACTTCTTTGATTTATTTTAGTTGTTTTTTCTTTTCTTATTTTTGGTGTCCACCCCCCCTCTCTTCCCTTATAGTATAGAGATACTTTTGAAGATAATCGTTAAATTTTTAACCTTTTATTTTTTTAGAGGGTGTAATTGTAATCTTAAAAGAGTTTAAATAGTTAAACAATTTAAATACATAAAAAAGAGTTATAAATATTAGAGAGTAGATTAAAAAAGTGTTTTGAAAACAAAACACCTAAAGAAAACTAAAATCTTACAAAAGATTAATGAAAGATGTCATTAGCATCATCACTCATGACTAAAAAAATACATCATCCCTCTCCCTCTACCACCTTCTCACTCATCCTAAAATACTGTATCATGTTTCATGATTAATTTTATCAAATACACCTTCACTCAAGATCAATCAATCACTCATGTATTTGAAAAAAAAATCGAAAGTATATAAAAGTATAGCAAAGTGGGTGTTTATTTATAGATCTTAAGAAAATATAACAATTGATATTTTTTTAAAAGAATTTTACATTGTAGATTTTTAGATATTTTAGTTTAAAGTTTTAACCATCCTTTGCTAAAAGTATGATAGCTAAGTTAGGAAATGAAACTTAATTACACTTAATAACTTTCTTGATTCATTTTATTTGTTTTTTTCTTTTCTTAATTTTGGTGTCCACCACCTCTTCCCTTATAGTATAGAGATAAATCAACGGGAAGATTGTAGGGTGTATAAATACCATTTTTACTCATTAGCATAAGTTTCATATGCTGAACATTCACTATTATTCTACTAGTTATATATGCACAGATGCGTGCGAAATCATGTAAAATTCTATAACGGTAAGTTTGTTTATGGTGTTTTGCATTTCTTTTTTCAAAATTTAAAAATGTGAAAATAGTTAGTTATGGAGAAAGTTGTTCCATTTAATTAGGATTTCAAAAAAAAAGATAAATGTTGATATTTGGTGCCCCTACTCTTCACTTATAGAATAGAGATTTAGTATTCACAAACAACAAACATTCATTCTAGCTAGCTACAACGGTCTTATTTTTTTATATTTTTACTTTGTAATCAAAGGCTATTTGGTCGATTAGAGATTGGTCGACTCAAAGCCACTCGCGGTATTTCTACACATATTCCTGGAATTTTCTGCGTCACCACATTCGTTGTATCTACTTTATTTGTTCATCCTTCCCTTTTTTGCATTTGATCATCCTTTGCTAGTTATAGGTTATTTCCTAGATTCTGCTTGAGTAAAATTTGGCCTAAACAATAATCACATACAAAGGCAGGAGAACATGAAACATTACTAATAGTAATGGTGGATGACACATATGATTTGTTACTCACGAGTTCATAATAGAGTTGATAAATGAGTCCGGTTGTGTTGAGTCCATGAGTTGGCAGGTTGCCTCATCATAACTATAAACCAACCTGTCTACTTTTCCATACCAGAAATCTTTAACCCGACCAAACTCGTTTAGTAAACGTGTTGGGTTCGAATTGATGTGTTTATCACTTTTATTTCACGTATTTGATATTCACAAATTCATAAAAAAATGGTTTGAAATACTTCCTCTATTTCTAAATAAGTGCACCAAATTGACTTTTACATTTTCCAACACATGCCATTGACTATTCACATCTCTAGTTATACATTAATAAAAAAATTTGCTTGGTAATTCACAAAAATATATATGCAGACTAATCTAATAATCTTTTCTTTAATCTTATCTATATGTATAAAAGTAAATAATATGACAAAAAATAATGTATGAATATTGCAATAGTCAAACTGTTGCACTCATTAAAAATGAAGGAAGTATCAAATTTCAAGCGATAGGTTAAATTAACAACCAACAGTGAATTAAAGTTAATATCAAAATTATTATCATTGATTAAGCTAATTTTATGAGACAATTAATGTTAAGCTAACAAATAAATTGAGAGCAAAGACATTTATACCACTAAGAAATATTTTCTAGATATGTTAAATGAAAAATACTCACATTTGTCTGGCTTTCTTATTATAGGCTTATCTTTTAAAAATCTCGTAACTAGGAAATTTATTTATTGCTATCAAATGTTCATTGTAAATGATCATTTGATTTATATAAAAAAATATGTCAAAGTTAATTGAAAATTTGAGTTGATTTTACAATAAACATTATTTGAAATCAATAACTGAACATACTTATATGATAACCATAATGAACAAAAAAAGTTATATAAAAGAGCATACGTCAAATTTAATTGGAACAAAAAATTTTTTGAAATTGAAATTGAATTGATTTTACAATGAAGATTTGAAATCAATAATGAACATATTTAATAACCATGATGAACGAAAAAGTTATATAAAAAAACATATGTCAAAGTTAACAAAAAAAATTCAGATTAAAATTGAGTTGATTTTACAATGAACATTTAAAATCAATAAATGAACATATTTAATAGCCATAATGAATAAAGCTATATGGAAGAACGCATGTCAAAGTTAATTGGAACATTTGGAGGGAAAAATATTGGGACATGAATTCAAAATGTCCAATTATGTAGGAGAGAAAAAAGATTGGCCCCATAATGTTCATCCCGTATTCATTGATTAAGAAATCTGATTTTTTTTTTGTACATTAAAAAAGACCTATTGTATATTACGTACACTTGGAACACCATTATGGTGCTCCTCCCTACACCATCTAATTTGCGAAACAGTTGATTAGAAATTATTTCTAAAAAATGTAAATTGGGATTATTTTTTGCTTGGGACTTATTATGGGAAAAAGTCAATATTAGCAAAGTGAAATTAATATTGTGAGATGTAATCATACATCACACAATACTTATATATAGTAGTTATGCAAAATTTTCTTTTTAATATGTATCGAAGTCTAGTTTCTTTTCTTACATTTCTTAATGTAGAAGATTGGTCAAAGTTGAATCGTAATTATTGAGATAAGAAGTATAACACTTATTTTGTTATGGAAGGAAATTTGGACTGTTTGACTAATGACTGGTGGCTGGTTTGACCGGTTGTTCTTAGTGACTTGTTTGATCGGTTGTATATTTATTGGTTGTTGATAAAAGTCTTTGGTTAAAGTAGATATTATTGTTGGTTGCTTAGTACAAAATGAAAACAAAAGCCAAAAGCCAACACAAAAGCGGATAAAAGCAACTTTTGACTTTTGACTGCCGCTCTAGAATCCATTTTACTAAACACTTTAGAATCCATTTTACTAAACACTTTTTTTTAACTATTTGACCCTATTCAAAGCCAAAAGACAAAACCACCCAAAGCGCATTTGCAAACAGTCAATTACATATTTTTTGTGTGTTAACAATCTCAAAAGAAGTGTCCATGAGAAAGGGAGAAAGAAAAGGCTAGAAGAAGGGTAGAATTTGTAAAAACTAAGGATGGAGTATGGTCAATTTGTAGAATCTCTGATAAGGGCCCAATCCATAAAATGTATTAAAAAGTAAAGCCTAGAAGAAGTGCGCTTATACTTCTACAATGCTGTCTTATCTTACTATCAATAATACACATAAAAAATGATCCAATAAAAACCCAGGCCCAATTATCCCATTTAGTATCAACAAAACGAAAAACGATAGCTATAAAACCGCTCTTCTAGGGTTTCCTATCTTCCCCCAAATCGTCGTCCACATTCTGCGAAAACCAACAAAAATGGGTAAAACCCTAAATTTACATCTCTTAATCTGATTCCTCTTTCACGAATATTGAAATTCAATCATTTGATTAATTAATTCATTATTCGTTTGTTTGAATTTGTGTCTTAACAGCTCGAATCAAGCCTCATGAGTTGAGATTAAAATCGAAAGCAGAATTGTTCAGTCAATTGAAGGATCTGAAAGCAGAACTTGCTCTCCTTCGCGTCGCTAAAGTTACTGGTGGTGCTCCTAACAAGCTCTCTAAAATGTACGTTCTTTAATTTCTCTCTTCATTTTATTTTCTGTGGTTTGATAATGGTGGTTGATTGTAATGGAGAAGAAATTGAAGGATTATTTGATGTTTTCTTAATTTTGGTTGAGGCAGTAAGGTAGTGAGATTGGGGATTGCGCAAGTGTTGACTGTAATTTCACAAACTCAGAAGGAGAAATTGAGAGAAGTTTATAAGAAGAAGAAGTATTTGCCTCTTGATCTTCGTCCGAAAAAGACCCGTGCTATTCGCCGTCGTCTTACCAAGCACCAGGTTCTAATCTTTTCTGTGATGTTAATTTGTTTTAAGAGTAATGTGTGTGTATTCTTACTATTTGAATTGAGTTAGTTTTTCTTTTGGGGATCATAATATATGTTTGATTGGAATAGACTTAGCGGCGTAGGATTTTCGAAGAATTAGAACGAGTGATTGAATAACATTGTATTAGTGAGGCCAATCTTTTACTTGCTAGTTCAAATGCTGTTCCTATACCCTAAAAGATGGTCATATTAAGATTTGAGGTGAATCGAGTTAGTTCGTTGCTTGGGTTTGATAGTATATGTTTGATTGGAATAGACTTATTGGCGTAGGATTTTCGAAGAACTCGAACGAATGATTGAATAACATTGCATTAATGAGCCCAATTCTTTTGCTTGCTAGTGCAAATGATGTTCCCATCCCTTACAAGATGGTCATTCTAAGATTTGAGGTGAATTGAGTTAGTTCTTTGTTTGGGGATGATAGTATATGTTTGTTTGGAATAGACTTATCGGCATAGGTTATTCAAATAATTAGAACGAATGATTGAATAACATTGTATTAGTGAGAACATTTCTTTTACTTGCTAGTGCAAATGTTGTTCCTATACCTTACATAATGGTCATTTTAAGATTTGAGGTGAATTGAGTTAGTTCTTCGTTTGGGGATGATAATATATGTTTGATTGGAATAGACTTATCGGCATAAGATTTTTCGAGGAACTTAGAACGAATGATTGAATAATATTGTGTTAGTGAGGCCAATTTTTTACTTGCTAGCTCAAATGTTGTTCCTAATCACTTCCTATGCCTTATAAGATGGTCATTTTAAGATTTGAGCAATATAGTGTTGGTTCATAGGTTGGGAAGTTGTGATTGTGTGAAGAAGATTGAATCAAAATACTTCCTTTTGAGTAGGTCAAATTTGAAAATCAGTTGTATTGCTAAAGCCAAATTTCGGGTAGTTTTATTGTCAGAGTTGCAATCCTTCAATGATAGAGTTTGATTAGCTGAGGGTTGCTCTTGTCATAGAAGTAGTGTTTTTTTCTTATTCAATGTATTGCTTGAATGGCTGTGACGGGAATTGTGTTACATCATGGACATTTATGCTCATAACAATTTCCCATTTTATATAGTATTCAACTAAAACAAGTTCAATATTGAATCAGAAATGTTATATGTTGAAAATTTTTGCTTTGAAAACCACCATATATGATATAAGCAAATTGTGGATATATTGGTGGTATTTTTGGTGCAATTTGAGAAAATAATTTCTCCAAGCTTGAACACTTGTTAAATTTTCCTAAATGACCAAGAATGCACTGTTATATGTACTATTTGTAAACCTTGGATTTAACTTGGGACATTTTATATGGCTATCATGCATTAGCTATATTACAATGCCATTTTGGTTTGAATATAAAGCATTTGTACTTCAATGTACATCGTTTTTTATTCAACAATTTGCATTCATCTTTTGTTGAGATGAGCCAAAAATGTTCATATTGGATGTGACAATGCGAAAAATTATAATAACCAATCACCACCTTTTGTATTCAGTTTACTTCTGTTGTGAACATAGAAGATGCTTATGATATATATGAATTGGGCATTTCTCCAGATCAAGTGTGCTTTACTTTGAGCTATAACGAGTTTGTTTTAAAAAAAAGTTCAATTGTGCTCCAAGTGTGCTTGGTGATATATGAAGAAGGAGACGAAGAGGGACAAAAAGCGGATTAGGAAAAAAGAGAATGGACAGTGATGTAAAATTGTAGTAGTGTTTGGGGATCACTTTCTGTTTGGTTCATTACAAGGTTGGGGTATTAGAAATGTTTTAATCTTCTGTTAAAATTCATCCCCTGTTTAGAAAAATGGCGTTGTTGAATTTATGAGCTCAATTTACCCTCAATATCTAAAAATTATAATTGTAAACATCTTGAAATTTTTTATTTTCTAAATTTACGGTTTATGATGACGGTCCTTGTTAGCCGACCACAAATCATTTTGGGAATAAAGCTTTGTCGTGTTGTTTGTTTCTAATATCTAAATTTGTTTTCCTATTTGAATCTAATGGTATGTTATTTGACATTATACATAGTGGTTAATTTGAAAGTAAAGTGTTTTCTTGAAATATAAGAATGGCGTATTTTGAACGAGGGATTAGGAGAAAGTGATATTCATCACATGTATTGTTAATTGTAGGATATGGAGAAAGACAAGCGTTTAATGCATTTGATAAGTTTTCATGACAAGGAAGTAATGTAGCTACTACGTGTTTGAAAATTGAGATTTTGTTAATTGACAGGAAAATTGTCTTTTACAAATTAGAAGTTAGTAACGGTTGAGGTAACCCTCTGGCATGTCTTGTAACACTTGCGTTAACAAGAAACTTGAACATTTCCGTCGTCATCGTGCCTTATCTCTTTCTCCATAGAGTGCACCCTGTCTCTCCTTAGACTGTTCCTGTCATGGCTTGTAGTCTGCGACTTCATTCAGAATGGATGGAAATCGTGAAAAAAAAAAACCAGAAAAAGCTACAGGAATAAAACATGTTTAACAGTGCAAGTTTGTTTCTTATAGCGATATTCTCTGAATTTACTCACATCTTGTTTATATGTTTTACAGGCTTCCTTGAAGACAGAGAGGGAAAAGAAGAAAGAGATGTACTATCCCATGAGGAAGTATGCCATCAAGGTGTAGGCTAGAAATACGCATGTTTAGGATGTTTCGTATCTTTCGAACTTCATACCTTGGAAATTTTGTGCAAGAGTTACCTGTTTTTGGATGCTTAATTTTGCAATTTAAATCTATTAGGCTATGACTCATTATATATGCGGTTGAGTCCAAATCCATGCCGAGAGCATATTGAAAGATCGGAGCATATCTCAAGTCCCCAACCCAAGGCCCAAATTCTCACTACCTTACTGCCTCACCATCTAAAACGAGTTTTCACTTTTTTATATGCCGAAAAATTACTCTAAAAAGTGTAATATTAAAAAGAAACAGTTGATTTTAAATAATATTACCACTGTTTCTTTTTTATTGTTACGTCTTCCTTTAAATTGTTACACTTTACTCCCTCTGTCCTATAATATAAGTCTTGTTTCCTTATATAGTATCCTAAAATATAAGTCTTATTTTTAAATTAGTCCATCAATTATACCTAAAATACCCTCAACAAATACTAAAATCTCTAAAATATCCTCATATTGCCATAAAAAACTCACTCCTTACTAAATGCATAAATAGAATATTTAATTTATTTATTTTTATGTTCAATTTATTGCTGTAATTAATCTTCAATCTTTAATTAAACTCGTAACTTTTTCTTTTCACAAGTGAACATTTAGTTTCTTCTTTCTCCTCTTTTCCTCCTCTACAACTCGCTCATATTCTCTGGTTAAAGAAACCCTTACTTTCTCTCCCTTTCTCTCTCTTCAAGTGCTTTCATGTCAACAAGTTCCATTGTTTTGTCATCAATCTTTATTTTTTTTATGGTATTCTCATGAAATCTTTGCGTTTGTTGAGTTTTTTTTGTACAGATTTAGTTGCAAAGTTCGAAGGAAAAGAAACCCTCTCCGATTTTGAAAATTCAAAATTGTTGGTGTGATTTTGCTATTTTAAAAGCCAAATTGTCAGGTTTTTTTTAGATCTTTAATCTGAGTTTTATAAACTATGGTTTGGTAATTTTGTTTGATTTTTTCGGATTTGGGGAAGAAATGAATGACGTTTTTTTTTGTCTTGTCAACAGTGAGAAATTGTTCGGTTTGGGTTTTGTAAATAGTTCAATTTGTGATTTTTTATTCATTTTTGGGAAGAAATGCGTTTTTTTTAGTTTGTTTTGTACGATTTTTTATTTTTATTTTGCTATTGTTTTTTTTAGATTGGCTGGTTTGCTACTTCAAAGATTTGCGCAATGGAGAATCAGTAAACGAGTATTTTTTTGAATTTTATGAATTTTCTTTGGCTTTAGACTGCTCTTAGCCTTCCTCATTCTCATACATTTTCCTCCCCTTAGTTCTGGTTGTGGTGGGTTTTTCGATCTTGATTTTGCGAAAATGGGTTTGGGGTGAGTTTGGTGATGTATGTTAAAATGGGGTTTGAGAAGATGGTTTGTTTGATCGATGGAGGTGGCTGCCATCGTGCCATGGCCATTCAATCCTCAAGCAGAGAGAGGGGGAGGGGGAGGGGGAGGGGGGAGGGAAAGGGAGTATATTTCCAATGAAAATTTAATAAACTACAATTTTCAATGCAAATGAATCTATTTAGCAAATTAAACTCAGATTCTATTAGTCTTAGTTACCGCATAAAAACAGGATCGGGACTTATATTATGGGACGAAGGGAGTACTATCTTTGGTAAACTTTCACATTTTAATATTTCAATTTCCCATACTTATGGAACCCACTTGTCTTTATCTTTTGCCATTAAACATTTAATCTACCAAAAACTCTTGGGTGGACCCGGTCCACACTAAAAATAGTGTGGACCACTCTCACTCTTCACTGCTCACACTCTTCACTAAACCACCACCACCCACAACCTTCTCTGGCCTCACTCTCTTCACTCACCGCAACCACCGGCGCCACCACAGCACCACCCCTAGCCTTCTCCATTGTTAGAACACGAATCCGGAAAAAGAACCTGAGATAGAGAGGAGAAGAAATCGCGACTAACGGCAATGAATCGTGGAGGACAATTGATCTGAAGAATCAAGTGAAAGACGCTGTTGAGCAAGGTGCTGTTCGCACCGGGCCGACTGAGGCAGTGAATTGCAAGCGTCATCCCCATGAAAAGTCGGGTTTGGGGTTGGTAACTGATCACAAGAACCACGAAACAAGACAGAATTACTGCTTCTGGAATCAGATTCCATGCTAGAAAGAGGGGAGCATTCCCTTTCCCTGTCCAATTCATTGAAAAGGCCCACATTCCCAACACCTCTGTGTTTCTTGCTAGGGTCAGGTTGAGCCTGATTTTTCCCCGATTGAAACCGCTGATTCCAACCCCTAGAATTGAATTGGGGGTTTGGGTATACTAAACTTTTGATTGCTAAACCTTAACTTTTAATTACAAAATCTTAACTTTTGCTACAGAAACCTTAACTTTTCATTCGTAACACTTAACTTTTGATTACAAAATATTAACTTTTGTTAAAAAAACCTTAACTTTTCATTTATAACACTTAACTTGTGATTATAAAACCTTAACTTTTATTTAAAATTTCTTAACTTTTGCTACAGAAACCTTAACTTTTGGTGAGCAAAAATTTAACTTTTGCTAAAAAACCTTAACTGTTGGGACCTAGCCCTGGTCTACAATAAGTTTAGTGTAGACCGGGTTCATACTAGACTTTTCTTTAATCTACTTTTTGATTTTACAACATCATCTCTCATACTTTAGTTATTCCCCAAACAATCATTGCATAAATTTTATAAATATTCTTGTTTATCCCCCAAAGTAAAACGTAACAATTACAAACAAACGGAGGGAATAATAAAAAGGATTTACAAGACATTGTAAAACTACACGAGCTATTAAACAAAAATTAATAAGTTACTTCATAACATCACATGAATCGGTCATGGACATAAACAAATGAGCATTTTAATTGACATATATGCACTTGTTTATGACCATAAATTAACGAGTACTTGGTAGTTTTAAGCGAAAGCTTGTCTGTAAATGAAAGCTTGATTTATTTGTTAAATAAATTACTAAAAGGAGTTTTAATTAAGTTTTGGCCTTCTCCAATTCTTGTTTTTTCACCAATAATGTTGTAATATAAAAGATAAAGAACACAATGATATTGTAATTTCCTTTCTTATACTTTTTGTTATTAACTATAAAATTTAATTTATATATGAGCATGCAATTTTATATGTAAGTAATTAAATCATTAATTTTGGATATTGTTAAGTTCACAAATATTGCTTTATTAATTTTGTTTACAATTAATAAACTATATTCCTTTTAAAAGTTAACTTAATAGATAATGTTGGATTTTTATAATTTTATTTATTATTACATAAAAACCTGACGAAATAAATTACTAGAAAAATGAAATCTCTTAAATAAATTACATAAAAAAGTAAATAATTACCTCAATTATAAGATGAAATTTCAAAATGTTTGTAAAAACGATACCTAATTACCCAATTTTTATAGATTTAAAGAGAGAAAATGCAATTTCTGAAAGTGTCAAAGTAAATAGATGTCATTTTATAGATCATGAAAAATACGTAGATTGCAAGATTCACCTGGGAGTACCTTGCGGTAGGTACACTTACTCCTGTGTTTTACGGATCTTTCCCGGTGGTCAGGGGTCCAAATCCTTTGTTTAACCAAATTTGCCCTTTTTATACGCTTTTATTTTTGTCAATGAATTTATAATTTACTCGAATGAGTATGCTTACTTTTCAGATATTCCATCTCTTAGATTTTTCTTTTCGATTTATTTTTATATCTTACAAATTATGTATGTCATTTGCATAAAAATTCTAAGGTATGAAGAATAATTTATTAAAATGAGTACATAGAGTTCTCGTAATAAGTATGTTCTACCGATGAGTACATACAACTTAAATGAGTAAGTTTATTTTCCAACTATTGCATCTCTTAGCCATTTCTTTTCTTTTTTTATTGTTATTACTCCTATCTTAAAAGTTATGCATTTTAAATATAAAAGAATAATAATTCATCAAAAGAGTACATAGAGTTCTCGTAATGAGTATGTTCAATCATTGAGTACATAAAACTCAAATGAGTACATAGAGTTCTTGTAATGAGTATGTTCAATCATTGAGTTCATAAAACTCAAATGAGTACATGGAGTTCTCGTAACGAGTATGTTCAATCAATGAGTAAATAAAACTCAAATGAGTTACAAATCAATAGATATAAATATATAATTAATAAACAATTAAATAAAATATCATCCTAACTCATACTCATCAGGAAAACTCATACTCATTTCGATAACCCATACTCATTTGGCTAACTCATACTCATTTGCCTAAGATATTTTGGGTGTATGTAGAGGTAGGTGCACAAGGTGTACTTTTTACTTCTTGTGAACAATATGACCTTAATAAATTTAATTCTTACCTTTTCATTTTAGCCAGAAATTCTAGTGCTCCCTTTGTTTTTAATTAATATGGACAATTGTACTCTTTACGCTTGTCATTGCATGTCTTTGACCACGAATATCTCTAATTACGCAACTAAAATTTATGAAAAGTTGATATTAAGGAACTACACATTAAGACGAATCAAACGAGATCCCACACGACTATGTTTTTCCTCAAGTATAAATAACATAGGATGGTCAAAAAGTAGAATATAAATAGCACAAAAGTAAAACGTCCATGTTAAATAAAGTCAGAGGGAATACAAAACTAAAATAAAGCAAAGTAAACATTCTAACGCAAAGTATAAGGGGTCCGCATGTGAGTGGGTGATGCTGAGCTCCAGCAGATGACCAACTTCATATAATAGTTCATAGAAGGGCACAAAAAAACTATTTGAAAAGGTACAAGGATAAGACTACAGTCTCCCTATCTCAGGGATTGATCGAAGTTCTAAACAAAAGTACATGAAACGTAAAGAAAACTAAAACTAAAAAACAAAAACTCACAACATAAAAACTAAAAAAAGGAAAACTAAAAATATAAGCTTCTCTAAGAAACTAGAACAGTTGGCAGAGGCGGTGGAAAGCACGATCCACCGATTGGGCTTGTGAGAAGCAAGCTATGGTCCAAACTCTCAGCAAAATCGAGTCTTCAAGCAGTGCAACCTTCTTATAAGTGTCGAAGAAGGTGCTGGCGCGGCCTAGTGCAGGCTGGTGCTCTGGCAGTGGGGCGGCGACGAGTCGGTGGTGAAAGTCTCCATGAATGAACGCCATAGAAGAGAATCAGACTTTGGACTTGGGTTTTTGAACCCTTTTCAAAGATATAAAGAGATATGGGGCTGAGTTTAAGAGTAATCTTCACCCTTCGAAACAAATCCAATGGGTTGCCGAGGACGACGACGAGGAGTCGTGTCTTGGATGGCTGTGATTCAGGCGGTGGGGAGGAAGGAAAAGCGGTGGGGAAAGGGCTTCGAAGAGGCCATAGAGAGTTCTAGAGAGAAGGGCCAGAATGACACAAAATACATGAGTGGGATGTCTGGAGAGATGATACACATACACTTAGTGTATGTGGGCCACACATACACTGGTTACTACTAAAATTTGTATTGTTACTAAAAATTACAAACTCTTGTTTGAACTTATTTTGTTAATTAACGATATTTGAATTTACTTAATACATTGACGATTGAAATACTATATTCTGAATTGGATTTTATTACATGGTATGGATGAAAATATAACATTATTTTTCTACAAACAAAGTAAATAATTGAAAACGACAGGAAAATATAGTAGAAATCAATAGTAGTAAATGATGAAGATGAACAATATGAAGCTAAAATGTATATTGTTATTAAAATTAAAATTTTATATGTGTTACTTATATGTGTTACTACCAAAATGTATATTGTTACTAAAAAATTAAAATTTTACAAGATTTCGACAAATAATTTTATTTTTAATGATTTTTGCTTTATCTTTGTTTAAAAGATTTGTTTTATGAAGATTTCTTTGTTTAGATTTGTAAGAATCCTTCGTTTAAAACTAAAAAAAAGAATTGTAATTTTTTTCCAGATTTATTCATATATTAGCTTCATATTGTTCATCTTCATCATTTACTACTATTGATTTCTACTAATTTTTCTGTCGTTTTCAATTATTTAATTTGTTTATAGAAAAATAATGTCATATTTTCATCCATACCATGTAATAAAATCCAATTCAAAATATAGTATTTCAATCGTCAATATATTATGTAAATTCAAATATCGTTAATTAACAAAATAAGTTCAAACAATTGTAAATTTGCAATTTTTTAGCAACAATATATATTTTAGTAATAACACATACACCCAATATATGTGTGAGTGTATGTATATCATCTCTCGAATAAAACCTCAACAACTCATTAAAATTGTCATTTTGGCTATCACGTTGGCAAAATACAAAGAAAGTAACGTGAAAGTTTAGGTTAGTAACGTGAAAGTTTAGGCTATTAATAAGTGAACAACTTGCCAATGCTAAACTCTACTAAGCTTATTAAAATAGGAGAGGTGATACGACCTAGGCCCCACCCACAGCTTTCATAACACCCAATGCCAGTACAATCAGAAATATTTATACTTGTGTTGTGGACCGTTCAAAGGGCAGTTCTTTTCACTTTAGCAAAAACTAATGAGATTTAAATAACAGGTAGGTATTAAATGTATTTCACAACTAAAGATCAGATATGGATTGATATAATAGAAGTGAGGAGTAATACGAAGGGTTACTATTTACTAACACAAGTTCTGAAAAACTAAGAGAAGTTTTGAAGTAATTAAGCTCACGAAAAATAAAACAACATCATATAAGGATTAGAAATGAACAAGTATAGAGGTAAACAAAAGAGCTCTTAAACATCGCTTTGTTTTTACTACACGTCCCTCTGATATATTTTTTCTTTACCTACCCTCAATCCTTTCTCCTCTCCCTCCTCAACCACCACCACTCCACAACTAAATCAGCCATCCATTGGCCACACCGCCAGCCATCACTTACCACCAGGATGTTGTGTCATGTCGGGAAGTCTCCACCACTCGCATCGATAAGGAGGATTCATCGCCAATATTATAAGTTTTTTTTAAAAAAAAATCTCCCCGGTTTGTGCCTCTAGTTGACATTGTGTGTTCCAAATAGTATATCACCTTATGTCACTTCTTTCTAATTGGAACACTTCACCAACTAATAATCGATTTATTTGAGAATAAGGGATAGCTCAATAGATTAGAGCATTCCTTTGTTTCAAGGGGACCTCGGGATCGATTCTCAACCTGTAGGCCCCTACACACCAAAAAATGGTGAAAACAGATATTATGACACAATCATAAAAAATGCAGCATATGCACCAAAAAGAAAAACAATGCAGCATAAGACCAAAAAAAAAACAGAAGATAGAGTTTCCGATATCATTTTCGTTAAAAGGACGAGGTCATTTTACTACAAGAATAGCTTTGAAATCATCACTTTTCATTAGTCGAATGCACTCTACCAATTAAATATAGAAAAGTCATTTGGCCACGCAAAGTGATCCAATTCTTGTTTCCCACATCAGCTATAAATAGATCAACCTAAAAACTGCCACCCAATGAATAATTAGTGTTGTCATGCTTATAAATGAAAGACAAGAATTGACATCTCTATCAAAACTCATTATCTTCCAAATGGTTTCTAACTTAAAAATGTTGAACAATTAAGCAAATGACTTTTCTTAATATATTTCTAGGTTTCTTAAGAGGAAAAAAGAGCTTTCAATGATCCACAAAATGTGGTTTTCGGTTGGGGGAATGAACTTATTGTTGTTTGGAGTTAGATATGACAATGGATATTGTACATTTATTTTTAATTCAATTGGCCTTCTCTCATTTATTGCCTTCATTTATTGCAATTAGGTAGCAGTTTATTTTTTTCGAAAAAAAAGACTTATGCAACTCATAGAACCAAACTGTTACTCGACTCCGCTACAAGTGTCCCCTAGCATATAGTGTCCGGGTGTCATATTGTATCCAACATGACACGAGACCAACTCGGATAAGTACGAAAATAGAAGAGTAAGATTGACATAGGAGCCAAGCTTGGAACCTTCGGGGTGGGTGGGGGTGGGGTGGGGGTGGGGGAAAGGGGAGGGGGGATGCCTAACCTGATCTATCTAACTCTACTTCTTACATATATGGTTAAAGACAACCAACACCATAACATATGGTAGACATTAAATACCAATCCATCATGGTACAATTAAATGTTTACAACCTATAGTGGTACACAAGAAAAAGGTTGCCAATTAATAGTTGTACAATTTGCAATGAAGTTTACAGTGTATAATCACTCATCAGTGGCCAAATATTTGGCCAAGAAAGTTGACGATTTATCATCACCTTACTGAAATAAAAAAACTGTTTTCTGATCAAGAATAGTAAGTAGATGAAAAATCTTACTCAACCAAGAGCTCTAGCGAATTTACCTGCAGGTGCGTGTCCTTCGAACGTCTTTGAGTGTTCTGAGTACATGAAGCTAATCCCTCCTTGCCGTCCTTGGAAGTAGCCAAAAGGACCTGAATGATGTAGATGAGTTTAATCAAAGCCACTGGTAAAATCCTCAAGTTAAAGCACACAACACTTTTACAAGCCAAATTTGACCAAAGGAGCTTTAAGTGTCTATCCCGCACTTAGGGTGCGTTCTTGTCACTTGAACATATTGGAACTAAAATATAAAGAATCTAATTGGATCTGATCAACCCTAATTTGGCCTTATGTTTACATTTGATTACACCCAAGTAGCCCCAACACTTATTTGTTAAGGAAGCAAATGCACCCTGATGATTACAAAGTGCTCCCTCCGTAACATAATAGTTGCAACAATTGAACTAGGGGGAATTCCTAGGCATAATATGTTAAGTATGGATAAGTGGGTTGATTATTAAAGTAGGAGAGAGAAATCACATGGGTTAAAGAGATAAAAGGAGGGAAAGAAAGAAAACAACAAAAAAAGAGTACAAAAGAAGACGGACCCCTTTAACTAAATGGGCTTCCGTTTTAGTCGATTGCATAGGTTAACCTAATTCTTTAGGAAAGAAGACGGACAACCACCTAGTGTACCTTATCTTTTAAAGTGACAAAAGGGTGTATCTTTCTTATAGATTGAGAGTTGCAGTATTAGGGACGGGAGGGGGGCACCACAGTAACCTCAGTAGTTAATACATATACATAAAGACAAGTTTCTTCAATACAAATCCATCGCAAGATGCGACCACCTGCTAGCAAAAATTATAATTGACAAAAAAAGTGTATGGATATTGGATACCCACAGATATGGTGCACTTAAGTGGAATGTCCAGGGTTGACATAAGAAGGAATAACTTGGCAAAACCTTCGGAAATTCCATTTACCACAGTGGCCAAAGGAAGAACAACAATAGATACTCAATAAATATGCTTACCATATATAAGTTGTTGATTCTCCCTTGGTTGGCTGCTAACTCTGCAATAACCAGTAATAGGAAATGATAGGCAAATTAGAAAAGAATCTCAATTCTCATTGCAGCACTATTGTCAGAAACTTAATGGAGTATTAACAGAAGAAGAAACTAAACAAAACTCTATTAAAAAGCCAATTAGAAGAGTTCCATTTTTAGAGGGTATTGAGCAGATTGGGCCATGTTCCATGCCATGACAGTTCTGACACTAAATTAAGACCTTTGTCTGAAATAAAATCACTGCAGTGGACCTAGCCTCAATCACAAGTTGCACATCCAGTAGAGAAAGTAAACTCAAGAAATTAAAGAAAAAGAATAAGTCCTATATACAGTGAATCTGAGGTGCCTGATTTACGAAAAACAAATGCAAACACCTTGAGATAACCGTAAATTACATGAAACCTTGCTTCACCTAGCAATCAATTATTATCATTTTTGTATTAGATTGATCTGTGCATTACCAAATAGAGAAGCGGATGCTTGAATCCCAGAAGTGAAGGCCTGAATCCCATACATATACCGCAATAAAAAAATGTCTAAACAGTGTCTTATCCCATGACGAGAAATTAACAGATTCAATATTTGTCTTACAAGGAGTTCAAACTATCAAGAAAAAGAAAGAAAAAAGGTGAAAAATGAAGCTTTACAATTTAGTGTTATAGTTAATACTAAGTGGCCCACTGTATTTACCAACTGTATAAATCTTAACAGGAAGCAAGAGTTGTTGAGAGTTCAATATGAGAAGCTATCTTTTACTGCTTAAAAAGAAGGCAGAAGAAATTTGAACAGCCTGGACATGTCAAGAATAAGGGTCATTGTAGGTTGAAGTAGTTATTAATGCTTTTATAATCTTTTATGAGTCAAAATCTGCGCCCATGTCTCTTAGTGATTGAGAGAGAGACAGACAGACTGAAAGGGATAAGGAGGAAGTCACTTAAGAGTCTACCGAAAAAAGATAATACGTATTTTATGCTCACAAATTCTTATAAAGAGGCATTAAAAGGCACTACTCTCCCTACAACACATTATATCAGAAAAGCACCAGTAAATCTTTTTTACTCTTTCCTCTCTTTCTATTTTTCTCTCATGGAGCTTCTCACAGCTCTCTATCTGTTTCCTTTCTTGTACATAGCTTACCTTCTTTGCAAACGGGCTATTAAAAAGAGGGATCAATGCTGTTACATGCTTCATTATGAATGCTTCAAGCCTCCTGAAGATAGGAAGCTAAGCACTGAAACTTGTGCCAGCGTTGTATTTCGTAACACAAGACTCCGTTTAGAGGAGTACAGGTACCTCTTAAAAACCATAGTGAGCTCGGGTATAGGAGAGTCAACTTACAGTCCCAAAAATGTCCTCGAAGGCAGAGAATCAAGTCCTACTCTTCCTGACGCCATGGCGGAGATGGAAGAAATCATCTTTACAACAATGGATAAGCTATTTGATAAGTCAGGGATATCCCCATCAGAGATTGATATCCTTGTCGTCAACGTCTCCTTGCTTGCTACAGTCCCCTCACTCACATCCCGGGTTATTAATCGCTATAAGATGCGGGACAACATTAAGGCATACAATGTCACGGGGATGGGTTGCAGTGCAAGCATCATTTCCATTGATATCATCCAGCAACTGTTTAAAGTACACAAGAATGTGAATGCTATAATTGTTAGCACTGAATCCATGGGAACCAACTGGTACATGGGTAGAGACCGATCATTCATGCTTTCCAACTGTCTGTTCCGCACAGGAGGTTGCTCAATGCTCTTCTCGAACAACAGAAATTTGAAGCATAGGGCTATTATAAAGCTCAACTACTTACTGAGAACCCATCTTGGATCTGATGATGAGGCATACAAGTGTTGCTATCAAAAAGAAGATGACGAGGGGTACCCTGGATTTTGTCTCACCAGACATTTACCAAAGGCAGCTGCTAAAGCCTTTACTGAGAATCTCAAGGTATTAGTACCTAGGATCTTACCTCTTAGGGAGCTGCTCCGGTATCTAATCATATCTAGTAGTTGGACAAAAGGCGACCTTGAAAAAGTTGGGAAAGGGTTAAATTTTAAGTCTGGTATACAACACTTTTGCATACATCCAGGTGGCAGAGCAGTTATCGATGGTACAGGAAAAGGTTTGCAGCTCAGTGATTATGATTTGGAACCTGCAAGGATGGCACTTCACAGATGGGGGAACACCTCAGCCGCTGGCTTCTGGTATGTACTGGGTTACATGGAGGCTAAGAAGAGACTCAAGAAAGGGGATAAGATTCTCATGATAAGCTTTGGGGCAGGGTTCAAATGCAACAATTGCTTATGGGAAGTGATGAGGGATTTGAAGGACAGGAATGTCTGGGACGACTGCATAGATGATTATCCTATGAAAAATCCTGTAAATCCTTTCATGGAAAAGTACAGCTGGATCAATGATGAAACATTAAGCTTCGTTAGATTGCATTAGAAAGCCATGAACACCAACATTGTTAGAGTATTTGTTTTCCATGTATTTGCTTTTAATCTTTGATTTATATATTGCTTTCTTAATTTGATAAGTTTAGGTTCCCCAGTAGCTGCTGGCTTATAGGAACATATTATTCTGGTTATAGGTCCATGTAATTCTTACACCAATCTGATTAATTTGAAATCACAACCCCTTCCCCCTTGAGAAAAAGAAGTTAATAAGAGTAATTTATTCTTGGTATTGTATTTGGAGTGAAACCTCATTTTCTTGAAGTATCTAAAGTTAAAAGTACATCAATCTGATAAATCTGAATTTACCACCCTCTGGCGAATCGTTGAGGCTCAAATACCAAGCAATTCCCAAAAGAACATTTGCTATCAGCGTGTGCTTAAGAGTGAGGAATTATCAACAATTATGGAAAGCGTTACACATCACTTCCTCTGTGTCTAATGCTTTCTAATGCACCATGAGGGTCGGGGACAATTCTTAAGAACACCAATAAATAGTGGAGAGAGAGGACCATAACTACTACTCAATACAAACGGCAAGAAGAAAAACCCTCCAAAAATGGATATGATGCAATTAAAATGCAACTTCTTCTTTTTTGCAGTTGCAACATTTAGATGTTCAAGCTCTCTAATGCCCGACCTTGACCATTATTATAGCTTTGACCAATATTTTTAACTATCACTTAGTAAAAATAATAAAAAGTTGGTAATTATAAAATTACATTTCACATAAAAGCATGTTTTATAAAACTGGTAAAAAAAATAAAATAATCAAGGTTAACATATGTACAGAGCAGAAGTCATTGTTTCAACTAAAAAGAAACAGGTAATAGATCACTCCCATATACAGTTTATGACCCTCAACCCCACCCCCCCCCCCCCAAACAACAAAAATACTCCCAAGTCCCACCCACAAGTAAGACCTCCTCTTATTCCCTCTTCTCTCCTCCATCAAGTCCTAAGACCTCCACCACCCCCTTCACCTGCCCCAAGTCTTACTTAAGTCCCTATTACTGCCCTCCACTACAAACCCCACATCCCAAGCATGGCCTGAGATCAGGGAAGAAAATCGCGGAAACGGTCGCGTTGTCGCGGGAACGGGTCGTAACGGGTGTAAAATAACGGGTCGCGGCTGTCGCGGCGTGAATTTTTTAGAAAAATTCACATGAGCTAGATTTCAAGTTTGTTTTTGCATTTTAATAGTTTAGAGAGTGTATTTATAGCATATTAAGGTAAAATTATTATAATTACACTATATTTGAATAATTTGATATATTTGATGACTAAAAAATTGAGATAATTGATTAAATTAAATCTAATTGAACTAAAACTAAAACTTAAAAAATTGAGATAATTGATTAAATTAAATCTAATTGAACTAAAACTAAAACTAAAAACAAGTTTGGAACATCATCAATACAAGCATGATTATTAGAATAACTAGTATTAGATTTATTAAATGCTCTGACCAATAAAGATATATTAGTTGCAATTTTTTTATATTTTTTTAAATACTACTACATTCTTTTTCAATAATAAGCATATGTAGGTATGGTAAACATAATTAAAGTTATAGGTTGTTCAATTTTTTTTTAATTTATACGAATATGTTTGTCTTGGCTCTTGTCACGGTCAAACAAGTAGGGAGATTAGGGCCACCTCACAATAATAATTCATTAATAAGAGAAATGAAAAAAGAAAAAGTAAATGAAAAAAAAAAGATGAAGTCAGAGACCAGAAGAGTAAGAGGAGCATGATTGAAACATAAAACTAAACATGTTATCGAAGAGAGAGAAAAGGCATCTTCTGCTGCCAACGTTTACCCCCAACGTCGACCGGAGTATGGTGGCCGGCTTCCTCTGTCGTCGCCGACAAGGTTGATTCTGGCATCTTCTGTTGCCACCGGCAAGGTCGTGTCCGGCCTATACTTCCGATTTTATGTATTAGGGTTTTTACCCCAACTTAGAGATTTAAAATTAGGGTTTATCTTCTCAATAATTCATGCAATTAAGATGGGGCTTTTGCTCGAATTAGTGTAATTAAGCCAAGGTAAGTCTGATTTTGTTTTTGTTTTGCTTTTTTTTGACATTTTGATGTCAGATCTACTTCCTCCCTCCTTATCGCGCAATTCTCCACAGAAGGCAGCGCGCCTTGCGCCTCTCACAAGGCGGCAAGAGGCGCACGCCTCTCCTCGCATGACGTTCTGTAACGGGAAATATCGGCCGATACCCGTTACGTAACGGCCATAACGGCGATTTTGATGTGATTTATAAATTGGCGTTACGAAACGGGTTTTAACGGAACGGCCTCTCACAGACCCGTTACAAATCGGCCGTTCCGTTACATAACGGCCGCTTTTTTCTTCCCTGCTGAGATGCAACTCTTACGATCGCTTCTTGTTCACCAACTGAAGATTGAAAATTCAAGAGACTTGAACTTCTGAGTATTAGGAACCACAAATGAACCTTGATGAATCCCCTTCATTACAATGCTTTAATCTCCAATTCTCCATGCTTCGGGCCTCTGTGCTATTTCATGAAATCATGGAACATAAACATTAAACAATCCTCGAGTTGGCTTAACAGTAACAAATTCATTCAGTCCCCGAATTTAAACGGGAGAGCATACTCGTTGTCATTGAAACTGTTTGCAGCACATATAGAGCAAGTATTCCCATACAACCACCAATACCAATGAAGACGGTCAGGGTAATAGGAAATAAGGTGTAATGAAGCAACAAATTCAACCAAACATACGGCCTCATTTATTATGCAATTTAATCATTGAATGTAACTAATTTTTTCTAATGTAGCAGTAGAGGGATCATAAAAACAGTATTAGTGCTTAACCACTTAGAATGAGTAAAGAATAAATGGTGATCTGACGCTACTTTCAGAGGTTGTCATTTCTCAACCAAATTGCATCTATCCTAGTCATCTCTCAACCAAATTGCATCTATCCTTCTTTCAACCACAATGCAATTACCTTCCACTTAGTTAAGGAAAAAGGAATGCACAATAATCGTGGTAGGTGAGAGTGGTTCCGGTACCACAAGATACCCTGGATCCAAAACTTAATTCAGTCACCAGAACCTTCTTTTCACTTTAGTTAAATGGTTTTCTATAAGAAGATGAGACAATGCCATACTTCCGCAAAAGACCTTGCAGCTAGTCCAAAATCTACTGACTTAAAATATATTATATAGAGTATGATTAGGGGAGACAAGACAACACAGTAACCACGGCGTCCTCACAAGACCATTGCAACTACTCCTATATCAACTGACTCGGAAATATATTCACAGGGAAGCTCCTCCCTTAAATATCAATATACATATATTCCACTGCCAACTAATTCTGCTCCTCTTCCAGTCATCCCTTTTTTCGATCAAATCATTCAGCAACATCCATATTTGAACGTTCTGCAACAAATCCACAATGCAAATAGTTGCAGATTTTTAGGACTTCAGTTTTCTTAGGTTCTATCCAAGTTCACTTAATTACCAACTAAAGTAAAGGGTTCTCTCCCCCTTCCCCGACCAACCTGGATAACCAACTATACACCTCTTATGACTTATCTTAGCATTGAAGTCCAAAAAGAAAAAATCCCTTTGAGATAAGAGCCTGTAATCATTGCTCAAATCGCTACCAAGGTTTGAGAGTATTAGCAATTATTTCAAACATGGGGAAACAATTAATCTAATAACACTGCATTGTCACAAACTCACAACCATTGCTAAAAATTACGGGGCCACTAAAGTTGTTAACATGGTCTCTTATGCCGGGGGGGGGGGGTTGCCGCTTTCTTAAAGCAAAACTACAAGAGATTGAAAGGATAGTTAATACTACGGGGTGACCAATACAATTGTAAAGACCAAACTAGTACAAAATTTAAAACTTATAAGAGAATGCAGCCTCTTTTTAACTTCAGAATTTAAGTTCAAAGACCAAATTCATGTGTTGCTAACAGAAAATCTTTTCTCCCTCCAAATGTCCAAGGAATCACTGATGCTAAAAAGCTGCTATTACAGAAGAGGTGAATGGGGGTACATCAATTGATATGATTATCTGCTCTGCATGTGACTCGTAATATAAAAAACCAAATTCAATTGCCTAGGACCTCCAAGGATATAGGGTGGATGTTGAGTAATAACTTCCCCCTTGAAACCTTCCCCTCCTCAACCACTTCTCCTAACTAATAAAATGTGAAAGCAAACAAGACACTGTCACCATTATCTGCCACAAACTAAATACTGACAGCCCAGTGGCATGATTTATAAAAACAATTTTTATAGGTCTTCACAAACTGCCTCTCTAAGAAACTCAGCTAGACAAGGAAAAGAAGCCCATTTTAATCACAATCGGGCTACAGTGAACTATAGTTCCATATTGGTGTTCATGTCATGCTGTAGCCAGATTAAGGAGGGACATTGCTGCCAATAGACTTCTCGAAAGATAGTAACACCCGCTCACCACTACCAACATCTCAGATTAATGTTGATCTCGGAGTCTTGTGAGGTCAAGATTTACACAGCTTACTTCTACTTCACAGAAGAAGTACAATGAAAGTATTTCTGAAAATCAAAAAATCACAAGCAGTAGCTAAAAAGAAGTGCGAAAGACAGGAGGGGAGATTACAAGCAGGCAGAAGGGCTGATAGGAAAGAAGTTGTGTATTGCCTTGCACCACTTATTAAACATTGCTCAAACACTACGCATCATGGATTCTAAATCAACAAGATTTTTTGTCATATACCAAGTCAGCATGTCCTTTTTGACCTTTAGACAGATAACTTCATCGCTTTCCCTCAATCCTTCTGAGATTTTATGTGTACTCTCTTTAAATCCATCACCAAAACATTTCACCATCTCTTCATCAGGGCATTTGGGTGCATCCTCTTAGCTGCCATCTCTTTGTCACACAAAATCCCCAAGATGTTCCTCCTTTCCACGAATCCAACATAAACACAATGATTTTGAGTTGTTTCTACATTGGCTCGGATGACATTCTGATTTAGCGGTATAGCTTTTGACCAACGGATCGAGTTATTCCGGTTATAACTTATGATGGAAGACTCTTTGGTCCTGATTCATTCCTATTCTCTAGTGACATACTTCAACAATGGTGTTCCTAGCCTCTTTTAGTGAATAATAGACGCCCATAGAAGAAGAGCAACAGTTGCAGTCACTAACAGCCGCGGTCTGCACCAGGCACCTCCACTACCACAACCTGGATAGATTTATAGGAAAGTTTCCACTTTATCCTCGTAATCTAAGAGTTCTGAAACACTAAAACCTAACCTTATTTGTTAGCGTGAATGGCCCACCCTTTGTGTGCGTGTGTGGGGGGGTAAGCGGATACTCCCAAGAATAAGCTGGGCGTGAATCGAAATTTGAAACTAGACCTCCTGCCTGAAATTCAGAACCTTGGCCAACTGCTCCAAAACTCTCTTTTCAAAAACAGTTATAAATTGATAGTGACTACAATGTGAATGCAAAATTTCATAAGTCAAATTAATGGTATCAATATTCAATATGCTTAACGGCTTAAATAACGGATTATAGATACTCTACAATGACATAACAATCTTTCAGGAAAACTGCCAAATTATTCGACTAAAGAACGGCCAGCCACAATTGGTAAAAGTTCATGAGCACAGAGGCAAAGTACAATGTAACTTACAACAGGGTTTACCGTAGAGGTTTCCCTGAAGACTAAGCCTCGTGTGAACCACATAGAATCTTAAAGTACTTACTTCAGGTAAACTTGAGAAATATTCTGGGTTTCTAACATAAAAGGCTCTTCGTAGAGTTTTTGGATTACCTCATGTGACAGAATATTCAGCTGAGACCTGAGAATTCCTCCCTGCTGCTTAAAGAAAATCGGCAGCTGCTTACTTGATAGTCCAAGGCCGTGGCATTGCAGTTGCATAAATAGTTAGCTCTCACCTCCACTGCATAGAGAAGGCAACACAAATTAGGCACATGACTTAAACCAGTCAGCCCTACCCTCCAAAATGCATAAATAAACAACAGGAGTATCAAATGATATTATCAAGCCATGATGTGAAGAAAAAGGAGTAAGGCTTGCAGCATTATCTAGCTAAGAAAAGGGTGAATCTCAGGAAGTCACGATAGACAGATAGTTATGTACTTCCTCCATTTTCTAAAAATTTGCAACATTTTTGACTTCCATGCCTGCGAATGCACAACTTTGAGTATTGATATTGTTAATTATATAAAAAACACCAACATTACCCCCAAGGCCTTAAAAGGCTCCCGCCATAAGGCGGGGTAAGGGTAAGGAGGGTCACATGTACGCAAACTTACCCTTGTGTTGTATATACAAAGAGGCTGTTTCCGGATGACCCAAGATGAAAATTGCGTCAAAAATGCATTAACACTTCATATTATAATAAGTGCGGCTAGTTTAGGAAACCATTTTGCTTTGTTCCATCATATTCCAAAACCAAAGAATAGAGAGTCTTTCGCTCCATTAAAACAATGCTTCACTAATCTATAAAAAAAACTAAACGGCAAACAGTATTGCCCCGTATATATATTGATATAAAACATAAAAAGCTAATCTCCTGAACATAAACATTGAGACAAATCCAATAGCTTATTACATGCTAATATTTTTATTTATAAATTAGTGAAAAACTATGGTCAAAGTGAAGTATACAAATAGTGCAAAAGTCAAACTGTTGCATTTTTTGAAAAACAAACCGAGGAAGTATTTCATGTTTCTTGATGGCCTCTTTCATCCTACACATCGTAGCATCCAACCCCTTGAAGGATAACTGGCTAAGGTTCTTTGCAACCATAATGTGCACCCCAATGGTCCAAGTGATCATCTGATAGCCATCTTTTCATTGTAATGCCTTTATATAGACCACTCATTTTTAGAGAATTAGTCCTTTCACATTAAGAAAATCAGTTTTACAAAAGTAAATCCAGATAAACCCGCACAAACTAAGATAAGGGTTACCAAGTTTATTTCATAACGAAACCAAGTTCACATAGGTTGGCGAGTTTAAAGAGTTCTGACAAAAAAGATCTAATAGAAGTAGCATAGACAAGCTCAATATTAGGTTTACAGTAATACTCTTAAATTTGCAGCAGCTTTACTTATTTGGCTTGATAGGCCCCATCTGTAAAACAAACCAGTAAATCTACAGCAACCACCCTAATTGCTTATCATCACAAACTAGTCAACGAGGAAGATTACTAGCTTGTCTAGCTATGAAAGGAGGCCCACCATAATATATATACCTTCACAGAAAATTCTTACTGAAACTTTCACATGTTCATGTTATAATTCTCAACACATGTTTTGCATGCATTACCTTTCATATGATAGCATCAATTCTCATACTCTCAATAATGCAGCTCTCAACAACAAAATTGAAGATACCAGATCCAGACATCTGCCAATTCAACTAAATTAACATACTTCAATTTGATATTTTTCCCCTTAAACCAAATTCCATCCAAGGGTTTGTTCTCCTCAACAAGTTTCAAAAAAATAAAAAGTAGGTGACCAATGGTTCATTTTACAATGGAGGAGATAAGTCACAAGCTGAAATATGGAAAGAGGAGAAAGAAAGTCGAGCTCAATTATAGATCGATGTGGTAAGGCACAAGATGGTCTCCTTTTACTAGAGAAAGAATGCACATACCGATATTCGCAAACTCTTACACAAATTTCTTAAAGGATTTCTATGAAAGTGTAAATAACTAAGGTTTGGAGTAATCTCAAACCTGGACTAAAATTTTTCTTACCATCAGGCAGTATCCTGTTTCTTCAGATTTCATGTCGGAACACTGAACTCTTACTTCCCTTGTGTATCTTGAAGACAACCTTCCGCAAGTTCACAGCTAATAGAATATCTAGCACCAAATATTTTAAGAAGATCCTCAATGTTCCCTTCATTTATCTTTAAGGTTGCTGCTTTGGAAACTCAAAAAGAACTTAATGCGTGATAAAATGAACCTTCCAAGTGCACACCCCGTGTAACTGGCATCTGTAGTTCATATATTCTAATTAGTTTTAAAAAGAAGGTTGAGATTTATATCCTTTCCCATCAAGTAAACTATTGCTATTGCTTCAAGTTGTCCAAGATAGCTTCCCTTAAATAATCCACTCCTGTGAAACCTAAAGTGACTTGTTCTACTACCCAGTAGGTTGTGCTGGAAAGTTCCCCTTCACATCCTCATCACAAGCATTCCCTACACCACAATTACATATTACATATTTGTTCTTAAATAGATGTACCAAAAAGTTCTGCCTTACCTATTCCGAGTAAACTTTTTCTTACATTTTCACTCTCTATTCCCAGACTACTACTGACTTTTTCTCTATCAATTAATATTACGTGCCAAACCCAAGAGTAAATCCGATCAAGATGCGGAGGGACAAATAAAACCTTGGTTCTTGGCTCAAGGTTCTCCAAATAGCCTCCTGAAAGAGCTCAGCTCATTATCTTGTAAATCAACATTAGTAGTATTTGTGAGGTTTCTCCTAATCTTTGCTCATTTTAATGTGCCTAAATCCATAAACAAAAAATCCATTATAATAGTTGAGATCTTCCTAGCCAACAAAACTATTCTTATCCTCAATTGTCATCTTCTGTCAAGATCCCACATTCCCGCTCCCATTTACAGCCAAGTAAACCAGCTGAAACATAGGTCAATTTCAACACTGGAAATAGTAGGCTACTCAGGTCCCTTTCCAGATCAAGGGACTAGCAAAGAAACATCTTGTAATGAAGAATCTGAGATTATACATAAGATTATACTTACCCACTTGACTCAGTATACCCTGATCTAACATTGTAATTACGCTAGACTCACTTGGCTCACACAACCCTGAAAACATTCACGAACTGAAAGTAGCTTGTCAGGAGGGTAGCTTCTAAACACATGAAATGATAACTATTGGAAACCAGGCTGTTCATATACTTCCAAACACTGAAAGTTACTTTATTATAGTTGTTTGGTTCATTACTCAAACACATGAAGTATGACATTAGGGAGCTTTATAAGGAAGTGGCTTCTGCATATATGTATTACGGAGTGATACAACACGGGGTGACTCTTTTTTGTAAGAAGAAGCCATCTAAGAATAACCCCTGCAGGTTGCAACTGCTCCAAGTGCCGGATATGGTGTACATGTATAACCTATATGGTGAGCCCGAAGATAGGGATAGCAAGTCCTCTCCCCTAATTCATGGTCGAGTGTCCTCGAGATCACTATCGACTTACTAGTGTCTATACTTAGTTTTTGTTGGTGCGAGGCTTTGTAATTTAAAGTTTATATTTCCATTTAGAATCCTTCGGAGGTGTTTGTTTAGAGGGTTTTGGAAAGGGATGGAACGGATACAATTCCATTTAGAATCCTTAAGAGGGTGTTCGGTTAGAAGGTTATGGAAAGGAATAGAATGGATATGATACCATAAATAAAGAGAAAATTGTTTGGTCGAGGTAACTTGGTATGGAATCTCATACCCCAAGGGTTTCTCATCCACCTTAAACCCCTTCTACCACCCCCTATGGATTGAGGTCCTCATACCTCTCATTTAGCAATAGCTTCTAAATCCATACTTTCAAGTGAACCAAACAACAACAATAAAGTAACAACTATGGGGTTCTAATTCTCAAACCTTTACATTCCACTTATTGAGACAAACACCCTCTACTTAATTTGTAAGAGAACATCATATAAATGTAGCGTACAAACAGGCAAAGAAGTAATTGTGGCAGTGGTTTTTATTTACTGGCTGGAGTAGAACTAGCTATGAAGATCAGTACCTAGCGGTGACAAGGAGATAAACAATGAAAAAGGCTTGAGGGCAATGTGCAGATTACATCTGCCACACCCCATGGCTTCTATTAGATTCTTCCCGACGATATAATTGCACGCTTACGTAACTGGTCGAGCTACCTGATGAAGCGATCATGAATCCTTTATTTCAACAAGTAGTTACAAGAAGAACAACCTTTCTGACCTCTCAAGCTTACTGCTTTACAACCAGATCAACATAGGTATTCCCCGTCCAGTTTTCTTGAGAAATTTAACTTAGCCAAGCCCACTCTACCACATAGGTCGGAAATTTTCAAAGCAATATCCATGACGAAAGAACATTCTATGTTTTTCGTAGATAATACCAAATTAGAGTCTCCCCCATGCTTTAAAAAATTATGAGTTCTTCTTTCTATTGATCAACTCCTGCAAATTATTCCTTCCTCTCATCCGACCTCTTAGAAAAAGGTCCGCTAGTGCATCGTTCTCTTGGGCATGTTCAGCAACAACTTTTAGCGTAGTTTCTAAAGGCTGGAGTAAGTAAAAGCTCTAATGAAGGTGAAAAATGGTGTTTGGTGAAGTGGTGTTTAAGTAGCTTTTGGTTGTTGAGGTGGTGGAATTAAAGCACTAACACAAATAAACTTTGTGGTAGAGGTAGCTTTTGAAAGTGTAGCACGGTTCATCTTTTGCTTCTTTTTACTAACTGAACCAGTGTTACCTAGTTTGCTAATCCGTGCGAATTATGAATGAGGTAAGCGAATTATGATCGCTTTCGGCTATTTTTGGCCATTTTGAGCGAATTGCGAATTCAATAAACAATTTAGGTAACACAGAATGATTTACCCAACACTAATTGTTACAATTAAAAGCTATATTTGACAGCTAACCTCTAACAGCGAACATGTAAAAATGAACTTCCGCCAAGCATCAATCCGAAATATTTCTTCACATTCATGCTTTCTGCAATTAAACGATAAAAGAACTTCAAAAACACAAAAAAGCAAAGAATTAATGGTCAATTCTAAGAAACAACTGGCACAAGTATTCAACATGCAATCAATTGAACTAAACTTATCATCCAAAAAATCGAGCTCAACTTGCAAGCAAAATGCACGAAATTCATTTTAAATCGTCAGTATAGAAACAAAATTGAGCAATATCACAAATACGTACCCTAATTCTCGCTGACTTCCGCATTTGAAGAAGCGAAAGCAGGGAGCTTGACGCATTACATTCATGGCGAGCGCACTTATCATTAAGCTCATGCAATCGCTTCACCCTTCAGTTCATAGTAGTACTTCATAGGCTTCTCCTCTTTTACATGTTCTAGTCAATGCTAAATAGGTTTACCAACTAAAACTGCAGTGTAATTTGCAGAGACAAGTATTTTTGTCAGGGATGACAATAACCAGTATTACCTGTACATGTCAGGGTTCGTCCGTTCGTGGATACTTGTACTACCTCTGTCCCACTTAGGCGGAAACGAGAGAAAATTTAGTCTGTTTTTGGTGCTCCTACGAGCACAGGCCATATAAAGAATACTGGGAGAACATAATATTAGAAGGTCGTTAGAAAGAATATATAGTGAATATTAGGAGAATATAATATCAAAAGAATATTTACTTGAAACCAAAAGAATAAAATATAGTATTTTTTAAAAGAATAAAATATAGTATTTTTTAAAAGAACAACATATAGTATTTTTTAAAAGAAAATACAAAACTTCAAAGAACATGTACTTAAAACAAAAAGCACAAAATACGAAATTTCAAACAACAAAAATACTTTATTACAAAGAACAAATTACAAATCTCAAAAAACATTTCCTTACAAAAAAATTAAAAAACTGTCAATTTAAAAAGAATATTTCCTTGAAATATAAAGAACAAAATACAAAAATTCAAATAACAAAAATGAATGACCTTGAAGAGCATTAAAACCAAATCTAACAGAACATCATCTAACAATTCGAAGAACATCTGGTCAGAAAAAGGAGAGAGAGAGAAGAGCAATGCCATTGAAGGTTGCTCGTCGGTGAAGATGGTTTCCGGTGAACGTGGCTCGACGGATGAAGACCCTGGGCGCCGGTTTTGTTTTGCCCTAACGACCCCTTTGTTTTTTCCTAATTTCGCCGGCCGTTTTGCCCTAAATTCGTTCACCGGCAAGCTATTTTGCCCTAATTTTGTTTGCCGCCTGTTTTCCCCTAACCCCGGTGCACAAAGCACTGTGCTTCGGGGAGTACCAATAAAATTTCAACGATGGGGATGCACATTTTCTTCTTCAGCAATTGTCTTATGGGACATGATGACAGGGGAAGTGCGGAGTTTAGAATGTACTCCCTTCGTCCCATATTATTTGATACAGTTTGATCGGTACAAAGTTTTATAAGTGTTATTTGACTTGTTTATTTTATTATGAAAGTTAATTGTTGGTATTATTTAAGTCTATAAAGTACAATGTGTGACAAATGTGGGTCATAGGTGTATTGCAAAAGTAAAATAAAAAGCTAAAGAGAGAGAATGCAATAGGACAAATGTGGACCCATACCATGGTTAAAAAAAAATATTAGTGTAGGACCATGCTATTTTTAGAAGTGTATCAATTAATATGGGACAGACGAATCTGAGAAGTGTATCAAGTAATATGGGATGGAGGGAGTACTTGTAAAATTGCCGCTTGCCCTCCTTGTTTTTTTTTTTTGGTAAATGAAAGAAATATATAGATCACCAAAACACAAATACACTTACTCAAGGAAGATGACAACCCTTCTAGGAAGGCTCCCCAAACACCCAAGAGTAATCAATTACATTTGAGCTCATCTAGCCAAGATTGTATCTTAGTAAAGACCTTTGAATTATAGACTAAGTTAATCCTAGTCCTAATTACAAATTTAATGGAAGATAAAGAGCTAGCAACACTTGGAACACAATTACTCCAAAGAGCTCTATTTCTAGCTATCCATATAGTGTAGATCACAGCAGCAACCACAGAAAATAGCACTCTTCTTCTTGCTTGAGATAAGCCACCTCTCCTACTGATCCAAGTCAAGCATTCATTTATTCCAGTCCATCTCTTTCAGATCATAATCCAGGCTAGGCATTCATCCCATATCCTCCTACTGAATTCATAATGAAACAGCAGGTGATCAATACTCTCAGTGTGAGTGCCACAAATTGCACAGGTATCATCATTGCACACTCCATGCCTTTTAAGTCTAGCTCTTGTTATAAGCCTTTGCTGAGCTGCTAACCACAACATGAAACTGTGTTTGGGGGTATTGAGTCTGTTCCAGACCACCCCATCCCAAATAACCCTACTATCCATATCCCGAGCTTGTTTATAGAATTTCCCAATTGAAAAAACTTGGCCAGGTTGAGGCAACCAAGCTGCTTGGGTAATATGCTCTTTAACCTTACAAAAATAGTTCCAAACCCAACTAACATTGGATCTTGGGTGGTACTGCCACCAATTTTCATTCTGAATATAGACTGAATGCACCCATCTGACCCAAAGAGTATCTTTCTTTTCAGCAATAGCCCATACTTGTTTACTAACTTCCAAAAGGTTCCAGAGTTTGATATCCCTCACTCCCAAGCCTCCATATTTCTTATTGCTGCACACTCTATCCCAGTTTACATAGCCAGGCTTCATGTATTTATCTTCCCTTGCCAAAGGTAAGTTCTACACACTTGATTAATCTTCTTGATAATTAAACTAGTGGAAAAAATAGTTATTGCTGCTCCCTACTAGCTGCGGGCTTATCGGTTAACCCGCAGCTAAACAACAATTGCTACGGGCCTGTCAATAAGTCCGTGGCTAATGAAACGTTGATGCGGGCCCTTATCACATACCCGCAGCTACAGTGATTTAAAAAAATTAAAATGAATTCTTGAAACCTAAATTAGTTCATCCTCTCTTCTTCCCCCAAACAGCGAACGTGATTGAGTTTCCTTCATCTCTCTCTCCATTTCTCAACCTTCATCTCTTCAATTTCCTTCATCCCTCTCTTCAACTTCACCAAAAACCTAGTTGTGTTTCCGTTTCATACTTTCTCTAAACAATCTAAGATCAGAGAGAAAACAGAAGAGAGAGAAATGGGGCAACGAAATCTAATCTACAGCTTTGTATCGCTTCTCAATGTCTCCAACAACAGATATAAACTGCGATGGCTTCGGTATGAAATTTCTCGTCTCCGATGGCTTCAGTATGCTCACTTTCTCTCTCTCTTTTCTGTTTTTGCGATGATTGATTGTATTTGTGGAGTTGATTTTGATCTGTCTGCTTTCTAGGGTTTGAGCTGGATTCTGCTGTTTTTTTGTGGTTTTGAGAGGAAATTTGGATTCAAAACTGTTTATTGTCTTCTGATTCTTAGTTTTTGTTAGGGAGTTCGCTGCTGAGGGTTTTTGGTGTGAATCTGATGTGTTTAGTTTTTTTTTCAATTTCTGAAATTTCTGTTTGTCTAGCTTGAAGTTGCTATTTATCTATTGGATGATTGATTTAAGTGTTGGTTTTAGTTGATTTTTCATCAAAATTGCTTGTATCGGCCGGCTCTTGGATCTTTTGGTGGCCTTCAAGGCTCCGTTTGTATAGCGGGTTAGAGCTACGGTTGTTGCTTGTATTTGGATTTGGTCTTCTTTTTGTGATGAATGTGATGAGTTTCAGTAATTTGGATGCGATGTGGTTGGAAACGAGTATTCTAGATTTGATGTTGGTGCTTGTCGAAAATGTGAGTTTAACTTGTGGTTATGATAAGAGTCAGCTACAGTGTTGGTGCTTCTTGCTGGAATGATAGAGAGAACAGGTCGATTAGTCTTCAACTTAGGGATTTTCAGCTTTCTGGGCACATCCCAGATTCTCTTGAATTCTGTTCTAGCATCCAAACTCTTGATCTTTCTGGTAATTCACTCTTTCGTACTATTCCTTCAAAGATCTGTTCTTGGCTTCCTTTCTTGGTTTCTGTAGATTTGTCTAATAATCAGTTATCTGGTCAAATCCCACCTGATCTTGGTAAATGTCAGTATCTTAATAAGCTGCTTTTGTCTGACAATCAATTGTCTGGAAATATTCCATTACAATTGTCTAATTTAAACAGGCTTACTGAGTATTCTGTTACTGGTAATGCTTTATCTGGCCATGTTCCTTCCTCTTTTGCAAAATTTGATGGGTCTACTTTTGAAGGAAATGATGGGTTATGTGGGAAACCAACTGGGTCTAATTGTAATGGGTTAAGTAAGAAGAATTTGGCTATTATTATTGCAACTGGTGTTTTTGGAGCAGCTGCTTCTTTGTTGTTCGGGTTAGGGTTATGGTGGTGGTTTTTCTCAAGAGCAAGCCGGAGAAGAAAGGAAAGGTATGGACTTGGAAGAGCTGATGATGGTACTTGGATTGATAGGTTGAGGGCTCACAAACTTACCCAGGTTTCTTTGTTTCAACCGCTTGTTAAAGTTAAATTGGCGGATTTTGTGTATATTTCACATATCAAAAGTGTCAAGTCTCCAAAAACTGCAGTCTTGGTTATCAGGAGTTCAAATCTGGATCTGATATTGCTGAGCTTCGCCCTGCATCAAAAGGAAGCAGTCTCCTAGGTGAGCCATTCGCCTTGCAAAGTACTCGTAAATTTCGATCCTGTCAAATTTACATGTGTTGCCACTTTGACTGATTGGATCTTGAGAAGTGGTCTGTTGATTCTTTAGCTTTGCACTAATTTAACTTGTTTCAAACAAATTATCCACTTGCACCTAGTAGAACAAATTTGATTGCACTATAAACTTTTATTTTGTTGCTTAAGCTCATTGATGCATTACTTGATGTATGAGTTGACAATATTTCAATTATGTATGTCGAGTGTGTTGGCAATTTGGCATAAGTTTGTTTTCTGAATCTTAGGTCTTTGGTTGGATGCTTAATGAAGGCAAATCACATATGGTGCCTGACTACTTCAATGCTTCAGAGGTGAGCGGATAATCGCATCTTGAAGTTCTCTATCGTGTCTATGTGTATGCTAAATGTTAAGAAGCTACTTCAATATCTTAGGAGATGAGCAAATACTTGCGAGTTGCATCTTAAAGCTCTCTCTATCATGTGTATGTGCATGCTGAATGTTGAGAATCTATAAGCAGATACTTTTTTTTTGGTAAGTTATAAGCAGATACTTACATTTTATGTTCTGTCTATCATGTGTATGTGAAGGTAATTTTGTTGGCGAAGTCATCGTTGTAAAGATCCTCGCCATCGTCGTCCTCTTCAGTGTCCTCTGAAATAGTTTGATCATTGTGGAGGAGAGTTGTCGAAGCAGCAGCAGCGCAAACGAATTTCTTGCGTTTTCGAGGAATTCAAATTGTCCATCCAAACCCTAAGCTGAATCGTAAACAAACTGGTAATAATTCCATATTCCAAGAACCCTAATTCTATGCTTCAATTCGATCAATTATGTGTATTGAACTGATTTCCAATCGGTTCGCTTTTGTAATTTTGTTTGCTAGTCTTGGAGCGTTTGCTTCACCTGCCATTTTTCTCTTCCGATGCCCTGAACGTTTCTTTTTACTTGTCTCTTTTGCGTATTCATCAAATTGTGATCCCTTTTCATGTCAGTGTCTTTTGCCTGTCTTGTTGAAATGGCTGTTGATCCCGCCCTTGCTCCTGCTTCTCTTCCTGTTGGTGGGTTTGGTCAAGGTGGTTTTGCTGCTGCTGGGCCCAGGAGGTACTGATATTTTTCGATTTTGTCTATTTAGGGTTTTTTTATTTAGAGAAAATTCATGATAATTTAAATTAGGACTTTATGTTTATTGCTTGATTGATGGTGATGGATGGAGTAATTTAAATTAGGGTTATTCATCTTTTTTCCTTGATTCATACTTTTACTTATTCTACTGATAACTATGAAAAATTAGTTAGTATTTCCTGGTTTTTGTGTCTTTGTGATGATCTGGCATAGTTAATGATCGATTGAATCAATTTCTTGTTAATTGAGAGCTTAAAACACTAGTGGAAAAGATAATTATTGTTGCGCCCCATTAGCGGCGGGCTATGTGAACAACCCACAGCTAGTGTTCATTAACTGCGGGCCTCTAGAAGAGCCCGTAGCTAAATTCAATTTTGATGCGGGCTTGGTTGAGGCCCGCAGCTAAATTGACAATATTTTGTAGCTAAATTCAATTTTGAGATGGGCTTCTTTGAAGGCCCGAAGCTAAGTTTCAAAAACAATTTTTTTTGATAGCCAAACATTTTCTTTGAAGGACCGCCAAACCCTAATTTCATCTTCTTTACGTCCATGGTGCTTCTGTGCACAACCACTAGCAAACTTCACATGCGAAGTTCGTCCATTTCTCATTCCCTAAACGGTGCTTCTGTGCTCAGGCGAAATCATTGGAAAGCTTTCATTCCTCCTAATATCACTGTTCCATTCCTCCTGTTCTCGTCGGCGAATCATCTCAGGCTTACGGTATGATGAGGTACTGATCTTTCTCTTATTTTTTTGTTTTTGAATTTTTTACTCTGTAGAGTCGATCGGAATTTGCAAAGGTTTATTTAGCTTCTGGGTTGATTGAGTTTTGCGTAAGATTGTTGAATTGACTCTGATTTGATCTATAAGTAGTTCTAAGCTAGCTGAAATAATGAGCTTCGTCATCTCATCCCTTCACCAAGTTTCAAGTACTTTGCTGATAATATTTATTCAAGCTTCTAAACCACTCTTAATTTCTAGGGTTTTTCTCTCTCGTAGTCAGGCCTGAACTCTTTTTACAGCATCTTCCCATTTGATAGGATTTGACAATCTCTTTTGTGGTAGAGATTCTGTCGATTTTTCGAGCATAATGATGTAATGAGCTTGTGATTATTGGATTCCTATGGAGCAAATTAGTGGTAGAACAACCAAAGGTTCAGGAGTGTGTAATAGTCTTGATTTAAGTTTGATTAAACAACGCCGATGCAACTGGAATTGGGCTTGCGATGGGGTAGATATCATCGTTAATGGTGACGTCTTTACAGTTTTCATCAAGTACTGCTGTGTTCCGTTATATTGACTGAGCCGTTGGGTACTGCTTCCTGCACTTGTGTTCGTATGGGCTTCTGTCTAGTACATGCTGCTGCTCTCCTTCTTCTTTGTTCTGTAGGTTCTTTAAAGTGTGGGCTTTCTTCTCGTTTTTATTCCCTTCTTTCATTATGTTTTAAGCCAGGCTATTTTATGCATACCCATAATGTCTTAGATCACTCCTGTTGCGTTCTAACAAAGGTTTGTAATGTTCTAGCATACACACTTATCTCTTTTTCCTCATTTGATGCTCAAATTCCTAAGTCATTACATCTGCAATACATTCTCATGAGTCATGGCACAACTCCTAAACTTGAATCCCATCCATCATTTTGCTCAAGATGCTACCATATTCAATTGCAATTTGCATTTTCATAAATCATTGTCATATCAATGTTTATATATTAATGATAAAAAATCAATCCTATACACAACGTGACTAACATCAATACGATGAATTAAGAAACAAGAACACAACTTAGATGATCTTACAAATCAACGCTTGTTTATGTACTTTCTTGTAGGTGTGTGCCATTAAAGCGCCAGGGTTTGGAGCAAGCAAGAAAGTTGACCTAGATGATCTTAAAAAACAGGAGGAGATGTGAGACTATTACATAGTATAATTATAGTGTTTCTTGTTACAAGTTCATTTATTCGAACACTTTTGGACTAGAAAAGTTGGACACCATGGAGCATGTCTGAATCTAGTGAAGTACAATTTGTCGATTCTAACTAGTTCTAAAGTCAAAGCTATAAGTACAACATTTGATTATTGAAGCGTTAGGTTGCTAGTTCTTTGAGCACAGGGATAATAGACCTATTTGCATTGTTAATGAATTGTTAATAACTATAATACTATCTTGTTAGTTAGGCTGAATTTGCATGAAGTTTCAGTAGGTTATAAGTTCAGTTGCATTTTATTTGTCTTTGGGATTATGGCAGAGCATGTTATGAATTAGTTTATGGATTTGTTTTGTTCTAGTTTTAGTGGTATGCTTATAAAGTCCTTGTAATCTCAATCTGCACTTTTGAGTATTTGGAATATCAGCTCATTTGTTGGCACGATTGCATTTTCTACATTGTCGGTAATCGCTTATAAATTATGTTGTTGTGTCTGAGCTTCTATCAGGTTCTATCGAGGCTGTGTTTTCATGTGCTACTTTTGGGTATTTGCTGAGCCACCTGTGTCTGCAAGTGTCTAAGGCCTCTTATTTGTCATATCCCATTCAGTTGCTTTATAGCTGCACATATGCAGACCTTTGGCTGCAATTTTGTCCAGCTTTGATGGAGTCCTTGAGTCTTTGTTGTTTTGTGCTTGGTGGCATCCTCTTATGTTTCAGTCTTCTTTTACTATATGTTTTGGTATTAAAGATTTATTTGGTACTTCTACCACAGTGTAATTTCCATTTTGCTGTCCTTGTTTTACAGTTTGCTTGGACGGAACATTGCCTGCTTATCATTGGGATTGTGGATTTGGGTCAGGGGCCAACAGTTGGCTAATACAATTAGAGGTGCATAGTCGTTAGAGGAATATGTTGCAAGTCTACGCCGTCTACCTACATTATTCAAGGTCTAAAGCTCATAACTAGTTCACGTGGCTCTTTGTTTATCTGTGTATATTGTGAGGAAGAGAAGGATGCAAAAGCTGTCAAACTCTTGCTAATAGATCATAAGATCAGTATAGTACTAGTGATTGGTAGAGCTTTGTCAGGTTCGTAACTGCAATGAACAAATTATGTCATAATAGCAACTTGAACCAATGGGTAAAGTAAGAGGGGGAGGGGGGATCAGGGTGAGTGTAGAAATTTTAGGGGAAATGTGGGTAGTTTGTAGCAAAGCTATACTAATCGCTTATCACAGTTAGAGACCACGCATTCCCTGTGATTGGCGTATGTAGTTCTGCGCGTAAAACTTGTCAAAACAAGTGAATATTGCTTGTAAATGATAATTGACGAAGTAGCGATTCTTTGATGTTCTCTTCTCAAACTATTTGGAAATTCTTTGTTTGCAATTGTTAAATCTGCATCTTCCACTGTAAGTTGGTGATGCCTTTGAACCAGGGAATTCCGAGTTCTGATTTGCACTTTAGCCTGAAAGTTATCTTGATGGTTGTTTAGCTTCATTTCTTTCCATCTTGTGCAGGGAGGAGGGAGGTGTAATAATATTAGAACGTGTGTCTACAGTTATACAACTCGAAGTTAACATTCACAGAGATATTAAGCAATAAACCTGAGGTAAACCCAGGTCTTCTTCCTTTCTATACTTATGATAATCTGCCCTACTCCATGGGACTTCTTATGTTTGCTAGAGCAGGGCTAAAATAAGGTCAATGTTTGACTATAGGAGGTCCATGATCACTTGCTTTACTAGTTTTTCAGGCACTGATTCATGCACTTATGTACAATTGCCCATATTTTTCAGGGCAGTACGAGCAATGAATGAAACATTGAAGCAAAATCGTCTTTTGAGAGAACGGGGTGAGGATAGATCTCTTCCCACTTCGCCCAGCAGTAGAAACATGAGACAAATGTATGTAGGCTACAATCTCTGGATCTGATGGAACGAAGTTATGATATGTAGTTTCCCTTTCTAGCATATGTTTGTTTTGTTGGTTGACGTGTGTTGTATATAAGTTATTTAATGTATTAGATATATTTATGTTCCTTGAAATGTAAGCTTTATAGTTTGACTTGGTTTATACATGGCATTTTGTTATATTTTTCTTTGAGAGGGTGAGAGGTGTAGCACAGTAGCAGTACTGCAGGATATACGCAGTATAGTGTGAAAGGGCGTGCTGTAGCTACAGCAGCACTGCAATTTTTTTTTATAAAATTAGTAACAAGGCATTAGCTGCGGGCCTTAAGCGCATGCCCGCAACAACATTTTTTTTAAGAAAAAAAACACAATTGTTGCGGGCTGTAAGCTGAGGCCCGCAGCTATAGAAGCTTGTTGCTGCGGGCTTTAGCTTGAGGCCCGCAGCTAAACTGTAATTTTAGCTGCGTCTTTGTATGCAGCTACTGTTTTTTCAAATTAGCTGCTTGATAGGTTTTAGTCGTGTCACCTAATTAAAAATAAACCTACGGTCCTCTAACTAAGGTAGTAAGTGGTAGCAGGGTCGAATCCGCAGGGAGACAGAGTTTCTATATTAATATTCAATTAACTAACTACTTCAGATGAATATATGGAGAATTAACTGAACTAATGAGTAAGCTAAATAATACGAATTAAGTCGAGGATTTAACTATGGAATAAAAGCCTAGGGTATTAGGTCGGTCCACCATGCTTATACCAATCAAACAAGGTCAACAACTATCGAAACCTAGGTCAAGAGTCGAGGGGTTAGAGCATGCGTTGAGCTATGGTTAAGACTCAACGCTCATAGTTCAACATACGCCGCATGTTCACTAACGTAATCAGAACTACTGATGTGTCCTAGGCCTCTAGTCGTAAGACGGATCTGTGCAAACAACTATTAACCACAAGCAATCAATAAAATTGGCCACTAACATTAATCACTAATTAAGAACAAACCACACCACAATCACTCTAATCAAGCCCTAGAAATCAATAGGAGTCTAAGTAACAATCATGGTATAAACATGGCTTCCCTATCTAACATCCTAGAAAGAGAACTACTCAGACATGATCGAATTGGCAACAACAAAACAAATTGAAAACCCTAAGAATTGCATCATGAACTAATTGAGAAATAAGCGATTGAACTAAAGTAATTGACATAAAGGAATAAAGCAATAAGCAAGACGATTACCAAATTGACGGAAAGCGGAAACTTTATTTGAATTGAAATTGTACTTGAATCTCTTCTACAATCGAAAGCAATGATAAACTAGGCTAAGAGCTCTCTAAGTGTTTAATCATATGAAAGATACCAATAAAAATAACCTAAAAAAATATTTATAGGTCCTAAGAAAACAATAAGATAGAGTGGGGAAAATAACGAAAATCGCATCCCCGTGTCCTCCACCCTATCGGGCAAAAGGCCGCCCGATCGGGCTGGGAACAAGTCTCCAGCAGCAACAAAATAGGCTTCACCCGATGGGATCGGGCAGATTCCACCCGATCGGGGCCGCAACCCCAGCACCCGATCGGGCAAGTCCACCCGATGCCATCGGGTGGATGTCTTCTTCAGCTCTCAGAAAAACAGCAAGAATGGCTAAGTATTGCTCCGCCCGATCACATCGGGCAAGGCCGCCCGATCGGGCGGGAAACCTGAACTTCAGCTTCTTCACTCGTACCCGATCGGGCAGTTGTTGCCCGACCCGATCGGGCGAGTCTTCTTCTTGCCTTGCTTTGCTTGGCTTCAGACGCCAAGTCTTTGCACACTTACTTCTTCATAATGGGGTCCAAATACCATCTTGAGACCTGAAAGATGCCTCATAACTTCCCGCTATAGCGTGGTGCTCAAAACATCAAGTAAATAGGGAGTTTTTCCCTAAAACCTGCAAAATGATATAGAACACACAAACCACAACTATATCGAAATAGTTAGCATAAATAGCTCCTAAGAGCATCAATATAGCACAATTTAGCTTGTAAAGAAAGGTAAAAACTCTATAAGATATCGATATATCAAATTCCCCCAAGCTAAACCTTTGCTTGTCCTCAAGCAAATAGAGCATGATCGTGGAATAGATTGCCTCACCCCATAAATAAAACAATTCAAGCTCAAAAAATATTTTCAAGACTAAGAATCGTTCAAGCAGGCATAATTCAAGTTCGGCAAATCAAATCCTTCCAACCACCAATCATCTAAGCAATTCATCAAGTTCAAGTGACTACTAGGCATACAAATCCTGAAAAGGTGCTCACAAAGGGTGTCACTCCTCTCAATTTTGTGGCAGGCAAAGAATGTGCCCGAACACTCACCGACCCGACCATAAATGTCCCTTCCCACTCACACTCTCATGTGTTTAAGAAGGTAAAATGTCGCTCATCCTAATCAAGTCGACTCAACTAGCAGATGTACTCTTTAACTTTGACAAACTGACCAAAATCAATCTAGTAGACATTGTAGGCACAAGCTCAAGAGGACTTTTCCGGGTTGTAATGGGGCTTAGGTAAGAGGTAGGGGATACTTTTGGGTAATGTGGTGGAAAAACCAAGAAAGGGGGAGCATGAACACTCAAACAAGGCCTTAGATGGCCTAAGCAACTCCCAATCAACACCATAAAACCATGAAAAATAAACCAATTCTCCAAATTCAATGAATACGCACAACAAACCCAAGTTTTAGGCAATGACATGAAACTTTATTTATGAACGTGCGTGAATGAAAGAACTTTGAATTCTTTTGAACTTTTATTTCATTTTTTTTGAACTTCATTCACGCAACTCTAATTTTGCCTTTTCTTTTCTTTTTCTAATAATCAAGCCACAACAAATACACTTTTGATTCCTCAACAATCAAACCAAACCATGAAACCAACTTCACTCTCAACCCATACACAAAGCTCCCCCAAGCTAGGCTTGGGAATAATATCGAAACAAAGGCCATGGGCTTATAATAAGGGTTTAAGTAACATGAAACAAGGTCATTAGGCTCAGCGGGGCTAAGGAGGATAAAAATGTATCAAAAACTAACTCTGGGGCTCAAGAATAAGTCAAAAGAACGCCTCTATCATAGCAAGTGTAACAAGTCACCAAACATCAAATGAGTACGAAGTCAAAGTCAAGATCGATCCGCTAGAGAGGAACTAACACACCAAAAATATAGACTGGATAAAAGTATGAGTCCAATAGGCTAGAAAAAGGCCTCACAGTCTAACCAAATCAGGTATGCAGCACAAAGTAGTATATCATAGTCAGAAATTGCTCGAAATCAAAGTAGTCGAACTTCAAATTAAAGCCTCATAATCACAAATGCCCAGCTATCCAGAAAACAAAGTCAAATCATTCTCAATAAAGCACAACAAGGGGCACAGGGAGGCAATCAAACCACTCATGATCAAACATATTTTTTTTTCAAAATTTTCAATTTTTCTTAAAGCTGTAAACTAAACTATCAAAGCTTTAAACTACACTAAAAAGCAGTAAACTATACTAGAAAGCAATAAACTATACTCACAGTGAGAGATTCTCCCCCAAGCTGAACGAGGCAATGTCCTCATTGCAACGAGGGAGAGGAGAGAACAAGGGCATCAGCCGCCCATATCATCATTAGTGGGGTCACTGAAGAAACCACCACTAGAAGTACCACCACCATCGGTAAAACCACCACCGGAGGGACCACTCATCCCACCACCAAATCCACTAGGACCTGCATCAAAACCACCTCCAAAACCACTAGGACCTAGGCCAAAGTCTCCTAAAGAGACTGACTGACGAGCAGGCTCATCCTCCTCATCCTCTGCCATGTCATCGCTCTGACCGGTAGGCTGGCCATAACTCGGGTTCCAATGGTACCACGAGGGGTGTTGGTGATAGGTTTTAGTCGTATCGCCTAATCAAAAATAAACCTACGGTCCTCTAACTAAGGTAGTCAGTGGAAGCAGGGTCGAATCCACAGGGAGACAGAGTTTCTAAATCAATATTCAACCAATTCAGCTACTCCAGATGAAATCAGGAAGGAATTAATTAAACTAAAGAATAGACTACAGAAGACGGAATAAATCGAGGATTAAACTATGGAATAAAAGTCTAGGGTATTAGGTTGGTCCACCATGCTTATACCAATCAAATAGGGTCAACTACTATCAAAACGTAGGTCAAGAGTCGGGGATTAGAGCCTATGTTGAGCTATGGTTAAGACTCAACGCTCATAGTTCAACATACGCCGCATGTTCACTAACGTAATCAGAACTACTGACGTGTCCTAGGCCTCTAGTCGTAAGACGGATCTGTGCAAACAACTATTAACCACAAGCAACCAATGAAACTGCGCAATAACGTTAATTACTCGATAAAGAACAAACCACATCACAATCACCCTAATCAAGCCCTAGAAATCAATAAGAATCTAAATCACAATCATGGTATAAACATGGCTTTCCTATCTAACACCCTAGAAAGAGACTACTCAGACATGATCGAATTAACAACGACAAAACTAATATGAAACCCTAACAATTGCATCATGAACGATTAAATAAATAAACTAAGCAATTGAGAATAATAAAAGAGATTAGGGTAAGAAAGAATACCAATTAACGGAAAGTAGGAACTTTATTGAAATCGAAATAGGTTTGATCACCTCTAAATTAATCTAAAGTGTTTGAATTGAACTAAGAACAATGAAGAATAAAACTAGTCTAAAGCTAATGAAAGATGAATAAAAGATGTCTCTAAATAATGAGGAAAACGGTATTTATAATACCCCCTCAAGTTAACTAAAAACGGAAACAAAAGGCGAAATCCGCGTAAAAGGGTGCCAGACCCGATCGGGCCCGAGGCACCCACCCGATCGGGTCAAATACCACGAGCCTCTCTTTGTTCCTCGTGGTCAGCGCAGCAGCCCAGCATCTAGCGTATTGAAATGCGGCCCACCCGATCGGGCCTGAGGCATCCATCCGATCGGGCCTGGTAGCATTATGGCCCAGCACAAGCGTCTCGCAAGCAGCAACATAACAAGACCTATGAGCATCCAGCCCGATCGGGTCGGGCAGAGGGTGCCCGATCGGGTCTGGTGCAAGTCTTCTCGCCCGATCAGATCGGGCATAGCTTGCCCGATCGGGTCCGCGACTTTCATACCCGATCATAAATACTTCGCCCGATCGGGCTATTTTCTCCCGATCAGAGTACGGAAACCTCCTTTGACTCCTTGGCTCTCTAAACTTCATGTTTAGAGGTCTTGGGACCTCCTAAACTATCCATAAAGCTCGTGAGCCATTCTACGTGTCTCATAACATCTCGTAAAGCCGTGGTTGCTTCCAAAAGGCTCGGGAATAAGGAGAAAACTCCATAAAACCTGCAATCCAACACTAAAACACAAAACCAAGACTATATACGATAGTTAGCACAAAATAGCTCCCAAGAGCTCCAATGACGCACAAATTAGCTTTTAAATAAGGGAGAAAAGACTATATAAATACGTGATATCAGTTGGGCAGTGTGCTCAATAATGCCACGCCTACAATAGTCGTCATAGACAGGATAAAGGGCGTAGTGCTGGTCGTTAGCCAAGGTGTCCATCCGCCCCCCCATCTGGTCTATACGGGTATAGAGCTGATCGATGCGAGTGCCATAGCCCGCGAGGGTGGCGGTGTTCGCGTTGATCAGCCCTTCCATTCTACCCATCCCCGTCTCCATGCGACCTAGGGTCGACATCATAGAGGTAAAATCGGCGTATGCCGCCTATGGTAAGAACGACGTGGGGGCTCTGGCTCAGGGACAACTAGGTCGACTCCTTCTATAGGGAGTAGGTAGTTTGCCTGACGAGGCCGTAGTCGGGCCCTAGAGTCGGGCAGAATGAGGGATTTTTTGGACTTAATCACCCACTGAAATCTATGGTCAGGCAGGCGGTACAGGACTTTGAGGGTGTTGAGATTGGTGAGGTCAATGAGGGTAGGGCCTAGGACGGGGGTACGCTGAGTCTCGTCAAAGCCGGCAATTTGCCGGGCAAACAATGTGATCAACCCCCCGTTAACTAACCTCCTAGAGGTCCAACTACCGTCTTCCCTTGGCTTAGGGAGTGAGTTCCAGATACGCTCGAACTGAATAGCGATATGGTGAGCCAAGTTGTACTGAAATGGCTCCCTAGAGCCTTTAGCAATATAGCTAGCTATAGCAACTAGCTCGGCCCCCCGGACCAAGTGACCCTCAAACCGTCCCAACAGAGTCTGGGCCATGAACCGTATCCAAATGCTAAAAATAGGGTGATGGCAGTTCGCCCAATGACAGTGCTGGATGTCAAAGGGCGTAGGGTCCCCTGTCAGCATAACATAAGTATCGGCCATCCTAAAGTGGTCGGGTGGGTAGTAGTCACCCCGTACCTGTAACCTAAGAACCCCCGCAAATTCCCTAAAGCTAAGGGAGTGTTCTTGGTTTAAAAGTCTAAAGTGAACATGGGTGACCGGACCGGCCCGGGGCTTTGTCAAACTGAAACTACTAAAAAAATCATAGACGAGAGGAGGATAAGTGTTAACATGTACATTATAAAGCGCCTCCATGCCTAGAACTTTCATGAAATCCTTAAAATCATCAGTTAAACCAAGTTTAGACAAAAGCTCAACATCTAGAAATCGGGTAGGAAGTACCTCACGCTTTTTAAATCGCAAGAATTTCTCGCGATGTTCATCATCCCGGAAAATGATTTCCGGGTATTGAGGATCCTGTGGAACTTGTGGTGGTGGTGGTGGTTGTGGTGTTGCCTCTCGCCTAGATCGCGAGCCTTCACCTCGAATTATCCTTTTGAATTTGCTTGCCATGGTAGAAAATGTGCCTTGTAACCTCTTGTAACACAAAGATGGGGTTTTAAGGTGAGTGAGGGAAGAGATGGGAGAAGGAAGATGATTTTGGTGAATGAGATTTTGTGAGATGGAGGGTGAAAGGAGGAAAGGAGGGGATTTTATGAAGTTTGGTTGAGAAAGGATGGAGATTTGAGGTAGAAGAGTTTGGTTTTAATGGAGGTTAGGGGTTTGGGGGTTGAAGATGAGTGAAGAGAGAGAGAGAATTGATTGGAAAGATGATGAGTGAATGGTGAGAAAAGTGGGGAAATCCGTGTAAAAGAGGGATAAGGTCGCAGGCCCGATCGGGTACTTGGCCGCCCGATCGGGTGATACTCAACTTTTGGTAGCTGGAAAAAAAAAACTTTCGCCCGATAGTCCGCCCGATCGGGTGCCTAATTTCTCATCGGGTACTCAAGTCTCGCGCCCGATCGGGCGACTGTTGCCCGATGGCGTCGGGCGGTATACCTTTTGGCTGATTTTTTTTCTTTGACTTTTACGCGTTCACCCGACCTGCCATCCGATCGGGCAAGGTATTTTTGATCGGGTGCTAGGGTTGCGCACCCGATCGGGCAAACCTTGCCCGATGTCATCGGGCGTCCTTTTGTTTTCTTCCTCTATGTTATTTTCTGCTCACCCGATCGGGTGCGAGCCACCCGATCTGATCGGGCGAGTTACTGTTCAGTAAGTAGCTCGCCTTTTTGCAAATTTGGGGCAAGTATGGCTCAAGTTTCTCTTCAATTAGCATATCTGCACATCAAAGCACACAAGATCTAGGAACACATTAGTACCCTCACGCTCTCTCACATGCTACAAACTACGAAACAAGAGAAAAGAAGATCTAACTAAGAGATACGGGTTGCCTCCCGCAAAGCGCTGGTTTATGAAGGTCCCGCACGACCATATTACCTCTCTAGGTAGATGAATCAAGTGGGGAGGAATCAAAGCGGATTTCCTCCACACAACCAACAAAGGCACCTTCATGGTACAGCTTCAGACACTGTCCATTTGCCTTAAACTTCTCTCCTTTGTGGTTGGCAACTTCGATGGCACCATGTGCCTTCACTTCTGTCACCTCGAATGGTCCAGACCATCGAGATTTGAGCTTTCCAGGAAACAGTATCAACCTGGAATTTAACAATAGGACCTTGTCGCCAACCTTGAATTCTCTTTTCCCTATCATCTTATCATGCAACTTCTTCGTTTGCTCTCTATAGAGCCTGTGATTTTCATAAGCATCCAAACGGAGCTCATCCAACTCATTGAGTTGAAGAAGTCGTGCTTCACCTGCAGCTGTCAAATCAAGGTTAATCTCTTTGACCGCCCACGCAGAAAGATACTCCATCTCAACTGGTAAGTGACAAGCCTTGCCATAAACCAGTCGATAGGGTGTGGTACCCAAAGGAGTCTTAAAAGCAGTGCGGAGCGCCCAAAGAGTATCATCAAGTTTCAATGACCAATCCTTTCTAGCTTTAGTGACCACTTTTTCAAGGATTCTCTTAATTTGCCTATTAGATACTTCTACTTGGCCACTGGTTTGAGGGTGATAGGCAAGTCCGACTTTGTGGGTGACTCCATATTTTGTCAATAGGGTCTTGAAGGTGCTCTTATGAAAGTGAGAGCCACCATCACTAATTACAACACGGGGGACACCAAAACGGGGAAAGATTATCTTTTTAAACATCTTCATCACAACCTTAGAATCATTGGTTGGTGATGCTATAGCTTCTACCCATTTAGTCACATAGTCGACGGCCACTAGAATATACCTATTCCCACAAGAGGTAGGAAAGGGTCCCATAAAATCAATCCCCCAAACATCAAAAGGTTCGACCTCTAAAATCCCACTCTGTGGCATCTCTTGCCTTTATGAAATATTACCCGTCCTTTGACAAGCATCACAAGACAAACAAAAGGCACGGGCATCTTTGAAAATCGAAGGCCAATAGAAACCACTATGTAAGACTCTAAAACCAGTAGCTTGGGAACCGAGATGACCACTAGAAGGCATACTATGACAATGTAGCAAAACACCCTCTATTTCCCAATCAGGAATGCAACGACGAAACATCCCGTCGGAGCACTTCTTATATAGGAAAGGATCCTCCCAAAAATACATTCTAGCATCATGATAAAACTTTTGCGCTGCTGATATGTAAGATTGGGAGGATGAGAACCACTAACACAAAAGTTAGCAAAATCAGCATACCAAGGAGTTTTAGAGGACACAGAAAACAAATGATCATCAGGAAAAGAGTCATCTATAGGAGGGTCGAAGGGGATCCAAACCTCAACCTAGAAAGGTGGTCGGCGACCACATTCTCAGCGCCCTTCTTATCTTTGATTTCCAAGTCGAATTCTTGCAGCAAAAGAATCCACCTGATGAGCCTAGGTTTGGCCTCCTTCTTAGCCATCAAGTACTTCAAAGCAGCATGATCAGTGTGTACTATAACCTTCGAACCTATAAGATAGGTTCGAAACTTATCCAATGCATAGACTATGGCTAGCAGCTCCTTCTCTGTCGTAGCATAATTAACCTGGGCTGGATCCAAGGTTTTGCTAGCATAGTGAATTACATGGAGTAGCTTATCCTTCCGCTGACCAAGTACTGCCCCTATCGCATAATCACTAGCATCACACATGATCTCGAAAGGGAGATCCCAATCTGGAGGTTGTATAATAGGAGCAGTGATCAAAGCTGTCTTTATCCTGTCAAAAGACTCCAAACACTCATCAGTAAAATCGAATGTGGCACCCTTTAGCAACAATTGAGTGAGAGGTTTCGCAATTTTTGAAAAGTCTTTGATAAATCTGCGATAAAACCCCGCATGACCAAGAAAACTCCTCACTCCTTTGACATTCATTGGAGGGGAAAGTTTCTCAATCACCTCAATCTTTGCTCTATCCTCTTGGATGCCACGCTCAGAAATCAAGTGACCTAAAACGACACCTTTATTCACCATGAAGTGACATTTTTCCCAATTAAGCACGAGGTTTGCCTCAACACATCTTTTAAGCACTTTGGACAAATTATGCAGGCAAACATCAAAGTCAGAACCATAAACACTGAAATCATCCATAAACACTTCCATGATATTTTCAATAAAATCAGAGAATATGGCCATCATGCAGCGTTGGAAAGTAGCGGGAGCGTTACACAATCCAAATGGCATCCTACGATATGCGAAGGTGCCATAAGGACATGTAAACGTAGTCTTTTCCTGATCATCTGGATGGATGGGAATTTGGAAAAAACCAGAATATCCATCTAGATAACAGAAATAGCTATGTTTGGCTAGCCTTTCCAACATCTGATCAATAAAATGGAAGGGGAAATGGTCCTTCAGGGTGGCATTATTAAGTCTACGATAATCAATGCACATACGCCACCCTGTCACAGTCCTAGTGGGAATTAAATTACCTTTCTCATTTTCAACAACAGTGGTCCCCCCTTCTTGGGAACCACTTGCACAGGACTGACCCATTTCGAATCAGCAATGGGATAAATGATCCCTGCATCTAACAGTTTCATGATCTCTTTCTTCACCACCTCTTGCATGTTAGGATTCAAACGTCTCTGAGGTTGAATGCAAGGGCGGTGATCCTCTTCAAGATTAATACGATGCATACAAAAATCAGGACTAATGCCCTTTAGATCATCAATACTATACCCAATAGCCTTCTTGTGGATACGAAGCACAGCAAGCAAACTTTGCAATTGGCTATCTGTGAGTTTAGTACTGACAATCACGGGACATTCTTCCTTATCATCTAAAAATGCATACTTCAAATGAGAGGGAAGTGGTTTAAGTTCTACCTTAGTTACCTGAGGAGTAGAACTGGAGCATACACTTTCAAATATCACAGTTTCCTGTTTCTGTTCAGCTCCATGACCCTCTAAATCAGCAAGACAGGCATCAACATCAGTATCAATGCCTAAGGAGTCACTCTCAGTCAATGCTACCTCCAATGGGTCAGCATCACGTATCTGCTGAAATGCAGACATCACAGCTTTGTCTACCACATCTATCCTGCAACAAGATTCTTCAAGCATAGGAGACTTCATAGCATTGGTTAGTTTAAAAGTGACAGTATCATCACCAACACTCAAAGTCAAAGATCCTGACTTGACATCAATAACAGCACCTGCAGTGCACAAAAATGGTCTGCCCAAAATAATAGGAATTTGGGCATCCTCCTCCATATCCAACACAACAAAATCCACAGGAATGTAAAACTTCCCCACCCTAACAGGGACGTCTTCTAAAACACCTAGAGGGTATTTTATAGAACGGTCAGCCATCTGCAAAGTAATTTGAGTGCACTTAAGTGCTCCCATATTCAGTTTATTACAGACAGACAAAGGCATGAAAGACACAGATGCACCTAAATCACATAAAGCTTTATCAATAAAAAGTGCACCTACATGACAAGGGATGGAAAAGCTACCCGGATCTTTCAATTTAGGTGGAGATTTATTTTGCAAAATGGCACTACACTCTTCAGTGAGTGCGACTCTATCTACCCCACCAAAATCTCTCTTTTTTGTGATCATCTCCTTCAAAAACTTAGCATAGACAGGCACTTGAGAAATAAGTTCAGTGAAAGGAACTGTTACCTCAAGGTTCTTGACCATAGCCAAGAACTTACCAAGTTGTTGATCCACCTTGGACTTTTGCATTCGATGAGGAAAAGGCAACCTTGGTGTAAAAGGTGTATCAGCAACCTTCTCCTTCTCCTTCTTCTTTTCTGCCTGTTTAGCTGTTTCAGACACTTCGACATCAGATGTCGAATTCTTCTCCAATTCCTTCTCTACTACCTCCTTCTCTTTGCTAGGGACAGTATCATCATCAACGGGCATAGGAGGAGCAGTATAAGCAGTGCTACTACGAAGAGTAACGGCATTTGCTTGCTCCCTATGTATAGGTTGCCCCGGCAACTGTCCCTGCTGCCTCTGAGCATTAGTTTCTGCCAACTGAGCAATCTGAGTCTCGAGAAGTTTTATGTGCTTCTCTTGGGATTTCTGTGTTTCCTCATTGGCTTTCTGCATAGCCAACAACTGTCGCTCTTGAGTTTTCTGTGCCTCCTCATTTGTCTTTTGCATAGACAATACTAGTTTCATTAGTTCAGAAGTGCTAGGCTCTTGTGAGGTTGCATTTTGTGGTGCTGGCTGATAATTTTGATGGGCAGGTCTTTGGAAACCAGGGGGATTGTGAGAATTCCCTTGGTTGTGGTAGTAGTTGGGTTTTGGGTTGTTATGTGAAGGTTGATAGGAATTTTGTTGGGGATGGTAGGAATTTTGTGGCTGTGGGTTCTGAACGGTTTTACTTCTATAGGAAAGAAGTGGGTTGTCTTTCCAACCAGGATTGAATGTGTTGGAGTAGGGGTTGTTAGGTTGTCTTTATTGAAAAGCATTAGCCTGCTCCATCTGATTTTGACTGAACTTACAATCATGGCTAAAATGACCCTGAATACCACACACCTCGCAGTAAGAAGAGGTGATGGGTGCAACTGCTGACATAGCGTTGATGCTCATAGGCGGAGGTGTTGAACTAGAGGACTTCATTAGCTGCTGAGTGAGTTGCGCCATCTGAGATGTAAGCATTGAAATAGCATCAACTTCAAGTACCTTCTTAGTCACACTCCTAGATGATGAATGGTCATTGGCTGCAAGATTTGCTAGGAAATCATAACCCTCATCAAATGCCTTGTCTAAAAAGACTCCGCCTGCAGACCAATCAACAGTACTCTTCGTCTGAGGCTGCAGACCATTATAAAAAGTCTGCGTCAGAAACCACTTGTCCATATTATGATGTGGACATTCCCTCTGTAGGTCTCTGAATCTAGTCCACGCTTCCCTCAATGTCTCATCTGGCTCTTGGGAAAACATAGCCAACTTGTTCCTGATTTATGCTGTTTTTGTGGGAGGGTAATACTCATGTAGAAATGCAGCAGAAATCGCCAGCCATTCTGTCTCAGTGATATCGCTGAACCACCTCTGAGCCTTGTCTCTGAGTGAGAACTCAAATAACATAACCTTCAGCTGCTCAGGTGTGACTCCTTGATGTTTAACAGTCCTGCAGAGTTGTTGGAATCTCTGCAGATGGTTGGCCGGATCTTCAGAAGGATGCCCACTAAACTGATTCTGCTGCACCATATTAATTAGTGCAGGTTTGATTTCAAAATTGTTTGCAGCAATAGTGGGCATCGGTGGACCTGTGGGTATGCCTTCAGGATTAGGCACCCCATAAGATTTCAGTGACTTCGCCATTGGTAATGTAGAAATCTCTGAAACTGGCTTCTCTTGGTCAAATTCTGCTCTAAGATCCCGAAGTATTGCTTCTGTGTCAGGATCTCCAGGAATAATGTGAGTTTTCTTTTGATACCTGGACATATAAGAGAAAACGACAAGATAACCGTAAGAACGGCCTCGATTGGAACGGGAGGTTCCAATGAGGCAAAGAGAAGTACGCTAATTAATCGAATAAAAATTAGAAAACTAGCCGTCTCCCCGGCAACGGCGCCAAAATTTGATAGGTTTTAGTCGTGTCACCTAATCAAAAATAAACCTACGGTCCTCTAACTAAGGTAGTCAGTGGTAGCAGGGTCGAATCCGCAGGGAGACAGAGTTTCTATATTAATATTCAATTAACTAACTACTTCAGATGAAAATATGGAGAATTAACTGAACTAATGAGTAAGCTAAATAATACGAATTAAGTCGAGGATTTAACTATGGAATAGAAGCCTAGGGTGTTAGGTCGGTCCACCATGCTTATACCAATCAAACAAGGTCAATAACTATCGAAACCTAGGTCAAGAGTCGAGGGGTTAGAGCATGTGTTGAGCTATGGTTAAGACTCAACGCTCATAGTTCAACATACGCCGCATGTTCACTAACGTAATCAGAACTACTGATGTGTCCTAGGCCTCTAATCGTAAGACGGATCTGTGCAAACAACTATTAACCACAAGCAATCAATAAAATTGGCCACTAACATTAATCACTAATTAAGAACAAACCACACCACAATCACTCTAATCAAGCCCTAGAAATCAATAGGAGTCTAAGTAACAATCATGGTATAAACATGGCTTCCCTATCTAACACCCTAGAAAGAGAACTACTCAGACATGATCGAATTGGCAACAACAAAACAAATTGAAAACCCTAAGAATTGCATCATGAACTAATTGAGAAATAAGCGATTGAACTAAAGTAATTGAGATAAAGGAATAAAGCAATAAGCAAGACGATTACCAAATTGACGGAAAGCGGAAACTTTAATTGAATTGAAATTGTACTTGAATCTCTTCTACAATCGAAAGCAATGATAAACTAGGCTAAGAGCTCTCTAAGTGTTTAATCATATGAAAGATACCAATAAAAATAACCTAAAAAAATATTTATAGGTCCTAAGAAAACAATAAGATAGAGTGGGGAAAATAACGAAAATCGCATCCCCGTGTCCTCCACCCAATCGGGCGGCCTTTTGCCCGATCGGGCCTCGGAACAAGTCTCCAGCAGCAACAAAATAGGCTTCACCCGATGGGATCGGGCAGATTCCACCCGATCGGGGCCGCAACCGCAGCACCCGATCGGGCACGTCCACCCGATGCTATCGGGTGGATGTCTTCTTCAGCTCTCAGAAAAACAGCAAGAATGGCTAAGTATTGCTCCGCCAGATCACATCGGGCAAGGCCGCCCGATCGGGCGGGAAACCTGAACTTCAGCTTCTTCACTCGTACCCGATCGGTGATAGGTTTTAGTCGTGTCACCTAATCAAAAATAAACCTACGGTCCTCTAACTAAGGTAGTCAGTGGTAGCAGGGTCGAATCCGCAGGGAGACAGAGTTTCTATATTAATATTCAATTAACTAACTACTTCAGATGAAAATATGGAGAATTAACTGAACTAATGAGTAAGCTAAATAATACGAATTAAGTCGAGGATTTAACTATGGAATAAAAGCCTAGGGTATTAGGTCGGTCCACCATGCTTATACCAATCAAATATGGTCAACTACTATTAAAACCTAAGTCAAGAGTCGGGGGGATTAGAGCCTATGTTGAGCTATGGTTAAGACTCAACGCTCATAGTTCAACATACGCTGCATGTTCACTAACGTAATCAGAACTACTGATGTGTCCTAGGCCTCTAGTCGTAAGACGGATCTGTGCAAACAACTATTAACCACAAGCAATCAATGAAATTGGCCACTAACATTAATCACTAATTAAGAACAAACCACACCACAATCACTCTAATCAAGCCCTAGAAATCAATAGGAGTCTAAATAGCAATCATGGTATAAACATGGCTTCCCTATCTAACACCCTAGAAAGAGAACTACTCAGACATGATCGAATTGACAACAACAAAACTAATTGAAAACCCTAAGAATGGCACCATGAACTAATTGAGAAATAAGCAATTGAACTAAAGTAATTGAGATAAAGGAATAAAGCAATAAGCAAGACGATTACCAAATTGACGGAAAGCGGAAACTTTAATTGAATTGAAATTGTACTTGAATCTCTTCTACAATCGAAAGCAATGATAAACTAGGCTAATAGCTCTCTAAGTGTTTTATAATATGAAAGATGAAAATAAAAATAACCTAAAAGTATTTATAGGTCCTAAGAAAACAATAAGATAGAGCGGGGAAAATAACGAAAATCGCATCCCCGTGTCATCCACCCGATCGGGCAAAAGGCCGTCCGATCGGGCCTGGGAACAAGTCTTCAGCAGCAACAAAAATAGGCTTCACCCGATGGGATCGGGCAGATTCCACCCGATCGGGGCCGCAACCCCAGCACCCGATCGGGCAAGTCCACCCGATGCCATCGGGTGGATGTCTTCTTCAGCTCTCAGAAAACAGCAAGAATGGCTAAGTATTGCTCCGCCCGATCGGGCGGGAAACCTGAACTTCAGCTTCCTCACTCGTACCCGATCGGGCAATTGTTGCCCGACCCGATCGGGCGAGTCTTCTTCTTGCCTTGCTTTGCTTGGCTTCAGACGCCAAGTCTTTGCATACTTACTTCTTCATAATGGGGTCCAAATACCATCTTGAGACCTCAAAGATGCCTCATAACTTCCCGCTATAGCGTGGTGCTCAAAACATCAAGTAAATAGGGAGTTTTTCCCTAAAACCTGCAAAATGATATAGAACACACAAACCACAACTATATCGAAATAGTTAGCATAAATAGCTCATAAGAGCATCAATATAGCACAATTTAGCTTGTAAAGAAAGGGAAAAACTCTATAAGATATCGATATATCAATCGGGCAGTTGTTGCCCGACCTGATCGGGCGAGTCTTCTTCTTGCCTTGCTTTGCTTGGCTTCAGACGCCAAGTCTTTGCACACTTACTTCTTCATAATGGGGTCCAAATACCATCTTGAGACCTCAAAGATGCCTCATAACTTCCCGCTATAGCGTGGTGCTCAAAACATCAAGTAAATTGGGAGTCTTTCCCTAAAACCTGCAAAATGATATAGAACACACAAACCACAACTATATCGAAATAGTTAGCATAAATAGCTCCTAAGAGCATCAATATAGCACAATTTAGCTTGTAAAGAAAGGGAAAAACTCTATAAGATATCGATATATCACTGCTCCTTCAATAGCTACGACCAATGTACGCAGCAAAAACCCCCTTTAAGGCCCGCAGCAACAACTATTTTTTCCACTAGTGTTAAAAGTCTGAATGTGTGTTAGTAGAAATTTCATTGGGTGTGTGTGTTAAGCTTACAATTATGGAGCTGTAACTCTTGCAAAGTTACCATTAATGTGTATTAAGCCTTGTAGAAACACTTTGCATTTGTATGTTGAATGAAAATTTGGTGTCAACACTGATATAGGTAAGGATTGCATTATGTGACATACTTTAAGCTTGAGTGTGGATTAATGGACGGACACCACTCATTGAAAATCATTCCATGACGCCCCTTAATGCATAGGTGCAGTTTTGGTTTTGTCTGGTTCATGAATTTATATAAGTTTTCTTTGAGTATTTAGGTTTGACAGGTTTGACTTTTATATAAAAAAGAAAAGGAGTTATTAGTTACCCTTTGTTAGTATGAACATTATCAAATCAATTTCAACTTGCAAGTTTCTTTTTAGATTGTTGTTGCTTAAGTAATTAAATTGAGATTAATCTGAGTACTAGATGTTGCAGCCATTGTCCTCTGTTTAACTGTTTTTGTGAGTTGTATCAATGACAACATGATGAGTGATATTTATATCACTCTAAACCTCTTATTTTCCTTTGATTTGAATCATTTTTCTCCATTATCTTACAATTTATAGTTTCACTTTGCTCAATTCACGTTTTGTTAGTGATTGTAGCTCTTTTGTAGATTTTTAGTCTTTTCGCTCATTTTCTATGACTTTTTTATGCCATTTCATTCGTGTTGTATGTAGGTACTATCAAAGTAAGCTTTTGATTTACCTATAAAAGCCCAAGAATGCATATACAAGGTTTAGAGCATGAGTAATGAAAAAAGAAAGGCAAAAGGAGGTTAAGGAAGCAAAATCCACCAAGTTTCTATCATGTCTTGCACAATAGTTGACTTCAAAAGCTCATATCTCAAAAACTAAACATCATTTGGTAGTGATTCAAGCTGGAGATTGAAGATCATTTCAATAACTTTCCAACAAGAGTTCACACGCTTGATTCCAAATAGAAACGAAGGAGTTATGACCTTTACAAATTCAACTGTCCTGTGCTGACGGATAGGGTGATCGCCCGATCCACATCATGATCGGCCGAAGCTTCGCCCGATCCAGATAGTGATCGCCCGATCACGTCAGTTTTCATTTCCTAGAGTTTCTGCTTCGTGGTGATCGGGCGATCATCACTATAGATCGCCCGATCACTGCGGGTTTGCGAAAACGTCTATTTTACTTACTTTTTCCCTATGTGCCCTTAGTTGGTGGGTTGTATAAATACTCTTTTTACCTAAATTTAGGGAGATTTTTCTGATTTTCAAACTTGGAACCTTAAAGACCCTAGTTTTAGGGAGTGGTTAGCCTCCATAGCTTAGTTTAGAGAGAAAAGTGAGAAAACTCAAAGAGAGATTGAAGATGGGAGATTCAAGGGTGACAACTTGTATTCAAAGATTCAACAATCTATCAATGAGCATTTGTTACTCTATCTACCTTCTTTTATTGCTTTATCTTAATTGTTTTTCTTAGATTAATTATTCATGCTTAGTTTAATTATTTATGGTCTATTTTGTTTAGTTTAATGTTAGATTAATATTTAGTATCATGATATTAGTTGTTAATTTCACTAAAGCTCTCATTTTTGTGCTTATGGAGTAGTTTGTGGGTAGGGTTTGGGTGAAAACCCAACAATGGTTGGTTTTGGGTGTTTGAATATGAAATTAGGAGTTTGATTAGGTTTATTAATTGATTAATGGCATGATTACTATTTGCTTGCATTCTAGTTGGCCACTTGGATGTTTGTTTTATTGATGCCTTAATCAAATCGAGAGAGGAGATTAAGGTTGACATTTATGCTATTATCTTGCTTAATTACTCATGAGAGTGAGATTTGAGTTAGGGTTTTGTGGATTGACATTGTGATTATCCCTTGGTTGCATGTTTGAGACCATGAGAGTGGCTTAATTATGTGATCTAGGTAGTTTTATGCACCCTTGAGAGAGGGCTTAGAGCTAGTTAAGAGTCAATAACCTCAATTAGTTGCTTGGTTTTCTTTCCTCCATGTTTCACCCATCAAATTCCCTAAATCATGATTGGTTGGTGTTGGATCCCTTTCCCTAATCCTGTTTGATCTTTGGTATTTAGTTTTAGTTTAATAGATTTTAGTTGGTAGTTGACACCTTTCGATTCCTTTTCGGCCTAGCTTATCGTTAAATTAACACATATCAATGTTCCTTTGTCCTTGTGGAAGAATGACCCTTACTTACCACTTTACTTAGTTTAGTGGTCTAGTTAGGTATTAGTTTGATTTTAGGGGGATTAGTAAAGACCTAATTTTCCCTATATCACAACATGCTCATGAGATGATGGTTCAGTTTATCTGGTTTTATGAATGTCGCTTATATAATCTAGCAACTGTAAAGGCTTTGGTAGTATTTAAGTGTGGGGGCCGGGAAATAATGCTTTCAAGTTTGTGGTTGACAGTCATTTGCATTTCGTCTAACTTGAAATAATGTTGGATCTGGTGTTGTGGTTGTTGTGGTGTTGGGGTGGTGGGATTCTTGTGTTGTTGTTGTTGGTGTTGTTGGTTGCTGTTGTTGTTTGTTGTTGTTGGTGTTTTTCCATCTATGGAAATTTGAGAGGGATTAAATTTGGGAGGACTTGCAATTCTGTAACGCTAAGGTTATTCTTTTGGTAGGCCAAAGACTTTGCAAGCTCTTTACACTATAGCCTATGTTGCTAGTGAAAAGACCTACACATCAACCTGGAGTAATGACCGTAGTTGTCGTCAAATCGGATTGAAGAAGTGCAAATTACAGGTTCTTTATTCTTCATCGCACTTTCCGCAAAGCCAACTCTCAACTTATGACCAAGTTCATCGCACTTTGTGAGGGGGATTCCGTGAAGGGTGCTATGCTCTTGACCCGTTTGTGGATCGATTATGGTCTTATTATCTTATTTACTCCTTAGTGCAACTAAAAATGAACTTTGATATTTCAAGTATCATATTGTATCAACTATAGGTGCTTAATTTATAGTTAAAAGTTTAAAAACTCTTGTGGATTTGAATGTTATACCAATTTGTTAATTTCACAAAATGTCTAACATGTGCCAGGCTGGCAGGAGGTTGTAAGGAGTAGTAGGTCTGTAGATTTTTTTTTGATATAGCACATACATTAGCTGCGGGCCTCACACATAGCCTACAGCAAATATTGCTAGTTTTACCCCCTTGTAAAACCAACAGTAGCTGCGGGCTATGTGTGAGGCCCGCAGCTATTGCCACTTGTTTCTGTGGGCTTGAGCTTGAGGCCCGCAGCTAAACTTCCATTTTAGCTGCGTCTTTGTATGCAGCTACTGTTTTTCCACTTTTGCTGCGCCTTCAATAGCTACGACTCTTGTACGCAGCTACAAGCCCCTGTAAGGCCCGCAGCAACAAGTGTTTTTTCCACTATTGTTACCGATGGCAAGATAAAAATTTGCATCCAATAAGTACAGATACTCATCAACACTGAGTTAACTAGCTGAAGTCTGCCAGCAAAAGATAGATTTCTATGTGGCCAAGATTTGATCTTGTATAGCATTTTATCCACCAGCTTATCACAGTCACATGTTTTCAGTTTCTTTGTGCTAATGGGTGCACCAAGATATTTGAAAGGCCATCTACCAGCACTAAAACCAGATAAGGTGTGAATCCTTAGCACATCAGCTTCTTTCATACTAACTTGAAAGATTTCAGACTTCTGCTTGTTAGCAGCCAGGCCAGAGGATCTCTCAAACAATCTCAAACCTTGAAGCATCAAATACACACTCCTATAATCTCCTCTACTAAAGATAATCAGATCATCTGCAAAACACAAGCTATTTAGCTGCATAGATTGACATTTAGGGTGAAAATGGAAATCCTGTTTTGTACCCTGATACTTCAAAATCCTTGTCAAATACTCCATGCAAAGTACAAAAACAAGGGGAGAAATAGGATCTCCTTGCCTTAGCCCTCTCTTTGCTTCAAAAAGATCAGTACAAGAATCATTAAAGAGAATAGTGTATCTAATTGTTGATATACACTCCATAAGAGTTGCAATGAACTTTTGAGGAAAATTGAGAGCCTTCAATAATTCATGAACAAAACTCCACTCAATAGTATCATAAGCCTTTTGTAGATCTACCTTCATTAAGCAACTCCTAGCGGTTCTCTTCCTTGTATAGTGTCTTATAAGATCCTGACAAACCAGAATATTATCTATTATATTTCCGCCTGCTACCAAAGCACTTTGACTTTGGCTAATCAATCCTGGTAGAACTCTTTTGAGCCTTGAAACTAGCAGCTTAGAGATGGTCTTGTAGATGACAGTACAGCAGGCTATAGGCCTGTAATCTCCAACATGAGAGGGGCAGGCCACCTTAGGTATCAAGGTAGTTGCTGTAGTATTAATTGCTTTTAGCATCCTTCCAGAACTAAAGAATTCTTTCACTGCATCAGCTACATCCCTTCCCACCACTTGCCCAAGCATCTTTAAAAAAGCTACTTCCTAACTGTTTCTGGTCACAAGAAACACAGTGAATTTGTAATTCGGGGAAGCCTAATTTTCAGCTAGGGTAGTAACCAAATAAGTCCAAGGTCTTCGAATCCCGGCACCTGCAAAACCGAGCACCGTGAACTACCCCGGGGATGTTCCCGGGATCGGCTCTCCGATGCTTAAGTAAGATGTGATCTCAGAAGTTAGAGAGAATAGTACAAGCAAATGCTCTGCAATATATGGAAAAACGTACCTGAATGATCAGATGAGAGTACTATTTATCGGTAGTGCTGAAGTGACGTCATCTGGTGAAGATGGTGACGTCATAAAAGCCTTTTTGTCAGTGGGCCTGACTTAAGGCCTGTACTTTCTGGCCTGAAGGATCCTGAGGGGTAAAATGGTAATTTTACCCCCTAAGGGTATTTTAGTCATTTCACCGGTTAGGTGGGCCATGACTGAAAGAGGTCCAAACATTAGCCCCACGCTCTATGTCGTAGTGTCAGATCGTGACGAGACTGTGATGTGGAGCGGAATTGTCTGTTGTGGTTGCAAAAAAACTCGACGTACCACACAATAGGGTTGACCTTGTAAAAATTCGAGCACCCTCACCCAAAAGGGGTCTTGAAAAATTCGAACGCCCTCTCATGGGAGGGGTTCTGAAAATTCAAACGCCCTCTCATGGGAGGGGTTCTGAGAATTCGAACGCCCTCTCATGGGAGGGGTTCTGAAATTTCGAACGCCCTCTCATGGGAGGGGTTCTGAAATTTCGAACGCCCTCTCATGGGTGGGGTTATGACAATTCGAACGCCCTCTCATGGGAGGGGTTCTGAGAATTCGAACGCCCTCTCATGGGAGGGGTTCTGAAATTTCGAACGCCCTATTAAGAGAGGGGTTCACAAAATTCGAACACCCTCCTATGAGAGGGGTTCACATAAGTTCGAACACCCTCCTATGAGAGGGGTTCACAAAAATTCGAACACCCTCCTATGAGAGGGGTTCACAAAAGTTCGAACACCCTCCTATCAGAGGAGTTCACAAAAATTCGAACACCCTCCTATGAGAGGGGTTCACAAAAATTCGAACACCCTCCTATGAGAGGGGTTCACAAAATTCGAACGCCCTCCTATGAGAGGGGTTCATAAAACTCGAACGCCTTCATAGGAGAGGTTCTAAAAGACTTAGACACCTACCATTTAGTGGCTTAATAATTCGAACGCCCTCCTATTAGAGAGGTTCATAAAATTCGAAAGCCCTCACTAGGGAAGTCACGGAATTCGAGCACCCTCCTAGGAGGATAGCTCATAGAATTCGAACATTCTTCCTACTGGGGTTTAATGAGAATTCGAACGCCCTCCTAGGAGAAATAGCTCATAGAATTCGAGCACCCTCCAAGGAGAGGTTCTAAAAAGACTTAGACACATTTACCATTCAGTTTTTTCTGAAAATTCGAACGCCGTTCTATTGAGAGGCTGATTGAGTCCAATATTCGAACGCCCTCAAGTAGGGAAGTTCGATGTAGTACTCGAGCGCCCTCTTCAGGGTGTTTGACATAAAATGAAGAATACTCATCAAAGGTTGGTTTGTAACAAAATTCGAACGCCCTCCTTGGAGGGGTTCCATGAAAGGCAAAATTCGAACGCCCTCAATGGAGAGGTTCAATACAAAGCTCAAACGCCCTCTACGAGGTGTTCGATTTAAACTTGTAAACATCAACCATTGAGTTGTTAATTTTCTTCAAGGTGCCTGGTAAGGGCTAATTGAGTCCAGTACTCAATTTGAGAATTCGACGTGGCCTGGTAAGGGCATTGGTCTGAAAATTCGAGGTGGCCTGGTAAGGGCTAATTGAGCTCATAACTCGTTTGCTCGAATGAGGGTGCCTTATGAAGGGCTTTGTATACTTGGAAAATTTTCTAAGTATGGATTCAAAGAACATCCTTGAATTTGCTCGAAGTAGCTCAGTCAAAGGGTTGTTCCTTTTGAAGTGTTCGAGGAAGCCCCGGTGAGGGAAGATTTGTACAGCTGAATTTCTTCGAGGTAGGCCCGGTGAGGGTCAACGCTTTTAGAGTCAAATGATTTTAAAGTCAACTTTTTGGGGTGGTCAACCGTATTTGACCATTTTTTATACGTTTCAACCGTATAAATACCGTATCGAAACAAACCTCCTTCTACTCCTTGGCACGAACTCCCATGTTGGGTGACTGTTCACATTAGAGAGGTTACTGTTCAGGGTAGGTAAGATATAAATATTTCACTTCTTTCCTCATTTACTCACTTTGCAATTTCTCTCTCTACTTTTCTCTCCCTTTTAAGAAGCCTTTTGCTTACTTTGTGTGCTGCTTAGAGTGCGTCAAGAGTGCGAGGAATCTCCTTCGTGTAATTCGACCAAGGTATGATTTCTCATTCTTGACTCTTTTCCTTTCTTTTAATAAATTCGATAGGGGTCACTGTATTATAAATAATGAACCATGTTTTCGAACTGAGCGCCCCATATGCCTTGCCCCTTCCTTATATGCCCTGGGTAGAAACATGGGTAGATGGGGCTCCTGTTGTATCAATAGCTTATTGGGTCCCGAACTCTGATATTTTGCTCGACGCCATTCCTATTGAGGAAGAGGAGTGTGAGGAGGATTTTGAGGGACCTGAGGAGTTTTTAGATCACCCTAATAAAGTAACGATAGCCTTCCCTCCTTCTAAGAGGAGTTACTTAGATTCTTTCCTTTCACTTGGTGTAGTGCAAATAATGGAGGCGACGCATGAAGGGACTTCGACATCCGACTATATCGAGCCCTGCCCTTCCGCCAACATGAGATTGGGAATAAGTGGCCACTGGTCAACGGGGAAGTGGCGAAAGGATCTCCAAGGCGGGCTGTCGTTTTTGTCGACCTTGTATCACATAAAACTGCCCTATGTTATGTATCCCCCATAAGTCACGGACTTGGTGGTGTCACCACCCCCTGGGTGCATTGGTGTATATAAGTCATACTTCGAGCTGGGTTTGCGTTTTCCCTTGCACCCGCTTTTTAAGGAGATTTTAGAGGCGTATAACATAGCCTTATGTCAGCTTATGCCCAATTCTGTTGGGACAATTGTTGCCTTTTTATGTATTTGTCGCATGCTTGGAGTGCGACCGTCCTTGCGCCTTTGGCGCAATATGTTCCGAATAAATGAAGTGTCTGAGCTTCGCCATGGGCCCGGTTGGTACTCTTTTCAAGCCAGACACCTTGTAATGATCAAGGATGGCCTAAGAGATGAGAAATCATATAAGGTCACAACAGAGATGCCAACCAACCATGCTCTTTTTCGAGGGGATTTCCTCTTCATTTTTCGAGGGGATCAGCCGTGGGATGTACCTGTTACTTTGTCCGATAGCCCTCCTAACTTCGGCATGAATCTTAATGTGCCCGAAATGGACGCTGAGGAGGCTATAGTGGCCATTCATTGCCAGGCCATGTCGTTTCACATTGATGGGAAGCCAAAATACAAAACTTATTATTGGCTGACCAATGACAAGGACCTGGGCAACGAGCACTTCCTATCGGCTTTCGGCGTGTCCCCGACCTATGACCAACGTAGGGGTCTATCACTTAGTCTGTTTCTTCTGTTTGTGATATAAACTTGTTTTTGACTCACTTTTGTCCTTGCAGTACTTGCTTATAATCTCGACGAGGAAATGAAGAAAAATACTGCGAAGAATGGTATGGCGGCCATGGCCAGGCTGTCGATGCAAACGGGGGAACTTAAAGTTCCCAAACCTCCTGCTGTAAGTTCGAACACCCTCTTGCTTGGTTCTAGTTCTTCGTTTCCTTTTAACTTAGTGTTTTCTTGTTTGGGCAGAATCCAAAACACAAGCCAAAGGCGAAATCGGTAACGCCGAAGCCTTTGCCTGCCCCTCCTGCTACTCTGCCCGACCCCCCTCTATCAGCGGTCGAAGTTCCTGAGGGTGCAGGATTAAAAAGGAAGGCCCGCACCTCCCCATCCATCGATCCTTTAATACCGGATCTTAGTTTTCATTTAGGTGCGGGTTCCAGTCCTTTAGGTGAGGACGAAGTCGAGGAGCCTCTGGTCAAGAAGATAAAATCTTCTTGGTTGGACGACGTCGACGGTCAGTCCGGTGCTGTCAGCATCGAGAATGCCAGCCGAAAGGCTCTGGGAGCTCGTTACCAACGAGTTCGAGAGGCATTGCTAGTGCCTGGTGACAAGGAGGACATCTATAAGCTCAGTGAAGGGAAGGAGATCGAGGCACTAAACGAGTGCTGGTTACAAGTGAGTCTCTATCTATTTCTTTTGTCCATATCCCACTTTTAAATTCACTCATCTTGTTACTTTTGTTGTCACAGATGTCTATTTGAATGGTCTGCCTTACTGAAAAGGAGGGTAGTGATTCGGGTAAGCTGGCTGAGGAGCTCGACAAGTGTAAACAGGAGCTGTTGGAGGCTTCTCCAAAGGTCCGTTCTCTCGAAGCTGAGCTCGAGACGGCCAAGAGGTTGAATGCTGACAACCTCGAGGCTTTTAACAGCGAGAGGACGAGCCTAATGAATAACAAGGAGGAGCTATCCAACCAGCTCAAAGCGACTGAGAAGAAGCTCGAGGCCTCTCGAAAAGAGGTTGCTGATCTCGAGGGCTAGCTGAGGGGCCAAAAGGAGCTGCTTGATCGGGCCCAGGCTCAGCAGGATGACTTGCAACAAAAATATGACAAGTCCGTTAAGGACTTAAAGCAGAAGAGGAACAAGTACATCCGTCGCTAGAGGCGATCGCAGGAGGGTAAGAACTTCGCTGACCAAAAGATGGTCGTGGGTTTCCAATCTTCTCGAGGTGAAGTCCATGGCTTTTTCGAGAAGACTCTGAAGGACTTGGCTCCTGATCAGGACTTTCAACAGGTTTTGGCCAAGTATGATGAGTATGAGCAGAAGGCCCTTAATGCATATATGGAGAAGGAACAGGGTAAGCGGGGGGCTGGTGAAGCTTCGACCTCTGTCCCTGAGGAGGTCGCAGAGGCCACAGAGGATCAAGCCCCTGCCGACCTTTCTTCTGCAAAGGAAGGCGAAGTTCAAGCTGCTGAGGTTGTTTCGGAAGCTGTTGAAGGTGAGCCTGAGGTGGGTGAAGCTGATGATGCGAGCTCTTCATCCGAGTCCTCGTCTGAGGAGGAGGATATCGACATAGAGGCCCCTTGACTTTGTAATTCAGCATTATGTATTTAACTTTTTGTAACTCAGTTACTTAGCTCTTTTTATTCTGTTTTTCAAAGCTTGTAATCTTTACTTCGAATGGAATGAAAAGAACTTTTTTCTCATCTTGTTTCATGCTTTTTGCATTTATTTTCGTCCTTCTGGGTCTCTTGTTTCTTTTTGTATGACAAAATTCGAGCACCCTCAAAGAAGGGTCCATTTAAAATTCGAAGGCCCTCCTCCAAGGAGTCGCATAACTCAACATAGATTTATGATGTGATGAAAATAAGTTCGAGACCGGTGAGGTCATAAATTCATTTGAACCTGTTAGGTATTAAAGAATACGAACACGATACATAAATAAAATGTATGACAAATTCGAAAGACCGGTGAGGTCGCATTTTATTCATAATTCTCAAGTCTGTTTGGACCGGCGAGGTCTACAAGTTTAAGAATATTACAAATACTTAGATGTATATCACAGCAACTTAATCCTCATCGAGACCGGTGAGGTCGAAGTAGTACGAAGAATCATCTACCTTGCTGTCATATTAGCCCCTTAAGTTGTTGTGGTTGGCATTAAACGTAGAACTTCCTCAAGTTGTCGATATTTAAACAGAGGGTCACCATCCGTGTTCTCGAGTCTGTATGTTCCAGGGTGAATAACCTCAGTAACTCGATATGGTCCTTCCCAATTTGGACTTAGCTTGCCAAGATCCATCTTTTTTCCTGTGGCTTTAATCTTTCGAAGGACTAGGTCTCCTACTTCGAACTTTCTTTCCTTGACCCCTCGATTGTATAGTCTGGTCATTCTAGCCTTCTGAGCAATTGATTTGAGTAGTGCATTTCCTCTGGTCTCTGGCAAGAGGTCGAGGTTGAGGCTTTTCTCTTCTTCGTTTTGCCCGTAGTCAAAGAATGTTATCCTCGGTGAGGGGATATCCACTTTAACTGGCAGCACAGCTTCACTTCCATAGACTAAGTTAAAAGGCGTATGACCAGTTGCTTCTTTTACCGTAGCTTGAGCTGACCATAGTATTCCTGGTAAGTCTTCAACCCATGACCCTTTCGCTCCATCTAACATTTTCTTCAGACCTTTGAGGATGATTTTGTTGGCTACCTCGGCCTGCCCGTTGGTTTGCGGTCGACTGACAGCAGAAAATCTTGTTTGTATGTCAAATAGAGCGCAGTAAGCTTTTGTAGGACCACTGTTAAATTGTTGACCGTTGTCTGATATGAGTGCTAGAGGTATGCCAAAACGAGTGATTATGTTTTTCCAGATGAAGTCTTGCACTTTGTTATCTGTGATGGTGGCTAAGGGTTCAGCCTCGATCCATTTGGTGAAGTAGTCGACAGCTACTAATAAGAATTTTCTTCCACCAGATGCAACTGGGAAGGGCCCGAGGATGTCCATCCCCCACTGGTCGAATGGTAGTACAGCTTGCATTGTAGTGAGAGGAGTGGCTGATTGTCGATGTACATGGGCATACACTTGACAGTTGTGGCATTTTTTGACCATGTCTTTGGCATCTTTCATCATTGTTGGCCAATAATATCCTGCTCGAAGGGCTTTTCCAGCTACGGTTCGAGCCCCCTGATGACTACCACAGGTGCCCTCATGTATCTCTCGAAGTATTTGCTGGCCTTCTTCGAGTGTCACACATCTTAGAAGGGGATGTGTGAAGGACTTCTTGTATAGCAGGTGGTCATGCAACAGAAACCAACTTGCACGGCGTCGTATTCTTTCCACTTCTTTTTCATCTTCTGGTAGTTTTCCTTCTTCGAAGTATAGACGGATGCTTTTCATCCAATTGTTCGAACGGTCTATGCTGCAAATGAGGAGTTGGCTGTTGATACTTGGCTTGTACAACACTTCCCAGGAAATGGTTCGAGGTTCCAGTCCGGATGCTGAGCTTGCCATTCGAGATAGGGCATCCGCCTATTGGTTTTCGGACCGTGGGATATGTTGTATAAAGAACTTGGTGAATTTCTGCTGATGTTCCTTTACCTTGCCTAGATACATCCTCATACTGTCTTTCTTTGCTTCGAATTCTCCTTTGACATGACCCACGACCAGCTTTGAATCTGTCTTGACCGTTATTTCATTAGCCCATTCGAAAGGCATAATTTTAATCCGAGCAGAAGGGCTTCATACTCAGCTTCGTTGTTTGAAGCAGTAAAGTCAAATTTTATTGCATATTCCATTTTATTTTCGAGAGGGTCTATTATCAGTAGCCCTGCTCCGCAACCTGCCTTTGATGAAGAGCCATCAACATAAAGTTGCCATGTCCCGGTTAGGGTGGCAGTCTCGACTTCTATTGGGCACGCAGCAATGAAATCGGCTAAGGCCTGTGCTTTTATTGCTCTTCTGGGTTCGAACTCTAGACCGAAGTCTGACAATTATTTAGCCCATTCGATAACTCGACTAGAGCCATTTCTACTTTCAATGAGCTTTCTGAGTGGCTGACTAGTGAGTACTTTGATTGGATGAGCTTGAAAAAAAGGCTTCAATTTTCGACTTGCCATTACCAAGGCATATATCATTTTCTCCGATGGAGGGTATCTACTTTCAGCCCCTCGGAAGGCATGACTAACAAAATATACCGGGTGTTGTTGTTTGTCTCTTTCGGCAACGAGCACGGCACTTAGAGCGGTTTCAGATACCGCGAGATAAACGAATAATGTTTCTCCCGGCAAGGGTGAAACAAGCTTTGGTAATGAAGCTAAGTGGGTTTTCAATTGTTGGAACTTGGAAGGCATTTTCTTCTTCACATTCCCATTCGAAGCATGGCTTCTTCAATGTATTGAAGAAGTGTAAACTCTTGTCAGCTGATCTTGATAGGAATCTTCCTAAGGCATCCATACACCTTGTGAGTCTTTGAACCTCCTTCACAGTTCGAGGAGACTTCATGTTGATGATGGCTTGTATTTTGTTAGGGTTAGCTTCGATGCCCCTCTCGTCCACTAAGAATCCTAAGAATTTTCCTCCTCGAACGCCGAAGACACACTTCTTAGGATTCAGTTTCATGTTATAAGAGCGGAGGGTGGACAAAGTCTCTCGGAGATCTTGGACATGATCCTCGACCAGCTTGCTCTTAACTATCATGTCGTCAAAATAGACTTCGACGTTGCGCCCTAACTGCTTCTCGAACATTTTATTCACAAGCCTTTGATATGTAGCCCCTGCATTCTTAAGTCCGAACGGCATGACCACGAAGCAATAAATCCCGGAACTTGTAATGAATGCGGTATGCACCTGATCTTCCTCGGCGAGGGGAATTTGGTGGTAACTAGCATTCGCATCCATGAAGCTAAAAAGTGCGTGACCTGCTGTGGAATCGACCAACTTGTCGATTTTGGGGAGGGGGAAGTCATCTTTGGGACATGCTTTATTGAGATCAGTGAAATCGACGCACATGCGCCATGATCCGTTGGGCTTTCGAACTAGTACTACGTTCGACATCCATTCTGTGTATTGACATTCCTTTATCATACCTGCACTTAGCGGCTTTTTCACCTCTTCAGCTGCTGCTTTGTTCCTTTCAGCGCCCTGGTGTCTTAACTTCTGTTTGATGGGCCTGAATTCTGACTTGATGTTTAGCTGATGTTTGGTGACCAAGGGGTCTATCCCTGGCATCTCATCAGCTGAAAATGCGAACACCTCTTGATACTCTTGGAGGAGGTCCACTATTTCTTTTCGAACGACCTGGTTAAGGTCCTTTCCAATTCGAACTGTCCGGTTAGGATCAGGTCCGAGTTGTATCTCTTCATCTTCATCGACCTGCTGAGGTCGATTGTAGTTGACTGGGTTCTCGTTGTAGAACAAACCCAATGGTGGAGTTGAAATTTTGTCAGTTTCTTTTTCTTTTCCCTGAGCTTGGTTCGACTGGCTTACTCCTTCTCAGGCTATTGACATAACACTCTCGAGCAGACTTTTGATCCCCATGTAACCTTCCAAATATCCCATCATCTGCTTCAAACTGCAACAGGAGTTGGTAGGTCGAGATTGCAGCTTTTATTCTGTTCAGTGTGGGCCTTTTTATGATGATGCTATAGGGAAGGTCAATGTCAAGAACTAGGAAGTTGATTGGAAGGCATCGTCCTTTTCCCTTGTCACCAAACCGGCTAGGTAAATTGATGACTCCAAGGGGGTGAACAGATTGGCCTCCGAATCCAACCAAAGGTTGGTCGATGGCTTTGATGTCCTTCTTCTCGTATTTGAGCTTTTGCAGACATTCCCAAGTAATGATGTCTACCGAGCTTCCACTGTCGATCAACACTCGACCAACCCTGTGATTGGCCACTTTCAGTTCGATGACCAGGGGGTCATCATGGGGGGTTCGTATTTCCTTCGAACTCTCTCTGAACACCATGGTGGGGGTGTCCAATTTTTTCATTCTCTCACCACCTTTTAGATGGTATAGGTGATTCTTCCTTGCATTGCCGGTTAGGCCTCCCGAAGCGAAGCCCCCAGCTATGACGCCTACATAGCCTTCGGTTTCGTCGCTCTTGGCTTGTTTCTCCTTTCCCTTATCTCTTCTTCGATCACCATGGGGTTCTTTGAGATATTTGTTCAATTTCCCTTCGTCGGCCAGCTTGTCGAGCGCTTTCTTCAATTCTCTACAGTCCTTGGTCGTGTGGCCACCGTCTTTATGGTATTCGCGTCATAGCTTCTTGTCTCTGCGATAACTTGATGTTTTGATGGGGTTAGGTCGAGGCAACACAGATTTCTCCTTTATTTCTAAGTATATTTCTCTCCGATTAACATTGAAACGAGGGTCATGACCTCCGTCGGATTGCCATGTCTTTCTGATTCGAGGGCTCACTTCTCCTTTTGTTGCCTCCCTCTTCATGAACATTCTTACAGATGTCCGACGCCTGGATATACTTCTGTGCCTGCCTCATGGCATCGGCCAAAGTGAGGGTCTCCCTCATGGCGAGCTCGAACTTAAAGCGTCCAGGATGAAGGCCGTTCATCAAGGCCGTAACAGCAACTCCATCTTGGAGGTCGGAAACCTTGAGGGATTCTTCGTTGAATCGCTTGATGTAGCAACTCAGACTTTCCCCTTTTTGCTGGGAAACTGACATCAAGTGTACACTAGTCTTTTTATGGCGTTTTGCCTCTATGAAGTGCTAGGAAAAGAGAGCTTCGAGAGCCGAGAAGCTGGTTATGATGCCGCTTGGTAGACTGGTGAACCAATTAAGAGCCAAGCCTTTGAGGGTGGTCGGGAAATACCTGCACCACGTTGCTTCGCAAAACGTCTACACGCTCATTTGAGCTTTGTATGCTGCCAGATGGTCAACAGGATCAGTAACACCTGAGTAAGGTTCTATCGAAGGGATTTTGACTTTGCCCGGGTTAGGGATTTCCATGATATGTTGGCTGAATGGTGATTTGTGTGCCACTGCTGAACCCACTCGAAAGCCTGATTCGGCTACCTCCTCGGGCTCCTCGATCTGTGGGTTCTCTATCCTCAGAGTGTGACGGCTAGTCACGGGATGAGATTATGCAGTGGTTCTTGTGGCCACTGTATGCTTCGAATTCCCTCCCTGGGATTGTTCTCTTATCTTCTCAATGATCTCCCGGGCGTCGAAGTTCTTACCCCTCTTCTGTCTCTGTTGTATGATATATCGAGCATCATCTTGGCTTAGTGACATGATAGATTTCCCTTTCGAAGTAGCAGGTATCCTCTTCGAGGGGCCGCCAACATCATGCTCGGTTAGGGCACGTTTTGGCTGAGCTTCCCTTCGATGAGCCTGCGGCTGATCCAGGACTGTCCCTCGGTCAGGGGGAGTAGTCTGTTGAGTCTTCATTACTGAAACGAGCTGTTGCATGACAGTAGTCATATGTCTTTCCATTCGGAGTTCGAGTTGTCGAAGATCCGAGTAAGTCACTGCTGGTGGAGGTGCTTCGATAGCCATGTCCGCCTGGCTTCCAGTTTCTGGGACATCGGTCTCGTCCTCCACGATAACACCTCCTTGGTTCAGCAGAGTAATCTGAGCATTCTCAGAAGCAGTCCTTCGAGCAGTAGTACCGCGGGTAACTTGTCCTCGTGTCATGGTGTTCGAAAATGTAGCTGTTATGTTAGGTCCCCACAGACGGCGCCAACTGTTTCGGGTCGCAAGAAACACAGTGAATTTGTAATTCGGGGAAGCCCAATTTCTAGCTAGGGTAGTAACCAAATAAGTCCAAGGTCTTTGAATCCCGGCACCTGTAAAACCGAGCACCGTGAACTACCCCGGGGATGTTCTAGGGATCGGCTCTCTGATGCTCAAGTCAGATCTGATCTTAGAAGTCAGAGAAAATAGTACAAGCAAATGCTCTGCAATATATGGAAAAACGTACCTGAATGATCAGATGAGAGTACTATTTATAGGTAGTATTGAAGTGACGTCATCTGGTGAAGATGGTGACGTCATAAAAGCCTTTTTGTCAGTGGGCCTGACTGAAGGCCTGTACTTTCTAGCCTGAAGGATCCTGAGGGGTAAAATGGTAATTTTACTCCCTAAGGGTATTTTAGTCATTTCACAGGTTAGGTGGCCCATGACTGAAAGAGGTCCAAACACTAACCATCAATCCCAGGTGATTTGATGTTAGGAATAAACCAAAGTGCTTGCTTGATCTCATCATCTAAGAAGTCAAAATTAAGTAGAGTATGTTGACTATTCAACAAGATAGGGCCTTGTTGAATAATCCTACTCTTGATAGGCAATAATTCATTTCTTGTAGCACTTACAAAATTTCTAAAGTGGTTTACAAAAATGCTTTTCACAATATCATGCTCATACATCCAAACATCATCACTGTTCATAATAGTATTAATTCTATTCTTTTGAGCTTTGATTTTAACACTATTATGAAACATCTTAGTATTACTATCACCATCAATAATCCAATCTCCTTTAGCTTTTTGCTGCAAAAATGAACAATAATTTACCTGGACCTCTTTTAATTTCTGATGTGCATTGAACTCATCATGAGTTAAGCTAGAATTTCTTGGATCCAAGTGTAGCTGTTCTTGACATCTCCTGAGATCAGTAGCTGCTTGCAAGTAAGCTGCTTCAACATCCCCAAATCTGTCTTTATTAATTTGCTTTAGGCCTTGTTTCAAGCTCTTCGGTTTCTGCCAAACTTGATACATTTTATAGCCAGGAGAGTGATCAAAGTATCCTTCAGGGAGAAAAATCACTTCAGGTGTTTGGAGGAGAGATAGCCAACTAGCATTAGCAACAAGGCTAAAACCCTATCCTCATTATCCTGCTTGTTGTTCCAGGTATAAAACCTACCAGTGAACTTTACATCAGCCAAATTACAGTAATTTAAGCATTTCTGAAAAGCCTCTACTTCACTTCTTATAACTGCAGCACCAATTCTTTCTTCACTAGTCAACACATTGTTGAAATCCCCCATCATAACCCAAGGGCCAACTAGGCAACTCCCTATCTTTTTCAAATCCTCCCATAAGATGCACCTATGAGCATTATCATTATGTGCATAGATCACTGAACAAGCAAAGGGGACCTTAGAGCTACAAGAGCTGATAACACAATGCACTAACTGATAAGTACATAGCCTGATATCCACCACAAAGGCTCTTGGGTCCCAAGAAATGATTATTCTCCCTCTACCATTCCAAGGCAAATTTATAGTTATATTCCAACCTGGACACAAATTAAGATACAAGGCTCCAAGTTTATTAACCCTGATTTTTGTTTCCAGGAGGCAAACAAGCTTAGCTTGGTGTAAAGAGATTAAGGATTTAACCTCTTTTTGCTTAGCTTTCTTGTTTAGCCCCCTGACATTCCAGCAAATAATATTATCCATTAACAATAGGGGTGATCATCTCATCAGCACCTCTGACACCATCTCTAGAAGAGCTCTCAGCTATATCATCAGGATCAAAGCAGGTTGTTGTAACACCTGAAATCTGTTAGGACTGCTCTTTCCAGTATTATCAGCTACTGCAATCTGTTCTTGATGTTTTTGCTTAAACCTGCTAGTAATTTGTCTAAAGCCATCATCATCCACCAATAAATCTTTATTCACCTTAGGAGCATTCACAATCTTAGGCCTCCATTCTTTCTTCTTCTTAACAGCCCAACACTCCTCACCTTTATGTCCTATCTTCTTGCAATGCACACCAATTTCAGGCTTCCATTCATACTCAACAATCTGATTTTCAATCATACCATGGTCATTCAGAAAAGAGATCTTGTCAGGGTACTCCTAATCCACCAGAACTTCTACCATGACTCTAGCATACATCAACCTATCCCTCTTTGCAGTTGCTTGGTCCACTTTTAAAAAAGTACCCAAAGACTGCACTATCTTAGTTAAGCTTCTGTCTCCCTAATACTTAACATTAAGCTTAGGGAGTTTAATCCAAATAGGAACCTTCTTACAACCTGATCACAAATATTTGCATCAATATCCCAAGATCTAACCACTACAGGTTTCGAATCAAAACTGAAATGGCCCTTCAGAGCCATATCTTTACCTCCCATATCATTAAATCTCACCAAAATACTCCCCCTTCCTACTTGAGCAATTTTATCAATGCCCATTTTCCCCCAAACCCTCTTAATGAAACCCTCCATTACTTGGAATGGTGGATTAGCACCAACAACAAAGCAACACAAAGCAGTTTGCCAATAATCAATCTCCTCAGCAACATACTCAATGTCTATTTTAGGCAAATGACATTCAAGGTATTATGCTCTTCAATCACATTCAAAACATTCGAATCCTGCTTTTCATTTCCCATTTCAACACTAACAGCTGAACCAAAGATGATATGTTTGCTTGGATTTCTATAGGCAAACTTACCTCTAAAGTTCGAAGTATGCTCTTCTGGATTGGATTTGAGAGTCGAAACCCATTATGGAAATCTTATTTGAGCTTTAGGATTCACCTCATTTCCTTCTGAGTGAACAATAGGGGTTTCTGGAGCCACCTCCTCATCACTTGTTAATTCCATATCAGTAATATCCTCTTCATCCCATGTAGTTTTCCTTTCAATTTCAAGTTAGCTTTAGAACTACCAGCTCCAGACTCAATCACGCTCTTAATCTTGCCATTTTTCCTTTTCGAAGGCCTTCCTCTTCTACCCCCTACCATGGCTCCACAAAGAGTGGAGGAGAGCAGAGAATCGCCTTTGGGAAGAGAGAAAAACGGCTAATCCTTTTTTGCTTTTCCCCTCCTTATTCCCCAGCTCATAAGTACTATGTATATAGTTTTTTTTGAGGGGGTGCATTTAGTATTTAATATATACCTATATTGAATAAACAAAATTTATATTAACTTACATTTAAAAAAGGAAAATAGAATATACATACTTTAATACATGGAACGTATATTAGGGTGGGTATGGGGGGTGTGAAACGAGTGTGGAGACCTAGGTGGGTTATTGGACAGGAATAATTTTTAGTGTATACACGTTGGAACGAGTATGGGGATAAAAATTTTCCCCGCCATGGATGATGGGGAGCGGGATGAGCTTTTTAGATTGTTATCAGCGGGGATAAAATCGTTCGCTGTAAATTTTTGAAGGCTACGTGCACTGGGGTTAGGGCAAAATGGCCAACGAACGTAGTTGGGGAAAAATGGTTGGCCGGAGAACGGAGTTAGGGCAAAACGGCAACGAAATTAGGGAAAAACAAAGGGGTCGTTAGGGAAAATCAAACTGGCGGCTAGGGCAAAGCAAACCGACGGCTAGGGTCGTCATCCGTCGATTGACGCTCACCGAAGACTGTCTTTGACCGTCGAGCAACCTTCATTAGTGTTACTCTTCTCTCTCTTCTTTTCTGCCCAGATGTTCTTCGAATTTTTGGATGAATTTCTATCAGATTTGGTTTTAATGCTCTTACAGGTCATTCATTTTGTTATATACTTCTGGTTATACCTGTATGTTCTTTTGATTCTTGTATTTTCTTTTCTATTTACACCTATTTTGTACTTTTTAATATTCCTTTAAATAATAATGTTCTTTTGATGTAAAAAAAATTGTTCTTTGAATTTTCGTATTTTGTTCTTTATATTTCAAGAAAATGTTCTTTTAAAATTGAAGGTTTTAAATTGTCTTTGTAATGAAATGTTTTTTTGAATATTTGTATTTTTTCTTTGTAAAAAAAGTATTTTTTTGTTCTTGAAATTTTGTATTTTGTTCTTTTTGTTTTAAGTAAATGTTCTTATAAAAATTGTCAGAATGTTTTTTTATGTTCTTTGAAATTTCCTATTTTGTTCTTCATAAAAAAGTATGTTGCTCTTTGAAGTTTTGTGTTTTGTGATTTTAGAAAACTTATGTTGTTCTTTTGAAATTTCGTATTTTGCTCCTTCTGTTTCAAGTAAATGTTATTTTCATGTTATGTTCTCCCAGTGTTCACTATATATTCATCCTGACGACCTTTTAATGTTATGTTCTGCTAGTGTTCACTACAGGGCCGTCTCGTACGTGTTGGGGGCCCTGTGCTGCAACAGAATTTAGGCCCCATATACAAAGGCTAAACACATGTAAATTTACCGCATTGCATGATATTATAAATTATTATGAAATACAAATTTTAATACAAAATAAAAAAATTTATAAGCAAATCTATAAGTTGAAACAACGCGCAACAACATTTTGGACATTGCAAATTATCTTTTCTTGATTTGCTACTGCCAATATAGAGAGAGAGGGTATATAATTAAATAAGTTGAAAATAAACTTCATACGAGTTGGATTTGTAATTTATTGTAGTTAAAAAGATTAACGATGTATTGATCACAAACAAATGTAGGGAAATGGAAAAGAAACATACAATAACATTCCCAATAAATAGTGAGAAGGGAAAAGATGTAATAAGACGATGAACATAAAAGAATAAAAACCTATGCAACAGCTATGCTTGAACATGGCACAAGAAATTTTGAGAACACAACCAGAGAAGACTTAAAAAGAAATACAAATGTTAGAAAGAGTACAAAAATACTTCTACGAAGAGTTGAAACCAAGATCTAGTTGTTTTTCTATCTCCACTTATAAGCCATACCAACTGAGATAGGAATCTCATGTGCATATATAGCATACGGATTATATACATAGAATTTAATTATGGGGCCCCATACCTAGGGATGTCAGTGGGGCGGGTTTCATGGAGATCCGCCCCGCACCCGCCCCAGTTAGGTGGGGATGGGGGAAGGTTTCGCGGGGGATGGGGATGAAAACTATCCCCGCCATGGCTAATGGGGCTGGGTGGATGTTAGTCCATCCCCGCCCCATCCCCGCCCGCCCCGTCTGAGCCCCGCTATAGTTTTTATATTTAATTATTTATGTTATATACATTTTGATGAAGAGGCGGCAATATCTTCCCTTGATTGAGAGGAGCACATTTGACATTTGATATGTAGTGCAATATTTTCTTTTGAAGACATTGGCTTGTATTTTATTTTATCAAGAATGTTGAAACTTGTTAGATAACAATTACTTTTGCCACATTTGAATATGGGTTGATTACCCTTGTAATTTTTTTCAATTGTTGCTTGAGATTGATTTGGGTGGCATGATGGCAAGTTGATGGCAGATGGAAGCAGGTTATTTAATATTTATATCTACAGGTTTTTTTTATATAAGTTGCTATTTTTTTGGGCTGAAAAATGGCCCCATTTGCGTCACTGGCTTGCTGGCTGCTGCAGAAATTGGGCGGGGATTTGGCGGGGATGGGCGGGGATGGGGATTCGCGCGGGGGATGGGGCGGGGACAAATTTTATATTGTCCCCGTTGGGGCGGGCGGGAATGGGGATTCGCATGGGGGATGGGCGGGGATAGGGATGAGTTTTTTAGGCGGGGATGGGATAGGAATGCCAACATCCGCCCCGCCCCGCCCCATTGACATCCCTACCCATACCAAATAGAGGCCCTGTGCAAAAGCGCTGCTTGCACACCCACAAAGCCGGCCATGGTTCACTATATGCTCTTATCAACAACTTGTTTTAAAAATTGGGTGCACCATGTTCCGTGCACCCGGGTGCACAAAAAATGGGCTAATCCCCCGTACCCGCCCCCCCCGCCCCATAAACATCCCTAATTTTTGTTACCATTAACCATTAGGTCAAGGGGAAGTTAGAAGGCGCACCAAGTATATCATGTGTCAACCCCTCAAAAAAAGTATATCATGTGTCAAAATTACGTAATTTTGACGTTTCATAAGAAAAAGAGTAAAAATAGAAGGAAAAAAAACTAGGTTACACGTTAATTATTTTTAGGAGAGAGGATAGAGACAAAAACAATTACTTAATCTGAAAGGGAAAGGCAAATATATTTTTGTAAAAGATAATTTAACAAACAAAAAAATTCTCAACTAATAACAATCGAACAAATTCTACACAATTTTCTAAAAATTTTTAAATTTCAAAAAGAAGTCCCAAAATTGCTAGATTTTTTAATTTAGAAAAAACGTTATTTATCTTCAACCTTATTTATTTTGTAAAATAAATCACATGTAACTTACTCCCTCCGTCTCAATTTGATGTTCTCATTTTTCTTTTTGGGATGTTTCAAAAAGTTCTTCCCACTTTTAATCTATCTATTTTAAGAATATTTATTTCCTCATCTTACACTTTAACAACCAATTATTTACTACACTTTTTTACTTTTACTTTAGAATCTTTTATTTCCCAATCACCCAATTTTCTTTCTCTTTCTTACTTTTTTTAAAAGCAAAAGGTACTTAAGTACATTTTATGCAATATAAAATTAAAAAGATTCTCATTCACCTCAATTTGTATTGGTTTTCCCCCATATTCCAAATGAGAACATCAAATTGAGACGGAGGGAGTATTTATTTTGCTTTTTATAAATCAAAATTTTCCATCAAAAAGGACAGATTTATTTAGTACATAACTTTCTTTGTTTGACAAAAAAGCCTTTATCTTCATCTTTTTTCTACAAAAAAATCCCCCATTGTTGATTTCCTCAACCTTTAGCTACTCAAAAATAAATAACTACCTCTATTGCTACTTTTTTTCGTTTTACAGAATTATAATAAATCAAAATGTTAATTTCAAATGCTAATTATGTTGATTTAGATGACGAGGGAGATCAAATTGCTCTTAAAAACCTTGAAAATCTGAAACTGATATCGTTACAGATAATGTTACTTTCAATAGGTAGTAACTAAAGAACATTAGTATTTTAACAAGCATGTACAATACTCCAAAAGAGCAGTTAGCATTACGTGTATAAGAGCATATAATATATAATAAAAGGTCACTAATATATCCAATCAAATATTAGTTTAAGTTTTTAAAAAATATGCTCCCATAAATGAACAACTTATATTATTATTTTTGTATATTAATAAACATTGTTGGAGTAATATACTAAAAAAACAACTTATATTAAGACAAATAACAAGTATAATAAAGGTCATTGCTATATATTAGATTAACTATTAGTATAATTCAAAAGAACAAATGTAATATAGTAAAAAAAAAACAACTAATATTAAGATACTAAAAAAACAACTGATATTAAGACAAATAACAAGTATAATAAAGGTCATTGCTATATATTAGATTAACTATTAGTATAATTCAAAAGAACAAATGTAATATAGTAAAAAAAAACAACTAATATTAAGACAAGTAACTTGTATGTTATTCTTATTTGTAAAAACTTTAAAGTATAATAAATGTAAAATTAGTCCTAGTTTCAGAAATGTGTACAATATGTTAAAAGAAAAAATTAGGAGTAATTATAAGTGCATGTACTTTATAATGAAAGATCGTGCTTGATATATAAAATGAAAAATTGCAAGAAACCACCTTTTAAAACCTTGATCTTGCGAGAAACCACCCACAGTTTTTGCGAATAGAAACCTAAAACAAAAAATTGTTTGTCAAAAGAAACCTCAGACATTAAAATACCCTTTTTTAGAGGTATAGTTTTAAACATAAATGGAGGGAGAAAATAATTAGAGTATGCTAGTATCAATTTTTCAGTTGGTTGACATGAAAACGGGGAGGTCAATGCTTGAGTCAACGCCGGATTTTTGCCTCGAGGTTTGTTTTGACAAAGAAAATTTTGTTTTGGGTTTCTTTTTGCAAAAAATATTTTAAAAGGTGGTTTCTTGCAATTTTTTCTATATAAAAAGAAATATTATTATTGTTTAAAAGAACATGTATTATATATTAAAATAACAACTATTGTAAGGAGCATGATGTTGTGTATTATAAGTAAAAAGCTCTCTTACATTATTTTTGCACGAATTGATCCATAGAACGTGTACAATATATTAATTGAACAAGTAGCAATAATAATAAGTGCATGTAATATATGATAACAAATTATGCTCAATATATATTAAAAAAACTATTAGTATTGTCCAAAGAACATGTGTTATATATTAAAATGACAATTTATTTCAAAACATATTATTAAAAGAACAACTAATATTAAGGCTATTAATTTTTATGTTTTTTGAGATACAAGGATATGACTATGTCTCCCTATCTCAAGGATAGACCAAAGTCAGAAAATTGAACAACACTAAGAAACTAAAAAGAAAAAAGTAACCAAGAAACTTAAACTACATACTTTAACAAAACATAAAAATAGAATAAAGGGCAAGCTTACTTCTCCTAGAAGAGTTCCTAGCGGTGGAAGCGGGGGTCCATCGACTAGGGCAAAGATTTCCGCGACTTCGGGCCGGGTCAGCAATGGCACAGCGTGGTCGATAATAACCATTGCATAAGGCAGTGGTTAGAGTCGATTTACGGTGACTAAAACTGAAGACGGACACCAACTACCCATATTTGGAGCTCCAAACCTTCAATCTTCTGCATGGTTGTGAGTATCAACCAACATAATTGTTGACACCACAACAAACTGAGGGTAGGGGCGTTGTAAGCGGCGTATCTGGACCACGATGGAGGCAAGGTCTAGGCCAAATTAAAAACCAAAAGCGCTCTAACGTGGTCCAGATAGATCGACGTGTGAGAGGTTGTAGAACGCATAGGTTGAGAAAGGGCGGAGATAGGCAGAAAAAGGGTCGGGAAATGTTCTGTAGTTTCTAGAGAAAAGGGAGAATAAGACAAATAAAATATCATTACTATATATTAGATTAACTATGAAGCTAGGTGAGAACGTACTTGGATAAGATTAATTATTAGCCATATTCAAGAAAATGCAAGATGAATTCAGTTACAAATAGTCCTATATTATTGATTTATGGAAACATTACTGCTTGTATCACCCAAGTTAGTGAAGGATATATCAAAGAAGTGAAATAAAAACTTGTTACGAAAACTCTTCTTCACACATGATCTCCATAAGGAAGAAAATATAGACATCCAACAATTTTAGTCTTGTGAAAATCTTGGTGACCTATTTACCAAATCACTTACTTCAAAGAAAATTGAACAATTGATGCATAAGATCGGAATGCGTCACCTTCGTGACATATGTTAGACTCACTCAAGGGGATCATTATATGCACACACTCTTTTTCCCTTCATTCATGTTTTTATCCCACTGGATTTTTCCTGACAACGTTTTTAACGAGGCAGTAAATATAAACATACGACACAATAATGTTGCACCCTGTTCTAGCTATGGTCCCACCAAGTTCTCTCTCTAAGTTTTTAAAAAAAATAATTAATAACACATTTAATAATAGGCATTGAAGGAGAGAGTGTTATGAATGCTCATTTAATGCATATCTTTAAAGAAATCTATTGATTTACATTATTACAATAATTCTTACGCCTATACATAACATCCCCTTATATTGAGAGGATACATCACAACCGAGGTAATATTTGGTTAGATGTACGAAATAAAAGTTCCTAGAAATCGAATTTTCTCATATAATTTGATTTCCTAGGAAGTGGAAAATCTTGTTTGGATATAAATGAGAAGTTGAAATTCATGAGAAGTTCCAATTACACAAGTCCTCCTAGGTAATTAAATTCCTCTATTGTGTGAAAATTAGAATTTCCTAGGAATTTCTAATGCCCATATATTTATCAATCAAACAATAAAACATCTTTCTATTTTATGTTAATTCCCACGTCCCATCATTTTAGAGATAAACCAAACAACACTTGAGTAAAAAGCTTTCCCTAATAATTCTCTCCTCTGCGATTTTTTCTTGAATAATGTTTAAAATATCTTAAATTTCCTTTATGCGTTGTTTTCAAGCTTATTTACCGTGATACCATCCACATAGGATTGGGTAAGAACAGATATACATTTTTTTGCTTAAGGAAAAAAATCGCTATTTTGAGTAGTGATTTTGGCATCAAAGAACTTGTTTTTTTTTTGTAGTTTCGAATGACCGTCAGTGTCAAGGAAGGGAGGTGTAATTTCAAAGCAAAGTAGCGATTTAATATTTAACTAGTATTTAGCCCCAACGATGCTCCGGGATTTTTGTATATTAAATTTAATGATAGTAGGTAAAAGAATTGATGTCATGTAGTGTGAAAAATTATCAAAAAAAAAAAGTTATCTCATTTACAATATGCATTTAAAAAGTTTACAACTTATCTCTTGGTTTCTATTCTTACATCATTATTGATTTAGATAGAAGAAACACTAATAACATGTTGGAGTAGTGGTTGAAACTTCTTATTTCATACTCAAGGTCACGGGTTTCGAGTCTTCACGTAAACATTTTTTTTATTTATTATATGAGAATGAAGTGGATAGAGTGTCATTCAAAGAGGGATGGTGATACGTGGCGGATGACAATGCTTGCTTACGTTTTTTAATATATATATAGATCTTGATTCGACGAGAAAAATCGAAAGTGCTATCGAGTCTACGTGGACAATATCATGGTAAATATATTTAGAAACAACACATATAAATAATTTATGAAACTTTAAATATTATTCATGAAAAAATATCTCTTCTTTTTTAGTATATTTTCCTCTTATGTTCTCCCTCTTTCAGAACAAAATTGAGAGTTTATTCTTCTTTTAGCATTAATTATTTAGGAAAAAGAATTTTGTTGTTATTACAAAGTACTAATTTATAGGAAATTTATGGCAGCTGAAAAAAGGAAAAAGAATTTTCAGTGGTTGGGTATCTTCCTCTTCTGTCGTTACTCATTCGGCTTCTTCTCTTCCTTTCTCTTCCTCAGTTCCTCTCTCTCTCCCTCTCTTTGAAGCTTGTACTTTACTCTTTTTCCTTACTTCATTGAAAATGATGATGATATCCATTCATATCTTCTAGCTTTCCTTTTCTGCTCTTTGCTCTACTATATTTTCCATGGCTTCAATCACTCAACAAGGTAAAGTTTTCATCTTTTTCTATTTTTCAGCTTATTATTTCAATTCCACTTTGACTTGAATTTATTCCATGTTTTTTTTATGTAATTATTTTTCTGCAACTTGATCTTTGTTCCTCACTCTATGTCTGATTTTCTGTTTTTGTTTTTCTGGTGGGTATTTGTTCAGTTTTTATACCAACTTAAAGTGAGAATTTTGTGCTAACTCAGCTTTTAATCGAAGATCAGTTGAACAATCTGTTATAGAGAATGAGGCTGGTGTTTGAGATTATGGGTTTATACTTTGTACTACTATACAACTAATGTAAATGTCCATAATAGTGGCTACTTTGATCTTATGTTCTATTTCAGATCTTGTGAATTGAAGTTATCACAATTATCAATATCATATCGATTGCAGACAATATGATATTTATAGATAGATATCATCAGTCTGTAGTGATTGTATTAAAATAGTGATCGTTCACTTTGTCCCCTTAACTAGTTGGTCCGAGGTTCAAATCTCGAGCTGTGGGAATGGAAAAAGAACTTTGGCCAGCTCTATACTCTTAAGTGGAGCGTTGTGGCCGAAGGGAATAGTCATTCGGTGGATACCCTTGGTTTAACCAAAAAAGATATAGTCAGATAAATGTTAGAACAGCCTCATTTCTGATCTTGACTAGTGGATAGGTCGTATGCGATGGGAAGGGCTTATGGCAGAATCAATATCAGGTTCTTGATGGTGCTGGAAATTGGATATGTTAGGCGATAAAATTCACGTAGTGACATACAAAGCGATGTTTACACTTCTATTTATTGTGCTTTTCCTCATGATTAGCATGTTATGTTTTATTTTTGGGTCAGTCGTAGTGGTTCATTGAGTTCTCTCTAAAATCTCTCCCTATAAATTGGTATTTTGTATCAAATATTACTGATGTTGTTTAGTGATACAGTTGAAGAACAAGACTTGGAAATGGGTCCTATCACACCCATGCCGAATCGAACGCCAATGGAGCCATCCCCTTCTCCATCTCCAACCTCAACTTCAGCTCCTGCTTTGGTTCTCTCTAATTCCGGTAAACGCATTGATCAAGCAGGGAAGAAAAAGTATGTGAAACAGGTAACTGGTCGACACAATGATACCGAGCTACACTTGGCTGCACAGCGCGGTGATTTAGAAGCTGTAAAGCAGATTTTGGGTGGGCATATAAATTCACAGATAGGGGAAAGTCTAAGCGGTGCTGAGTTTGAAGTGGAGGCTGCTGAGGTAAGAGCCTTGGTGGTGAACGAGGTTAATGAGTTGGGAGAGACAGCACTTTTTACTGCATCTGAGAAGGGACATCTTGATGTGGTTAAAGAGCTGCTGAAGTATGCCAATAAGGATACTCTTACTCAGAAGAACCGATCAGGATTTGATCCTCTGCATGTTGCTGCTAATCAAGGACACCTTGGTAATTAACAAAACTTCCTCCTATAATTATCACCAGTGGCATATTCTCTTCTTTTCCTCGTTAACAGTAGACATTTGAAATTCTTGTCGTGCAACTTAAGTGCAATTGGATTTCTTGAATAGTGGTTTACTAATTGGGTTATGTGGATAAAATTTAATGTCTTGTTAAAATTCCCTTGGCTTCCCAATTGTTGTTAATAAGCAGGCAACTCCATGGCTTTTGCGGTCAAAGTTATACTGGAATTGCCTCTTTAAGTCCCAACTATTGAAGGGTGTTATTAACGTTACATTTAAGCCCCTCAATTTCATTTCTGCAAGTGATGGAAGCCTTTTGGCAGGTGGTTGAGGTGCTGCAGTATTATAGGCTTTTTAGCAAACATTTCTAGTTAATTTATGATTGAAATGGAACATTTTGATTTTATAAGAAATGTGCTTGCACGGTTATAATATGAAGAAACCAGAACTCTATTGATTGGGTTGTATGTGTGTAAGACCCAGCTGTGTGCAACTTAGATGCTTCAACGGTGCAATACCTCATACAAATATATCCTAACAATACTAATATATCTATAAGATTTTAATCCTGCTTTTACTATCCTAGTATATCTCTAACAGAAATGTATACTACAGTCAGAATCAGAATTTGCGGACAGTTTTAAGATGTTATTGAATTTAGTGATGCCTTTTAACATAGTATTTTCTGATTGATTTGCCATTGACTAGGTCATTTATTGCATCTATTTCATTGCAGCAATTGTTCAAGTGCTGTTAGACCATGATCCAGCGCTGATAAAGACAATTGGACCATCTAATGCAACCCCCCTGATTTCGGCAGCTACAAGGGGACATACAGCTATAGTTAATGAACTTCTTTCCAGGGACAGTAGCTTAGTGGATTTGTGTAAATCCAATGGGAAAAATGCACTGCATTTTGCTGTTCGCCAGGGCCATGTGGACATTGTGAGAGCATTGCTTGATAAGGAGTCAGCTTTGGCTAGGAAGACAGACAAAAAAGGTCAAACTGCATTGCATATGGCTGTGAAAGGGAATAACACTGAGGTTGTGAGAGCGCTTCTTGAGGCAGATGCAACCATTGTTATGCGCACAGACAAGTTTGGTAATACAGCTTTACATGTGGCTACCAGGAAGAAGCGCGCAGAGGTATTACTATCCTTTTGCTCATAGAATTGCTTATCTACCTCGTGATATTATACTAAAACTAGTACTCAGACCTGGCGATGCTCCGGAAATTTGTGCATTATAATTTACTAAGATGGAAATAATTAAAGTCATTTAACATGAAAAATTGTCACTACAAAAGATGTAAAAGATCATCTTATTTTGTTGATTTTGAAAAGTTACAACTTAACTCCTAGTTTCCATTGGTATATCATAATTGATTTTGATAGAAGAAGCAATAATAGTATGTTGAAGGGGTGGTTTGAGCTTTTTCTTGCATACTTGAAGTTGCGGGTTCGAATCTTCATGTAGACATTTTTGTAATATATGAGAATGAAGTGGATAGAGTGTCATTCAAAGAGGGAAGATGACACGTGGCGGATTGCAATTCTTGCCTATGCTTTTTAATATATATAGATTGGGAGGAATGTTTAATAGACGAGTTATCTAATGCAGACTACTTTGGTGATACTATGGTGATTCTATACCGCCCAAAATGCTGCAATCAATGACCAGTTCTTTTCGTTAAATATTTAATACTGTTGATCAACTTTTGTTGACGCATAACATAATCTCCTAGAAGTTAGCAGTGTAAACATGCTGCTTTTGAATTTTAAGTGCTCATTGCTATAATTCATTTTGGGCAATCTTAATTTGCAGTATGTTTGATTTTAATAAAATAAGATTGAAGTAAAATATTATGTTATTTTGTCAATCTGAAAAATGACTCGTGTTATTGCATTATTTAAGCTACATAAAACGGCAAATCAGGCAATGACTGCAAGATCGTTGACATAACCAAGCCCTGTGTCTAGTGATCGTCCTCGTAGATATCTGCCTCCATTCCCTTCTTTGCAGTGCCATATGTTCCTCCTAATCCAATTTTTTCATACCATTCTTAACGCCCTCTATCTGAGTGATCTTTGGGCAGTTGGCCTCCCACTTTAAAGAGTCTGATACAATGATATTATCATTTTGGGTAGGGCGTCTTCACCTTAAATAATTAAGGTTTTGAGGTTATGTTTTTACATGGTCATAATCTTCATCTTGGTAGCATGGCATTCTACTATGACATTTCTGAACCTACCTTGGTCGGGCTAAGAAGTTTAGGGCCATAGTCAGCTGCAGCTTTTGTGGCTTTTCGTACATTAGACTTAAACATGCTAGAAATTACTGATATGTTTAAGTTTTGAACTTTACAAGGCAGTGACCTTTCAGAAATTACAGATTTTGACATGTGGTAACATAACCTTTTCTTTTGACCTGGGCAGATAGTGAATGAGTTGTTAATACTTCCGGACATCAATGCTAATGTTCTAAATAGTCAGCACAAAACCGCTCTTGACATAGCTGAAGACCTTCCCCTCTCTGAAGAATCCTCAGAAATCAAGGATACCCTTGTGCGCTATGGTGGTCTCAGGGCTAATGAACTGAATCAACCAAGGGATGAGCTAAGAAAAACTGTCAGCCAGATTAAGAAAGATGTGCACCTGCAGCTCGAACAAACCAGAAGAACAAACAAAAATGTGAGTGGAATTGCCAAAGAGCTAAGGAAACTCCACAGAGAAGGTATAAACAATGCCACCAACTCTGTAACTGTTGTGGCAGTACTATTTGCGACAGTTGCTTTTGCAGCTATATTTACAGTTCCTGGTGGTGATGATGATAGTGGAATGGCTGTAGCTGCTAAGACGGCTTCTTTTAAGATATTCTTCATCTTCAATGCCATTGCACTTTTTACGTCTTTGGCTGTTGTGGTGGTTCAGATCACACTTGTCAGAGGTGAGACCAAAGCAGAGAGACGGGTTGTAGAAGTTATTAATAAGCTAATGTGGTTGGCATCAGTTTGCACTTCTGTTGCATTCATGGCATCCTCTTACATTGTTGTCGGACAAACACACGAGTGGGCTGCAACACTCGTTACAGTTATTGGAGGTGTGATAATGGCCGGAGTTCTGGGGACAATGACTTACTATGTGGTCAAATCTAAGCGGTCCCGCTCCTTGAGGAAAAGGGACAGAAGTGCAAAGAGAAGTGGGTCAAATTCATTGTACCATTCAGAGTTCTCCAATTCAGAACCTGATCGTTTTTATGCCCTTTAACATTTCTTCTCTGCTTACAAAGAGGAATCTTCAAGTTCAAGTTATTAGGTCAGGAACCCGTCATTGCAACTGGGTCAAGTCAAGTGTGTAACGGTTGTGCTTTGTATTATAATAAATAATAACCGTGAAACACGGTGGTTCATCAGGATTTCTGTGCTCATTCAATTGACAGACTGCAGCGTCTGGCGAGAGTTAGGAAGCGCGGGATGCGATTACAACTTACAAGTGTGGTCAGCTAATTAAGCTGTTGGCCCATCTTGAAACTGGTAAATATTTTGTGTTGATTACCTGTAGGTGCTGGATCTTTAAATTGAACTTTCTGAGTTGTATTAACAAAATGTAACCATGATAATTGCTGATTGAACCATATCGAATGGTGCTTACTTACTGGTATATGTTCATAATGTATTAGGCTAGTGTATGTCGAGCATCGAAGGAATTGCATACGTTGCAATCTCGTATCATCACCATTACTACCTTTTAGTACTTCTATCAAGGGTTCTCACTTAGGACTGCAGTTGGCTGACCTAATGTTCTACATAATCATACTAGTAGATAGTTGTAAGGTCTTTGATTTACTGCTGCTTTGTGAGCTTTGCCTAGTTGTGTGTACGAATGTTTTTTCGTTCCTAGCATTTTTGTAATTGTATGTTAAATCGCAGATGATTAGTTTAATGACTAGTACTATATATTAGGAGTACAAAAATATCCTAATATAGTTGGTAGGTTGTATGTCAGATACTTCCAGGATATATGACATTTGCGATTCAATGTATGTTACTTATATGATTCAATATTATACGATAAAAACAACAAAATAATTTTAACCAGCAAATTACATTCCTTAAGTTTGCTTAAAGGCGAGTTTAAGCCCTGTAACTTAAACTTGTGGTCTTAACCTCCACAACCTTGTCATGTGGTGATAATAAACCCTTAAACTAAAAATCGTAGAGTTATTTTTTATTGGTATCCTTTTAGTTTAAGGTTTTATATTCATCTTGTGGTAAAGTTGTGTAGATTGAATACCACAAATATAAGTTGTGGGGCCTAAACTCACTGTTGATCAAACTTGGTGATTTCACTACTTTCGCATTTCTAACCCGTTATGAACTGGGCTCTGTACACACAATGACTAGATCTGTACACACAATGACTAGAAAAAAAAACCTACATTATTGTGCACCTCTTTCTCTACATCAGTTATTCATCTTAGGCTCCCTTTTCTTTAATTTCGTTTGTAAAGCAGTAAAAATAAATTCTCTATTGGTGGAAAATATTTTCTTTTCTTAGACTCCGTTTGATTGAACGAAAAATCATTTTCCACGAAAAACATTTTTCCCTGAAAACCATTTTTCAGGGGAAAAATCAATTGTAGATTTTTTTTTGTTTGGTTCCTTAAGTAGAATTTAGAGGGGAAGAAAAGAATGGAAAATAGATGGGAGAATAGTTTGGTTGGACGAAAAATCATTTTCAATGGAAAGCAATTTTCCATGAAAATCATTTTCCAATAGAAAACTCAATTGTAGATTGATTTTCCTTTGTTTGGTTCTTTACATGGAAAGGTAGAGGAAAAAGGACAAATGGGAAAGAAACAGGAGGGTAGATGAAAAAAAAAAGGAAAGAGGAAAGGAAAAGAATGGGAAGGAATTGTGTTTTTCCTCCATTTAGAGAGGAAAATCTTATCCGCTCCATGGAAAATCATGTTCAATTATTAGGAAAGCGATTTCCCACCCCTTCCAAACCAAACAAAGGTAAGTAGGGAAACTAGTTTTCCCGGAAAATATTTTTCTCCCAATCAAACGGAGCCTAGATGGAGAAAGGGAAGTGAAAGGTAAGGAATAGGGAGGAAATGTGTTTCAATCACGAGGAAAGCTATTTTCACCCTCTACAAACCAAATAATGGAAACTAGTTTTTGAGAAAAGTGTTTTCCTTCCAACCAAACCGAACCTTGAAGAAAAATGTCGAACTTTCCTCCTTCCCTTTCTCATTTTCCCTTCTTTTCTACCATTTCTTTCTCTTTCTCTCAATATTTTTGTTAAGGAACCAAATAAAGGAAAATAAATTTAAGACTCGATTTTCTTAAGATAAAAACATCTCCTATTGGAAAATAAATTTAATTTTAAATGATACTTCTCATTTAACTTTGTCCATATTTTTTAAATGTGTGATAATATTTTAACAAAATTCGAAACGTAAATATCAAAAACAAAATTTAACCATTTAAATCTAATTTCAACTCAACAGGAGCCATACATTACAACCTTATTAGCACTAGAGAGCTGCAGAAGAGAGACATGAGCTTTGTCAGGTTCATAGATTTGTTGAGCAACAAAGGAGAAAATAAGGATAATTGTTAGTTTCCTAAGAAGGTACTTTCCTAATAGTCATATACAGTTAGGAAGTGGAAAAGCTATAAGAGAAAAAAGAAATTAGGACAAAAGGCAACTAAAGAGTTGGACAGAGACAGTGACTTTCTTTTGAGTCTATTGAATTATTTAATTGAGACTTCTTTTTCTCAGTTGAACAGCTCAAGACTTAATTGAGGAAACTAGCACTTTAAATTCTTCATTTTTCTTTATCAAACAGGTCAAGGTCTTAGAATTTTGTACTATATTTCTTTTGTTGTTATTGCAACATATTTATTATTTCTTTGAAATCCCCAGACAATGAAATAATTAAAAATGAGAAATAAAACTAAAAAACTGTATTCAACCCAAACCATGATGTAAATGTGAATGTATATGCTCAAGAATCTTTCAACTATTGAACTGCACCAAGTACACTGAAATTCATCAAAGTTTGGTGGACTAATTAATGGGAGGACAAAGTAAATAAAGTTCTTTTTGATGTATAGGAAGCCACGAATACAGACAGGATGAGAATCGATCCCAAAACCTTTTGTAACCACGAGAGATGTTCTAACCAATCGAGTTATCCCTCACTCTAACAAAAGTGAAGTGATATGATAGAAAAATTGTAATGATAATCACAAAAAAAGGTAAATCAAACTCAACAGTTTGGAAATTATGCAATGAGCCAAAAGCATATCATATTAGTACAAGCATCATAACATAAATCACTTGATTTCCTTCAATATATGAGTTCTTTTTGTTCTAGATCCTTTTTTCTATCTTAACCCCTGCAAATGCTTGTTTGATCATCAAGAGCAGCAAACCTAGAAGAAGGAAATGAATGACAACCAACTTCACTCAATGTTTTCTGAGATGACCTTTTGCAATGAGCAATGGCTCCTTGTATTAATGATGTCTCCATCTCCGAATTCGCGCTACTGCTTCTCTTAAGCAACGGGATATCGTTCAACCCGTTTGGATTGCTCGAAACGTTCAATGAAGAAGACGAAGAAGAAGAAGAACATGATGATGAACCTGATGAAGAAAATGTTGCTAATTTTGCTGTTGCTGCTGCTGCTGCTGCTGTTGCTGTTATTGATGACGAACGGCGTTTAAAAGCCCCTGAAAATGATCTCCTATGACAAACTTTTCCCTCTTTAAGATCACTTTGTTGAATTTGAGTACATTGGTTTTTCTTTTGCTTCTCTATATGATCATTATTCGCCTTCGAAGCCAAGCCTTCCTCTCTATCTTTATCTTTATCTTTATCTTTGTTAGCTGATGAAGAACAAACTTCATCAGATTTTCCAAACAAAGACTTAATCTTAATCTTCAACTTTTTCCTCCAAGATTTCTTTGCATTTTCACTAACAAATCCCTTGTGATAATCTTGATTTGCATAAACACAAAAATACTCATTTGGGTTAAGTTCTCTGCTAACCTGACAAGATTCAACAGGGGAGATATTGCATGATTCGAAAGGAGTACTTGCTGTAGGAGTAGTTGCAGTATTAGTACCCAAAGGAGTGCTGTAAAACTCTTTATTGAAGTTTTTAGGAGTTGAATCTTGTAGTAGTTTCTCAACCATTTGTAAGCGAGGTGGAAGGTGTAGAGGAAGTAGCTTACCCATGTAAAACAGTTCATCAGCTGGGGATGTTGTAGATTCCCTTTCTACATTATTCATCATCGTTGATGACATTTGGAACTCGAATTCGCGAGGGTGTTGTGGAGGAGACAAGATTGAGTTTTTTGACAAGGAAAACAAGTGTGCAAATCTGCTCACTTCCATATCTATGTATTCGTCTTCCTCTTCTTCTTCTTCTACTTTATGTTCATTATGGTTGTAGGAGTAGTAGTAATCAACACCCATGATCTCTTCTTTCCTTAATGAAGTGGTGAATGTCAAGACTTTAGAGAGGGAACAAAAGGATATATAGAATGTCTTTTATATATTAGAAAAAAAAAAGTAATTTCTTAGCGGACCCTTTAAGTATTTAGTTAGGGTGAACTTATTTGACCTGATTGGACTTGATCACCCCTGATTTCACCTTATGTTTATGCTTGATTGGTTTCATTAATCCCCTAAAACTTATATATTTTCAAGGTGAAGAGAACACGACCTGAGTCACACCAACAACTATTTATGTATTATGCTTAACTTTCAAGTACTTTTTGCAAAACTGTTTTGATGGTTAAGATTTTTTTGTATCTTTTCATAGACTACATGTTAAAAAGAATCAGACGATCTTATACAAGAATTTACCGCCAAAAAATAAGGGATGTTGCCAAAATGTTGAAAAGAAAGGTAATTTGTTATTTTATGTTTTGCTTTTGTGTAACTGACAGAATACAGAAGTGTTGTGAAAACTCTGAATGCCTCCAGATATAAAATTCAGAGCATGATGCAGAGGAAGTTTTCTAATATGTGATAATGGCCCAGTTTCTGACCTAGCTGTCTATTTACTTTTGTGCTATCCTCTTTCTGTAAAAACATCAAATTTTCTTTTCTGCAGAAAAAAAAATCTCTCTTTTTCATCTGTGGGATTCATTTATGGGTCCTGCTTCACTTAGAAGAGAATCATCACTAGTATTATAAGGTGGATGGTCACTTACATACTAAGTATTAGAAGTATCATATTTAAAGACTACTAATGATGCTACTTTTTTCTTGAAATAGACTCTTATTATTGCAGCATATAATATACTTCTCCGTAAGTTTTTAGTTGCCACACTTGTTTACAAGCTATTAAATGCATTGTTTTAAGTATTAACATTTTTAGTTTGCATAAGTAACTTTTTTACAAAATATGCATTAAGACGAATTAAATAAGATCACATTGATAAATACTTATTTATACATTATAAATATTTTTCTTATACACAATGAAGAACAGAGGGGACAAGATTAGCTGGTAAATGAAGTACTAAGTAGAACCAGTTACTATACAAGGATAGCAATAAAAAAAATATAAGGAGGAAATACGTAAAATGAAATTTATTCAATGAAGTATAAAGTTATTGGTTTTATGCATTTTCTTTTGCTCATATGGGTGGCTGACAAAGTCTTGTCAGAAGTTACTCAAAAGATGAGAATGTTCTAAGGACATTTTTTTTAAATGCAGGGAAAAGGGGGGAAAATAAAGGGGAAAAAGAAGAGAAAAAAAGTCTATAAAAAGGGCAAAAAAATTAAATACATGCTTAATGTATTTGTTTTGGCTGACAAAGCATCTCAGTGCAAATTTTTTATTAGAAAAACAAGAATCCTACTTTTATTTCCTTTCTTGGGGAAAAGCCAAAAATATAATAAAAAGGAAGAAAAAAAAAAGGCTGATTCTCTTGGAGCAGTGGAATTGAGTTTCTCAAATAAATAATTATATCTTGATATGTTGTTTTGCTAGACTGCCTATATAGCCTATTGACTCAGATTTTGAACTTAAGGACCCAGAGAGCCTTAGTTTTAATTGTTTCTACAGATTTTACTGGATTTCTGGAGTGTTTCTTGTCTTCTTTTACTCCTTTCTATCATTGTTCAACAAGTATATAAATTATTCTCTTCGAGGTTTTTTCTCATAAACTAGCATCTTTACTGTATTGGATCATTTACTTCCCTCTTTGTAGACTGTATCTCTATGATACAAATCTTTAAAGACATACTAGTGTACCTAGGTACAGACGTACAGTTTTAAATACGATGTGCGTATAACATGCGTGTGGATGTTGCATATATACACCATAAGAGGTGTAAGATATATGCTCGGTTGTTACAAATATAAGATGTTAGGCCTCCAGTCGCACTTGTAACTCCAACATTAGTATGATATCCTTCGGTTTGGGCCAAGTTTACACGGAGTTGTTTTCAGGCTCCATCCCAAAAGACTAAGGACCACAAGACACATAGCCTCCCTTCCCATATTGAATGTCCATCTCATCATCTTTTATCGCCGCCAACCCATGGAACATGATGCCTGACCGCCACATTATCTGGCTGACTTTTGACACAAGACACCAATCATATCTCCAATCGCGTGGTTACACTTAGGGCCTCCCACCTATTGCATCATGCTTTCGAGCTATGCATGTTTTTGCTCCATGTACATGTTACATATTTTGACTCTGCAATCGCATGTCTGTGCATCAACCAACTGAGCCACCCATTTTTGTGAGAACCATGTTGTGCCACCAAAGACTTGTACCATGCGCTGGCGCTACACCATGCTACACCTGCGTGTTCCAACACCACGTCATCAATGGGTCCACCATTGTATGCATGCATTCTCCCCCAGCTTTGATATCATTTGTTGAGCCTTCAATCGCCCTGTGACTCCAGCATTAGTATGATATAATCCATTTTAGCCCAAGTCCCTACAAATTTGTTTTTGGGCCCCTTCTTAAAATGCTTCATGCTAATAGAGTTAGATGGTCACTTATCTACTAGGCAACTTTCTTTTCTAATGTGGGACCTGTGATGACACTCGATCAACAGTTTAAGGTCCAATAAAGAATATATTGTTGCAATAAAAGTAAGATTAGATTAAAAAAAGTGTAATATTGATTGAATTTTCTTCTTTCACTCTTTTTTTTTTTGGTAAAAAGAAGTGGCCCGCACCCTGCTCGGGTCCTATTGGGTCAGACACTTGAGAGTAAGAGGGAAAGGTAAGGAAAATCCCTACCCTCAAAGTGTCCCTAGTAGGGATTGAACCCCAACCTTGAGGTTGGAAGGGTCACTCCTTTCTACTCTTCTTAGGAGGAGCATATTGAGTAGTTCCTTTTGTGTAACTAAGTCAAATACATCACGTAGTAATAATTTTTCCTTAGTACAGAAGTTGCTCTACTCTCACATTAACATATTGCGCATACATGATTTCTATCTTTACAAAATTTAATATCTACATTGGCCAGTGAAATCAGTGACGAGCGTCGAGCTTCTTGGATGGTTCAAGCCGGAGTTATGAATTATGATAGCCGTGGTTAGAGAAATTGGAATTTAACACATCGTAAAAGGGAACGAGTCAGCCATGTTTTCGTCTATTGATTTTTGTCGAACTGAACTTATTTTTACTGAATTGAACTTATTTTTGTTGAACCGAACTTATTAGTACTGAACTGAACTTATTGGTAGTGAACTTAACTTATTACTATTGAACTTAACTTATTTTTACTGATTCACGTTGTTTTTTTCTTTCCACTCATTATTTTTACTGAACTGAACTTACTTTTACTGAACTGAACTTATTAGTAACTAAACGTATTTTTACTGAACTGTACTTATTAGTCCTAAACTGAACTTATTTTTACTGAACTGAACTTATTTTTACTAAAAAATACTCCCTCCATCCCCCAATAGATTTCCCATTTTCTTTATTCTAAGTCAAACTTTGTAAACTTTGACCATAAATTCTCACTATTATATAATATTAATAATAGTCATGATGGATCTTGTTAGATTCGTGTTAATGTGTACATTACAAATATCAACTTTTTATAATTTTTATTAACACACAAATAAATATATTAACGGTCAAAGTTGTACATTGAAGACCGTGCAAAAAGCAAATGGGAAATTTATTTGGGGACGGAGGGAGTATTATAATAAGTTGACGAGAACAGGGCCTTAGGGCCTGTTTTCCAGGGCTTATTTTCGATTAAATTCAGTTCAGTTTCATTCATTTCAGTTTAATTTATTTCAGTTTAGTCGAGTCAGCTCCATTCTTTATTTAACCATTTTGTTAAATATTACTCCATCTATCCCATATTAGATGATACAGTTTGACCGGCACAAAGTTTTAGAAGTGTTATTTGACTAACTTATTTTATTGAGAATAATTTATTATTGGTATTTGTTTTAGTATATAAAGTATATGGTGGAGCATATGTGGGTCATGCTTGTATCGACAAAAGTGAATCAGTTACTACATATACAATTAAAAAATTATATTTCTATTTTATTTACATGCCATTTATAGAAGTGTATCAACTAATGTGGGACAGACTAATATAGGAAGTGTATCATTTAATATGGGACGGAGGAAGTGTTATTATTAGTGTTTGTCTAATTTATTTTATTAATTACTCTTATTATCACTATTATTATTATAGATATATATTATTTTTTATATATATCTTTAGTCATTATTATTTATAAGGGAGGAGCATGGTTTAGGTTACTGCGGTTTGCGGTTTAACTATATTTTATCTCAATACGAGGTTTCTAATTTCGATTGTTGTTTTATTTTATCGACTAGATATTTACTATTAAATCATAAAAATAAGCTACAACAAGCTAAAAGATATGACAAAATTACAAAGTTGTTAATAATATTACTATTTAAGGTACAAAATTATCGTCACGTTGAAAACTAAAGATACTATGGCACTTTGTGGTGTAGTTATGTTTATACATATTATAGACCAAAAAGTACAAATCAACCCACGTTTTTAGCCCATAAAGCAATCAAATCGCGTCAAAACGGTTTATCTTACAATTTTGTGAGCTCCGACCCAATTATTGATTTTATTACTAATTATTATTATATTATTAAATCTAATAATTAAAATAGTAATATTAGTTTACTTCTTAGTTTTTTTTTTATTATATAATTATCATCAAGTACTATATTAATACAAATAACAGAAATTACTTATTACTGATTATTATTATTATTATTATTATTATTATTATTATTATTATTATTATTATTATCATTAGTCATTATTATAATAATTATTTCGTTATCATTATTACTAATTTTATTTATTTATATCTATCATTTAATAATATTCAAAATTCTATTATCATTATTCATTAATTATTAATTATTAATTATTAATTATTAATTATTAATTATTAATTATTAATTATTAATTATTATTACTTATCATTATAATTATTATTTAATATTCTTATTATAATTGTTTAATTATTATTAATATAATTATTACATTCAATTCAATTCAATTCAATTCAATTCAGTTCAGTTCAGTTCAGTTCAATTCACTTTAATTTAACTCCAATCAGTTCAGTTAAGTTTGGTTTAGCTCCAATCAGTTCAGTTTAGTTCAGTCCTGTTTAATTTCATTCAGTTCAGTTCAATTTAACTAGATTTGTGCGAAGAGAACAACCCTTAATCCATGTTTCATTTGGTTCACGATGGTAAATTAATAGCCGATTTAAGGAACAAAAAATGCGTGCGTCCAAGGGGAAGTAGCAAGATGCTATTGTGAGCCAATACTTTTCGAGTTAAAAGACTCACAAGTCCCAAACCCTAAGCTAATTAAGTAGGTTAAGGAAACTTATGACTTTCCATTATCAATCACTAGATCGAACTATAAAATATTCCACATTGTTACGATATATGGGATACCGTCTATCTTGATCAGACTTATGTTTATTACATAAACCAACTCATACGATAAACCAACAACTGAGTCACGAATTAGGTTCTTCACTTACTTTTTTAAAACCATGCATGTTTGAATACCATATTAGAACAATCTATTATGCTTGTCATCCAAAGAGACTTCACAATCAATATGATACAATTAGTTTATGAGCCGGTGCAATGCCTCAAGTAATTTTATTGAGTTAAAAAAATTCTATATTAATTTATTTATGGGAAATTCCAAATGGTGGCCCTTAGGTTTTAAGAATTTTCAGTGTTGTAAATTTCAAAAAAACTTTCCCGCTAGCAACCCTGCTTTACAAATTATTCCCAAACATAACCTTAATGAGGAATATTTCATTAATAATAAAGCATATTATATTAGTTAATAGTTAAAGTAGTTACTCGCACGTAAAATGAGGTATTTTGGGTCTTTTTTGCCCTTAAGGGATGATTTTAGTGGGTAAGTTTTAGCCCTTAAGAGTTGATTTTGAGGTCGAAATTGGCAAAAAAGACCCAAAATGCCTCGTTTATTTGCGAGTGACCGCCTTAACTGTTAACTAACGGAATATGCTTTATTATTAACGGAATATTCTTCATTTAGGTTATGTTTGGGAATAATTTGTAAAGTACGGCTACCAATGGGAATTTTTTTTTTTGAATTTCCGCCACTCGGAATTCCTTAGACCTAAGGGCCACCATTGAGAATTTCCCTTTATTTATTGATACGCAAATTTTTTAAAATTTTTTTGAGCTTAAACTTGAATGGCATAACATAACAACGAAAAAAATTAATTTAGAAGGGTAATGCAATTATGTAATTAAGGGGATTCATTAACTTTCTTTATAAAAAAAATATTAAGGTACAAAGTGTGTATTAATTATAATATATCAACTAAAAGGATGTAACTTGGTTGTAAAGCTATAACATTTCAAATAAATAGGTTCATGCTTTTCACCTCTTACATGCATCTTTTAAACTTAAAAAGAAAATTAATTATTAGACATATAATGTTACTACGCTAACATATAACATGGGATAACACATAACACGCTATATGCATGCTTGTGTGTCTTAACATACTTCATACTAGCCATATATGCACGCGATGCGTGCCCCGTGCTAAGGATATGAGAGAAACTACATTATAATTTCTCCCGTGAAGTGTATACATATATTTCATCCTTTTAATAAAATTGTTATGTTTTAATCATTTTGTTTTTTCAGATGGTGTATTGTAATATTAAATATTAGAGAGTAGATTAGCAATAGTGTTTAAAAACAAAATGCCTAAAAAGACAAAAATCTTACAAAAGATTAATGGAAGATGTCATTAGCATCATCACTCATGAGTAAAAAATTCATCATCCTTCTCCCTCTACCACTTGCTCACTCATCATTAAATACTTTATTATGTTTCATGATTAATTTGATCAGATGCACATTCACTTATGAGCAATCAATTAGTCATGTATTTGAAAATAAATTTTTTAAAAGTATATAAAAATCTAGCAAAGTGGATGTCTATTTATAGAGCTAAAGAAAATAAAATCATCGATATTTTTTAAAATTATATTTAATTTGTAGAAATTTAGATATTTTAGTTTGAAAGTTTTAAACATTTTTGCTAAAAATATAAATAAAACTTAATTACACTTAATAACTTCCTTGATTTATTTTATTTGTTTTTTTTCTTTTCTTAATTTTGGTGTCCACCCCCTCTTCACATATAGTATAGAGATATATAGATCTCCTTAAACATATTTTTTTAAATCATGATCAAACTATGACACTATCTAGCCCCTAATCAATTATTGTACGTTTATCGCATTATCATGCTATCATTAAGTATTCACTCTACTGTTTGTTTGCTACTACCCGTGATACGCTTTAAAATTTCTTTTTTTTCTTTTTGGTAATTCTGCATGTACAAACTATACTAGATAATAAAAAAGGCAAATGCTATATATAGCCCTTATATGAGCATTTAATACTTTTCCAAACTGGTAAAAACAAATAATAACTAATACCAATTGACGTATGATTTGCCAATAAATTTCCAAATTAATACTATTTTGGGTAAAATAGTTAATGCTTATACATAACCCTTAGGGCTATGAATAGCAAAACACTAAAAAAAGTATATCAAATAATAGCAAAGTCCAGAAAACAGTTAATTTTCACTCATTCTAATAGAAGTTGATCACATCGCATAATGCGCAAAGGCTACACATACACTCAGTGTATGTGGGCTCTACATACATTGGGTATATGTGTTACTATTAAAATGCATATTGTTACTAAAAAATTAAAATTTTACAATATTTCGACAAATAGTTTTATTTTTAATGATTTTTGCTTTATCTTTGTTTAAAAGATGTGTTTTATGAAGATTTCTTTGTTTAGATTTGTAAAAATCCTTTGTTTAAAACTAAAAAAAAGAATTGTAATTTTTTTTCTAGATTTATTCATATATTAGCTTCATATTGTTCATCCTCATCATTTACTACTATTGATTTCTACTAATTTTTCTGTCGTTTTCAATTATTTAATTTGTTTGTAGAAAATAATGTTATATTTTCATCCATACCATGTAATAAAATCCAATTCAAAATATATTATTTCAATCGTCAATATATTATGTAAATTCAAATATCATTAATTAACAAAATAATTTCAAAAAATTGTAAGTTTGCAAGTTTTTAGTAACAATATAGATTTTAGTAGTAACACATACATCCAGTGTATGCGTGGCTCACATACACTGAGTGTATGTGTATCATCTCTCCGCATAATGGCAACATTGGACTAGCTCCTTGTAATTATACCAAATTACCAACACTAAGTTTCTAGCTATTGTTTCACCAAAAAAAAAAAACTTGTAGCTATTGACTTTTTATACAATTTTAACCCCAAAAGGGATAAAAATATCGACATTTAATGGTGGAGATATTACTAAGGAGGAATTCAATGCAAAGCTCGAGAAGTTTCTATTATTAAGAGTCCATTTTCTTGGGATCTTTCTCTCCCTTTTTTCCGCTCCACTTTGTTCTTTATTCTTACCTAAAAGAACTGGGAACTTGTGTAGCTATTTGACAATTTGAAGGGACATTTTCTCCGTCTTTAAGTTTTGGTTTCATTTGTTGATTTGTCTTGTTATTACATCACCATCTACAAGTGCTTTTGCCCATTTGGTATTAAGTAATTGAGTTGGAGAGAGTTGATGAAAGATAAAAACAATGGGATCAAATACAATGCTAGGAAAGTAAAGTTATGATTCTTTACACCTATTTTTAGTATGAGTCAATCTTTTGAGCAATTTTTTAAAAAAAATATAGTGCAAATAAAAGAAGACAGAAGGAATACTTCCTAATACTAGTAGCACTCAGTATTATTAGAAAATTAATATTAAGTTAAAATTGAGAAGAAATTGTTACGAGGCCACGTTTCGTCGTTCTTACTTATCTCTAGTTAGAGCAAAGCTAATAAGTTAGTCTTTTTTATTTTAGTCATTCATTATTTTTACTTACTTTCTCTTTCACCTCTTGTGTGCAACTCTTACTTGAAGCTTGTATTCTTACTCTTTATAGTTGTCCAATGCTTCAGATTTGTACGGTGAGTAGCTCTTTCTTATTTGCATTTGAGAATGTTTTATATTTTTATTTTCCCCTTTTTATTTATGGTTGGTAAAGATGGTAAGTGGCGTGGTTTTCATTCAAGGAAGTCTAGTGTTCGATTTTCCTTCCATGCGTTTTCGTTGTCAATGTTAGCATAATGCTAGGAGGTTCCTATATGGCATGTGTACTTTCTTACGAGCGCTTTCTAAGATATTAGTGTGGGTAAGCAATACTTATTATCAATGTTAATTATCGTAAGCTTTCTAAGATATTAGTGTGGGTAAGCAATACTCATATAAATTGCATTAAAACCCAAAAATTGAAGATAATAAAAATTACAATTACCCTTTTCTTTCTTACTCCTCACCCTTTTCCCCACATTACAATTACCCTAGATTTATACCCGTGTAAAATGCACAACATACCGAAGACTCTATCTAAAAGGTTCAATATATAAGTTATTGGATTTTTTTAATAATAATTCAACCCAATGAAACTTAATCAAGAGAAATAAAAATGATTATTTGAGAAATCTAGTATTAAGTTTAAGAAATGTCTACAGTATAGGGGTATCATTATATTAGTGCATATCATGTGTTATTAGCCATAAACTTCAAACTTATTGTTGGTCCTATAGAACTTCTAAGTTTACTACAAGAGGGGGGGTGAATTGTAGTAAAGACTATTGGGGACTATTTTTGCGGAATTAACAAGTTAAAATGAAATAAAGAGAAGTTAAAATAACGAACACTAGAACTGCTTTTAAACAAGATCTTATTCCTATTTTCTCTGGGAATAAATCTTGCCCTTTTATTTATAATAGTAACTTACACCCTATTATAAACAGCAACTCACTCTGTTCCTCTAGGAACTGGTTCCCAGTCACCTTGTTCCCCCTGAACACGTGACTTCCTCTCTTGACTTCACTCGAAGTCTTCTCTTTCTCTTTCTTCTCTTTCTCTCTTGAATGTAGAAATTTTCTCACAAAATTTCACTCACCCCAACTCAGATTAATGGAATACAATGAATTGTTGAAGAGAATAAAACCGAAATAACTTTCTAAAAGATTTACACAATTATCGTAGAAAGTCTTTCGAACTAAAATTGAGTTCTTCTTAATTTATATAGCTGTGATAAATCTTCAACGGTCTTCTTCAGCTTCTTTGTAGTGGACGCAAGTTTTTAGGCATTATCTTCCACCTTCATAGCCGTTATGGACCATGTTAATGCCACGTTCCATGATCGTGTGTTTGCACGGTTTGAATGAGTCTTCGAGTCTTCCACGATCTTCTCAGCAGCTCTTGACTTGGTCTTTGGCAGTTTAGGATATACGTTTGATGTGCGGTTAGCTGAGATCATGGCTCCTAGTATCTAGGACCTCAACCCATCAATTCAGCCACGCATCATCGCAATCTCTTCAACGTATATTTTCCTGTAAACCATTAGCAAACTCAACTAATATTATGGAATCCAATATTCCATAATATTAGAATATTAATTCTACACAAAATAACTAAATATTCTATTTTCCTAAACAACTTAATTTTGGTTATTATAAAACCAATTCTCCATAAGTTTATTTTAGGCAAAATAAAATAAATAATTAAATAAAACTATATAAATAATTACATGAAGAAAAACTAATTAAAAACAAAGTTAAAAACTATTCATTTGTCATCATCAAAATAACGAGTACAACAATATTCCCCCTTTTTGATGATGGCAAATAAGTTGGCAAAAAAAATTTCTATCCTAAGTCTAAGTCTAAAGTAAAGTCTAAAAAGTCTATGGCTAAGTCTAAACTCAATTTGGACTAGGAACTGGATCCACTAGAAACAGAGACAATCAGAAAGGCTCTAGTAACTAAGTCAGACCAGAAAATGTTTTTAGATAGCCAACTAGTCTTTTCCCCCTTTTGTTATCATCAAAACTAAGTTATGTCCCTGCAGCACTAAAGAGTCAACAGTCTAGACATCAATTAAAGTAGCTCAAACAGTCATCTCATAATATTAGCCATCCAAACACAAGCAAGTACGAAAAGAAAAAGCATGGGCAAGCAAAAAGGATCAGATTAAGCTTATCACAAGAGCAAGGAAAGAAGAGTTCAGAATGATCTGTGTCAAAAGAAGACACGCAAAAAGGAGAAGAAAAAAATGTTCAACCAGATATTACAAACCCAAAAAAAATTATCCAGTAAATCAATGTTTAAAGAGAGGAGGGAAATTATGATTTGGGGCGTTTGAAGATGTTGGAGACAACGGAGTCAATCTTGGAAATCACTGCATCCACCTTGTTCCTGATCCCCGTGTCTGCCTGCTTTATGGCGGCTAGAGTCTCCTGCTGCTGTGTATCAAGAGTTGAAACTGACTTCTCCAGGACATTGATCCTTGTGTGCATAAGTGTCAGAGACTCCCTAATTTCCCTCAGAATCCCATGAAGTCCAGTGGTAGATATGAGAGGAAAATCCACAGCAGTTGAAGGAACCTGATCCTCATCCAGATTGATCGTTTCAGCATGACCCGGATCCTGGTCCTTAAGAGACTTACCCCCAGCCAGTCTCTGGCTCTTCCTAACAGATGCCCCACCAGCTTCCTCAAATAATTTCCTTTTTGTCCCTGCCTCAGGCTTAGTCACAGTAGCCTCTCCCTCAAATTCCAACTTTCCACCAACCACCCTCAAGCTAAGTCTAGTCAGCGTCTCCTTGGTCAAGTAATTTTTAGGTTCAAGGGTGAAAGAAGGGCTGTCAGACAATTTCACTTTATTTTTCTTTAAAATTGTGGTGATTAGATTGCCATATCCCACCTTGGTATTATGGGATATTCAATAGGAAAGGTGAGAGAGCATAAGAGCTGGAAAGTTTATCTTGATATTCTTTGCTAAACAGTACATTATTGAAAGGTCCATTAGATTAGCTTGGGTTCTCTTGGAAGATCGGGGTAAAACAAAACGCCAAACAAACTGAAACAGAAGTTTGTGAAAGGGAGATAGATCTTTTTGGTCAATGGACATAGAGTTAGGGTTTCCTTGAAAAAATCGAAGAATTTTTTCATTTGAGACGCCATTGATGTTTAGTTTGCCCTTCCCTTTAACATACTCCTGGTACCCATCTGAAGGTACTTCAAACCATTCACTCAATTTCTTTTCTGTCAAGGTGACCACACACCCATTCACTAAGCTTACACACACTCCCTCTGTTTTATTGAAGTTCTCACAGTAGGAACTCATCTTTTCCTCATATAGTCCCTCATCTACACAAACTAACTTCATCCATTTTTGAAACTTTAACAAATTCAGAAACTCATTCCATTTTACTTTCTTGCACCATGCAAGACCAACACAGAATCCGACAATAAATTGAGAGGATTTTGATTTCTTACCCCTTTTTGAGGGAATTTGAAGATCTTTCCCCTGACTGCTTTCTTGATTCTCGTCATCGTCCTCATGCTTGGGAGAAGCCGCGTCATTGTCAGAAATGGGTTCTTGAGAGTGTGTGGAATCGTCTTTAGGATGAGAAGATTCTTGATCACTTTGCTCGTCCATGGAGGGTGTTTTTTCAGCTGGGTAATTTTCTTGAGGTTCAGAGGTTGCCTTTTTGGGTGCCATGGGAGAGAGAGAGAATGAAGAATGAAGAGAGATGAAGGAGAGAGAAGATGAACAGTGAGAGGTGAAAGGGTCAGTAAAAATTGTCAGTGAAGTGTTGGGTTTTTATTGTAATGATGAGGCGTATTGAGTTGAAGGTGAAGAGGTGTGATTTGACTGGGTACGGTTTGGGTAAACGTGTTTCATTTATTGTTTCCCCTCTTTAAATTAGATGAACTGAATTTTATTTTATTTTGAGTAAATAATTTGGTTGATACAGTGAATCAGAGAAGTCATAATGAGAGGAGGAGAGAGAATAAAAATGTGGAAAAAGAAAAAAAAAAGCTCTTGTGTACACGGACCCCTTTTAAACTATACAAGCAATTTTAATTTACGTACTCTATATATGTGCATGGACAATAAGGATAATATTTAAAGACAAATGTGAGTCCTTAGACATGACCCTAGGTGTATGAAATTTAATTCATGAAGATTGCAGGACACTCTTAGAAATGACTAGTACTTAGGGTTCAAATTTTATAGGCCATTGTATACAACTCTGATCATTCCTAGTTCCAAGCGAATCTTTTCAAATCTGTCCCTAGATAATGGTTAAAATTCAACTTTGACTAAGCCCTTTTCAACATAGTCTTTCAAGAAGTGGTGTCTGATGTGAATGTGCTTGACCCTTGAGTGGTGAACTGGGTCCTTGGATATGCATATGGCACTGGTATTATCACAAAAGATTGGAACACATTTGAACTTAATACCAAAATCACGTACCTGTTGTTTGATCCATAAGACTTGGGAACAACGTGCAGTAGCAGCCACATATTCAGCTTCAGCAGTTGACAAGGCAACTGTATGTTGTTTCTTGGATCCCCAAGAAACTAAGCTTGTTCCTGGGAACTGGGCAGTTCCTGAGGTACTTTTTCGATTCACCAAATCTCCAGCGTAGTCAGCATCAGAGTAGCTAATTAGGTCAAATGTATCACTACGAGGATAGAGCAAACAGAGATCGTCACTTCCTTTCAAATACCTAAGGATCCTTTTGACAGCTATCAAGTGGGATTCCTTTGGATTTGATTGGAACCTAGCACATAGACCAACACTGAAGGAAATATCAGGCCTACTTGCAGTTAAATAAAGAAGTGATCCAATCATACCTCTGTATAATTTCTGATCTACTGATTTACCGTGTTGATCTTCATCCAACCTTGTTCATGTTCCTATAGGAGTATGGTTGGTTTTAGCTTATTCCATTCCATATTTCTTTAGAAGTTCTTTAACATATTTTTGCTGATGGATCATTGTTCCTCTTTCAGTTTGCTTGATTTGCAAACCAAGAAAGAAGTTCAATTCTCCCATCATGCTCATTTCAAATTCACTGCTCATTAAGTCAGCAAAACCCTTGCACAAAGAATCATTAGTAGCACCAAAAATAATATCATCAACATAAATTTGTACTACTAAAATGTCTGTTCCTTTTGATTGAAGGAACAGGGTTCTATCAACTTTGCCTCTAACAAAATTATGAGCAAGTAAGAATTTAGAAAGTCTTTCATACCAAGATCTAGGAGCTTGTTTTAGCCCATATAAGGCTTTATCTAGCTTGTAGACCTGGTTTGGTAGATCAGGATTTTCAAATCGTGAAGGTTGTTCCACATAGACGTCTTCCAATAGATATCCATTTAAAAATGCACATTTAACGTCCATCTGGTACAACCTAAATCCCATAAAAGCTGCAAATGATACTAAAATTCTTATTGCTTCTATTCTAGCTACTGGAGCAAAGGTTTCATCAAAGTCAATACCTTCTTGTTGGTTGTAGCCTTTTGCTACGAGTCTGGCCTTGTTTCTGATCACTGTGCCATGTTCATCTAGCTTGTTCCTTAAGACCCATTTTAACCCAATTACCTTCTGATTCTTGGGTTTGGGCTCCAAGTGCCATACCTTGTTCCTCTGAAATTCATTCAGTTCCTCTTGCATGGCATTTATCCAGTCAGACTCTAGCATTGCTTCATTGTGGTCTCGAGGTTCTATCATGGATAGGAACGCTTGAAAGGCACAAAAGTTTCTAAGTTGAGATCTTGTTTGAGTTCCCTTCTCAATGTCGCTAATTATCAGCTCTAGGGGATGTGACTTTTGGTGCCTCCAAGATTTTGGTTCAAATCTTCTTGTTCCTGTTCCTTCAACTTGATGTTCTTCAGTTTGGTCCTGTTCATTCTCTGTGTGAGTTTCTTCCATCTGTATTCCTGCATTTATTGTTCCTTCATATACCTGTTCCTCGTGAGGAACAGGCTCAGGAACGATTAGTTCATTTTCAGGAATATGTTTCTTAATTGTTCCTGCAGGAGTCAGTTCCTCCTCAAGATTATCAGTCTCTTGAGGATGAGTTAGCCCAATTTCAAAATCATTTTCATAACATGGTTCCTGCAATGAGTCAGTTTCATCAAAGATAATATGGACACTTTCCTCTACGCACATTGTTCTCTTATTATAAACTCTGTATGCTTTACTATTTGAAGCATATCCTATGAAGACAGCTTCATCACTTCTAGCATCAAATTTGTCTAAATTGTTTTTACCATTGTTGTGTACCAAACATCTACATCCAAAGACTCTAAAGTAAGAGATATTTGGTTTTCTTCCTTTGAACAGTTCATAAGGAGTTTTCTTGGTGATGGGTCTTAGCATGACCCTGTTTATGATGTAACATGCAGTGTTCACTGCTTCTGCCCAAAAGTTCTTTGGAAGATTGCTTAATATAAGCATTGTTCTTGCCATATCCTCCAGAGTCCGGTTCTTTCTTTCAACTACACCATTTTGTTGTGGTGTTCTTGGAGCAGAGAAGTTGTGATCTAATCCTTCATTACTGCTAAAATCATCAAACTTGGAGTTTTCATACTCCGTACCATGGTCAGATCTTAGGTGTTTCAATTTGAAACCATATATCCTTTGAACTTTCTTAGCAAATGAGATAAATTCTTCAAATGTTTCATCCTTGCTAAGAAGGAAGATTACCCACGTAAATCTAGAAAAGTCGTCAACAATAACTAATACATATCTTTTACCTGATCTGCTTTGGATTCTCACTGGGCCACAAAGATCTATGTGGATCAGCTCAAGTGCACTTTGAGTGCTTACCATTTTCTTGGATTTGAACGAGGATCTAACTTGTTTCCCTCTTACACAAGCTCCACAAACTCCATGGCTTGTTCCTTTTATAGTTGGCAAACCAACTACCAAGTCTTTACCACTTAGTTTATGAAGCAGTGTAAAGCTTGCATGACCACACCTCTTATGCCAAAGGTCTTGGTCATCTTCTAGTACACTAAGACAAGTTAGATTGTTCCTAGGAACAAGGTTTAGGTCAACAACATAAGTGTTTCCCCTTCTTGTTCCTTCTAGTATCTTGGTTCCTGTAATGGTGTCACTAACCACACAAAATTCATTAGTAAATTTCACATTGTTTCCTTTGTCACAAAATTGAGAGATACTAAGTAAGTTATGTTTCAAACCCTCGACTAAAAATACATTATTTATGGAATGTGACTGAGATTTCCCAACTTTACCTATACCTACTATGTTACCTGTCAGATTGTCTCCAAAGGTCACAGTTCCTCCTTCGTAGACTGAAAGTGAGAGAAATTTGGTTTTATCTCCTGTCATGTGCTTGGAACAACCGCTATCGAGGTACCACAGGTTGTTCCCCCTCACTTTAGTCTGCACCTACAGTAATTAGTCAGTGGTAGGAACCCAGTTAGACTTGGGTTCCTCTGTTGAGTATGCGTTCCTCTTAATTCTCCACTCTTGCTTCACTAAGCGAGTGTTCATTTCGATTTGTTCCTCTTTGGTGGAACAGTCAGACACTAAGTGTCCACTATTCCCACAGTAGGAACAGATTCTGTTGCTTGGCAGGTCAACATATTTTTTATGTTTGTTCCTCTTCTTATAATTGAAACCTAGTCCATTTCTTCCTTCATTTTTATATTTTTGTATCCAACTAACTTGATCAGGAAGTTTGATTCTTGAAGATTCCAATTTCCTCTTCAGTACCATATTTTCATTCAGCACTAATTCGTGCTCAATTTTCAAATTGTCAATTTCTTTACTGGTACTGTCAGAGGAACTGGTTCCTTCAGGAACAACTAGTTTCAATTCTGCCAAAGCAATATTCAAGAAGTAGTTGTCATTTTTCAGTTTTTCATAGGCTTCTTGAAATCCTCGGTATTTATCAAAAATTTCAAAGAACCGTTCCTCAATATCTGAATTTAATTTCTTAAACCAATTTGTGTGTTCCTTGGTAACTTTCAAGGCCCTCTCCATATTCTCCTTTCTTATGCAGATTGCCTTGTAGTTATCAAAGGTTTCTAAAAGTAATTCAGTGAGTTGGTTCTTATTTAATTTTGATAATTCTTCTTCAACAACATTAAAGTTTACCTGTTTGTGTGATACGTCCTCTTCACTATCTGATTTTGCCATTAGACACAGCTGAGCAGTTTCATCCTCAGGCTGTTCCTGTTCCTCATCAGAATCTGATTCACCCCAGGCTGCTACCATAGCCTTTCTCATTTCAGTTTTAGAGAAAGGTTTTTGTTGTTCTTTGCTTTTGAATCTGCTTTTTCCTTTCTCGTTTTCCCACAAAGGACATTCCTTTATGAAGTGATCTGGACTTCCGCATTTATGGCAGCTTAGCTTTGAAGTTTTCCTTGTGCTCTTCCCTTTATATTTCTTGTTGAAGAACCTTTTGAATTTCTTTACTATCAAGGCAGCTTCCTCTTCATCAGTTTCTGAATCATCTTGCTCTTCAGTCTTGAGAGCCAGGGACTTTGATCTGCTGGAGTCAGGTTCATAAGTTCCTAAGTGCAACTCATGTGTCATCAAGGATCCAGCAAGTTGTTATATGTTTAACTTGGTGAAATCCTTGGTTTCTTGTAGAGCTGTCACCTTAGCCATCCACTTCTCGTCTTGTGGAAGACTTCTCAATACTTTGCGTACGTGTTCCTCTGGAGAAATAGATTTTCCTAGAGAGTCAAGTTCATTTATGATATTTGAAAATCTTGTAAGCATATCATGAACTGGCTCTTTAGGTTTCATTTGAAATAACTCATATCTATGCATGAGCATGTCTATCTTTGATCTCTTGACCTCGCTTGTTCCTTCATGTGTAACTTGAAGGAGTTCCCACATCTGCTTTGCACTCTTGCATCCCATGACTCTATTGTGTTCATGAGGACCAAGACCACAATGCAGAATCTTCTTGGCCATGTTGTTCATCTCAATTTTCTCAAAATCTTCCTTGTCATACTTTGAGAGTGGTTTTGTAACTAGCTCGCCTTCTTCATTCTTTTCAGTGACTTCAAAGTCACCTATCTCAATGACTCTCCAGACTTGATAGTTTTCTGCCTTAATAGATATTTCCATCCTATTCTTCTAATAAGGATAATGTTTGCCATTGAACATTGGAGGACGTTGAGTAGAGTATCCCTCATCTAGCTTTTCTCCAGTTGTATTCATGTTCTCTAGGATCAGCCTCCCCAGTGTTAACAGTTTCAGGAGGAACAAGCTCTGATACCAATTGTTGGTCCTATTGAACTTCTAAGTTTACTACAATAGGGGGGTGAATTGTAGTAAAGACTATTGGCGACTATTTTTGCGGAATTAACAAGTTAAAATGAAATAAAGAGAAGTTAAGATAACGAACACTAGAACTGCTTTTAAACAAGATCTTATTCCTATTTTCTTTGGGAATAAATCTTGCCCTTTTATTTATAATAGTAACTTACACCCTATTATAAACAGCAACTCACTTTGTTCCTCTAGGAACTGGTTCCCAGTCACCTTGTTCCCCCTGAACACGTGACTTCCTCTCTTGACTTCACTCGAAGTCTTCTCTTTCTCTTTCTTCTCTTTCTCTCTTGAATGTAGAAATTTTCTCACAAAATTTCACTCACCCCAACTCAGATTAATGGAATACAATGAATTGTTGAAGAGAATAAAACCGAAATAACTTTCTAAAAGATTTACACAATTATCGTAGAAAGTCTTTCGAACTAAAATTGAGTTCTTCTTAATTTATATAGCTGTGATAAATCTTCAACGGTTTTCTTCAGCTTCTTTGTAGTGGACGCAAGTTTTTAGGCATTATCTTCCACCTTCATAGCCGTTATGGACCATGTTAATGCCACGTTCCATGATCATGTGTTTGCACGGTTTGAATGAGTCTTCGAGTCTTCCACGATCTTCTCAGCAGCTCTTGACTTGGTCTTTGGCAGTTTAGGATATACGTTTGATGTGCGGTTAGCTGAGATCATGGCTCCTAGAATCTAGGACCTCAACCCATCAATTCAGCCACACATCATCGCAATCTCTTCAACGTCTATTTTCCTGTAAACCATTAGCAAACTCAACTAATATTATGGAATCCAATATTCCATAATATTAGAATATTAATTCTACACAAAATAACTAAATATTCTATTTTCCTAAATAACTTAATTTTGGTTATTATAAAACCAATTCTCCATAAGTTTATTTTAGGCAACATAAAATAAATAATTAAATAAAACTATATAAATAATTACATGAAGAAAAACTAATTAAAAACAAAGTTAAAAACTATTCATTTGTCATCATCAAAATAACGAGTACAACACTTATTGTTCTATTCTAGGATTTCTATATTAATCATGATTTGGTAATTATTATGATGACATGTGTACTTTTTGTTTTACTTTATTGTATAGATATAGATATAAATATATATTGATTAAATCTCAAGTTTCTCTCGACTAAATCCCCTAATATAATCCAAATAAATATAAAAAAATGTTTAATATGAAAAAAAATGTAAATTTTAATATTGACATTAGTCAGATGCATTATTTTTCGAATAGTTGATTAGATTTCGCACACATAAATTATTCTAAATGAAATCATACATATTTTTAACATATTCTGACAACATTTATGATAAAAAAACAAAGTTAGAAAGTTTTCAACAAAATTATTTGTAACAAATAGTACAAAAATAATCATAACTATTTTCGAGGAAAATCCCCAAAATATATAAAATATGAACACTACAAACTAAATTGAAATTATTTTAAAATGGATACCATTATGAGAATTTTTTTCTTATTGCAATTCAATCCTCTTATGCACATACCGTCTAATTTTAATCTAAAATTAGGCAACAACCCAAGTCCAATAGAAAGAAGAGAATGAAACACCTTTTTGAATTAAGTGATGGACTTTTTTATAGAGTAATGAGTTTAAGTTAGTCTAATTTTAATATAAAGTTAGACTGCCTCTTCTAATAGCTTTTGCCCATAAGCGAACTTAGTTGAACAATATAAATAAAGATGATGTTTTTAAACTGAAGACCATTATGAAACTTTTTCTTATTACGAACTAACCGTCCCATGCACCGAACCATAGCTAAACAAACATTAAAAACTTAATTTAATTTTTTGTTACAAATCTCTATTATATAAAGCAACGGGTGGGGGACACCAAAAATAGAAAAAGGAAAAAATTAAAAAAAAACCTACTTCAAAAAAAATAGCACACGGTTCTTGCTAAATTATAGGTTGTTTTCGAATTATTTTTTTTATAAAAAAACTAGATAATAACTACCCTATAAGTGAAGTGGTGGAGAAAATCAAAAAATAAATAACAAAAATCTACAAGCACTACCTACACGTAATGCACGTTTTCCTTACATCCCTGTTAATTCTCTCTTCTACCTTTCTTCAAATTTCATGAGCAAGATTTTTGGAAAATATGAAAAAACTCTTTTTCTACTATGCTCCATGATTATCCCACGATCTTGATTAATTCTCCAATTTTGCTTTCTTTTCATCCGTCGTCTAAATGTTGATAGGTACAATTACTTTCTCTTCATTTTTTTTATTTTCAAAACCTAATTTCGAATTCTTTTCGTTTGATAATTTTTTTAAATTTTAAATTCTGACTTTTTGATTATATGATCGTTATTGCAGAGTAATTATCTTTGTTTAATTTCTTTTTGTTGGTTTTGTGTTTGTGTTTATTACTTTTGGCTTTCTATAGATTCGAAATGAGGATGATATATTAGTATTACTTATTTTCAATTACTTGACGAAGCATAAATTGGAATTTTTTGGAAAATAATTGTATATACACGAGTGTAGTACAGTGTGTCTATAAGAATATTGTTGGAATTTATATGCTACAAGTGTTAGTTATGAGATTTTACTTTTCTTGCCCGTTCCAAATTTTATGTACACATTTCTTTAGCTCAAGGAGGATTTTTTATGTACACATTTCTTTAGCTCAAGGAGGAATTTTTTATTTCATTACCATGTTATGTGCATATCATTTCTAATTTTGTACTTTCTTCATTTTCCCCCTATTTTATCATATGAATCTCACGTTTGCTGAAGCATTAATATAATCATTGATATGAATTTCAAAACTTTGTGAATTTTTTCTTACATAATATTAAGATTAATATATGTAAATTTGCCATTTTTATCTTTTTACATATTTCCGCATGCATTGCGTGCATATAAGACTAGTCTCTCTATACGACAAGATATAAGCAATAACTAAACAATTAATCAAGCCATACAAACATGAAAAAAAACATGTGGTAAACTTTGGCAAACCAAAATTCTAATATATTGAAAGGTCAAGTGCAGCTTGCTCATCAATTTCAAAATTCTGAATCCTCAGTGTCTAACACATAATTTATTCCTACGTAAAAAATCTTTTCCTAATTAAACGATAAACAAACCAAATTGTTTCAAACAGGAAAACAACAATTCTAAAAAAATACTCAAAAAATCTAATCATCAAAATTTTTTTTCCCATCTTCTCAAAGTTAAAAATCATAAAATCATGAAAGGTTATTCAATGGCTACAATAAAATTGTAGCCACTGCAATGGTTTCAATCTGAACCCTTAAATTTTTGTAAATTTCATCTTATCCATTAAATATAATTAATTTTTTTTAAAAATAAATTTCGTTTTTTATTAAATCATTTAGATTAACGGTCAAGATGAGTCTACAACTAATGAAAGGTTTAGATTTAATTAGTTATAGTGGCTACAATTTTATTGTAGCCATTGTAGAATTATCCTAAAATCATACGTTTTTTTAGTAGTGGATAGTTGACCGTCGAAAATGCTTGAAATTCACTGTCATTTGGGCTAGAGTTGTCATTTACCCAATGATATTAGAATCGGGATTCTACTTTGAATCGCAAGGGCTCTTAGAATCGAATCGTAAGATCGGATCGTAGAATCGTACGATTCTACAAACATGCATAGTCAAGATAGTATAGTCAACTTCCATTAGAACATGCTCAAATTATAAGTAAAAAAGATACTGAAAGAAAATGGATATTTACACTATAAACAGGCAATAAATGACAATATATATTGATTAATACCTTAGCTTTGTTGACATGATTTAGTTTGATCTATAATTCTGAAGTCCTAGTAAGTTATAGGTAATTACTAGAATCGTAGATAGAGTCGGATGACTATAGTTGAATCGTGGAATCGTATGATTCTACGATCGAAATCGGGATTCTAACAACTATGCATTTACCTTTCATCAATCAAAACCATTTCATTCGCCCAACTACGGAAGGGGTAATCTAGTGCGTAGTTTTTGAAATTGAGTGTCGTTCCATTGTAGTAGTTTTGACACTTACTTTTGGAAGTCGAATTATTTTTTCTTGTGATGCAAACATCCAACTAGCTCAAATATGTCTCTATTCTATAAGTGAAGAGTAGGGGACACCAAAAATCAACATTTATCTTTTTTTTATAAAAAAACTAATTAAATGGAATAACTTATCTTTTTTTTCTTTAAATTCCTAATTAAATGGAACAACTTTCTCCGTAATTAACCGTTTTCACATTTTTAAATTTTGAAAAAGAAAGGAAAAATTGTTTCTAATAATGCAACCTTTTGACGATTCGCAAATAATAATGCAACTTTTCGACTATTCTGGAATAATGCAACCTTTATACCCCATTTATTTTAAATAGGACAAATGACCGGTGACCTGGACTATTGGTAATTTCTATTTAAAAATTTAAATTTTAAATAATAATATTAAAAATAAACTTTAAAAACTAAAAGATTAAAAGAAAAAAAAAACAGAAAAGCCCACCCCACCCACTGTCATCCCCACTTCTCTTCATCCACGATTACCATACACTCATCATCATCATCATCATCATCATATGCTTCATCTTCATCAATGGCTACGGAAAATTGCCAACCTCCATCACCTTCACCAACCATTCCATCATCATCATCTTCTTCACTCTTCAAAGACATTTCCAATTTTGAAAACCCCTAAACCCAAAAACCCACCTTTTTCTTCTTCTTCCCGTACTCTCCAACGCATTACTCTAAATTCCAGCTTCTTCACTGCAACCAAACAAATCTACCATCACCACTCGTCGTTAAAGCGCGATCGAACATGTCGGAAAGCTACCAGAGGAATTTCTGGAGGTTGAATCAGTGAGATTAAAATCGCCATTGCTACGGTCGCTGAAGGAGTTCGTCGAATTGTTAGTGAAGTGTTGAGAAAGAGGAGTATTGAGAGAGATGAAGAACTCAATATCCTCATTGTTGCAACAGGGAAAGAGAGAATATGTGAGAAGAGGAAAAAAGAGGGAAGGGAAAAAAACGGCAGGAACTCTATAGTTTTTTTTTTGTTTCATCTTTTTTTTTTTAAATAATAAATTTATTTATTAGAACCAATTATTAGTCGACACGTGTCCTACTAAACCTATTATTCAGATTATATCCGGTTTTGTCCTATTTAAAATAAATGGGGTATAAAGGTTGCATTATTCCAGAATAATCGAAAGGTTGCATTATTATTTGCGAATCGCCAAAAGGTTGCATTATTAGAAGCAATTTTTCCAAAAAGAAATACAAAACACTCTAAATAAAATTACGGTTACATATTCATGCAGAATTTTATATGATTTCGCACGCATCGCGTGCATATATGACTAGTATAATGTATACTAGCCATTAGGGTTAAATCTACCCGAATCAATTAACGGGTTAAACCTAATTACTCGAAACAATGACCTTACTTTAGCCGAATATATTTTAGTGAAAAGCTATTCGCCGCCCTAATTTATCCACATGCCGCCCTAACTTTGTAATGTTTTCATATTTTACCCTTACCTCTTATTTCCTAACCCACTCTCTACACTCCCACTCTCTTCCCACTCTCCTTACCTCCATCAATTCCACCCTTCCCCCTTAACCACAACTTTACATTCCCATCACCACCATTGACATCACCTGGAGTAAATGAACAGAAGGGAAGGAAAAGAACCCGCCCACTCTTCTGGCGGCGACGACGAGGTAATTTTTTTTTTTTTTGTAATAAATCGACACTCAAACGTGTGGAAAACACGTATGTGCCATGGCACAGACGTGTGGAAAACACGTTTAGAGCATAGTTATCAAACACCATGAGTTTGGTCTTCAACTCAATATTATATTATTTATTCCCTTTTCTCTCTCCTTAACACCAAATCTAAAACCAAACAACACCCATACTAGTTTATCAAACAACAAAATAATAATACTCTCTCTCCTACTTTTATCCATACCCCACCACCTTTTCATACCTCATACTTATTATTATGTTAAGCTTTTGATGACCAAATATTCAAATTATTAGAGACTAACATTTTAATTAATATAAATACCTAATAAGTATAGATTAAAGTAACTATTAATAGTCATTAATAACTAATAATACCATGATTGGGCAAAATACTTGTTATAGCAATTTGGTAATTTGATAGAAGCATTACATGGAAAATACATTTTTTTTCTTAATTATGTAATAAAATACAATGAATCTATTTTGGCCCATACTTTAGCCATACATTTTCAATAAGATCAGCCTTAAGCGCATTGTGCACTTCGTTATCACGTACTCGAGCTCTGTTATTCATGTATGTCTCTAAACTTGCAATGCGATTTGAGAAATATTGAAAAGGCTCGTCGATATTTTGCCTTCTACGCCCTCTGCTAGTTGATGATTCCGGTTGTTGTTCGTCATATTGTGTTGGATCATAATATAGTGCATATGTATCTCGTTCATCTTCGACAATCATGTTGTGAATGATGATACATGCAATCATTATTTTTCCCAACAAAACTTCATCTTGTGCTAGGGCTTGATTTTGTATTATCGCAAAACGAGCTTGTAGTACTCCAAAAGCACGCTCAACATCTTTTGTCACTCCTTCTTGAACTTGTTTGAATAAATTTTGCTTTGCACTTCTTGGAAGATCTATTGTTTGGATGAATGCTGCCCATTTGGGATAAATACCATATGTGAGATAATATCCCATATCGTATTCGTGATCATTAATCTGGTACCTAGCGGGGGGTGCTCGACCTTCAAAGATATCGTTAAACAATGGAGACTGGTCGAGCACATTAATATCATTACATCTACCAGGTGTTCCAAAGAAAGCGTGCCATATCCATAAGTCGTATGAGGCAACAGCCTCCAAAATCAAAGAAGGTTTCTTCCCCCTGCCTTGGAATTGGCCTCTCCATTCTTTTGGATAATTCTTCCATTCCCAATGCATACAATCAATACTACCCATCATGCCAGGAAAACCTCATTGTTCTCCAGCGTATAAGAGTCTTCTTAAATCTGCCTCTGTAGGCCTTCTCAAATATTCATCTTCAAACTGGGCTATAACTCCTTCAACGAAATTATGTAAAGATTCTCTTGCCAAGCATCCGCTAATACGTAAGTAATCTTCAATGGAATCAGCTGCTGTGCCGTAGGCTAGTAACCTTTTGGCCGCGGTGCATTTTAATAGTGGTGATGCACCTAAACGTCCACAAGCATTTGGCTTTTGTTGGAAATATTGGTTTAAAGTGCTAATCGCTTCTACAATACGTAGGAAGACGTGTTTACGCATGCGAAATCTACGACGAAATGAATGGGGAGGAAATATTGCATTGTCTGCAAAATAGTCATCCCAGAGACGTTTATGCCCATCTTCATGATCTCTGTTTAAGTAAGTCCTTGGTGCCCTGGGAACACGCATCGCCATTTGATGCAACTCAAGTGGCGTATGTAATTGTGTAACATTATTGATCATTTCATCAATAATTCGATTGGTTTGTCTACGACGTTGATAACGCCTTTCAGAGCTCGTAGTCGAATTAGATGAATTGGAAGAGTCTGATTGTGAAATAGGTGAACTATCATTAGAAGACATTTTTCTTGTGAACAGATTTGTTGCAAAATAGGTGTTTATGACTTGTATGGATTGTTGTGAAATGGAGTAAAGTCCATTTATATTACTAAGGCGTGTACACAATAATGTAATTCTTAGATGAGTTCAGAATAATAGTGCAATAAAGACAAAGGTACATATCAATAATGGTGCATTGTATAGATGATGGGACTAGGCATGGGTGAGTGCAGAGCAACAATGGTCACTGTTATGAGATAAGTCATGGAGGAGTGCAGAAATAGTGCACTATTATATAGATGATGGGACTAGGCATATAAATGGTGCAGACCAATAATGGTGTATTGTGCAGATGATGGGACTAGGCATAAGTGAGTGCAGAGCAATAATGATGACCTGTATAAATGGATTAGTCATGGAGGAGTGCAGAGTAATAATAATGCATGGTAAAGACAATGGGACTAGGCATAGGTGAATGCAGACCAATAATGAAGCACTGTATGGATGAGACTAGTCATGGTAGACTGCAGGGCAATAATGGTGCACTCTATAGATGGGATTAGTCACGGGTAAGGAAGAGCAAAGACTAAATGTAATGATGTGAGTAGAGATGGTGTACAATTCAATATGGAATAAAATATGAAACTAAAATATCCATAAGTTGAATTTCAAATTACATACTCAAGACACAAAAGATAAATAAAACCACATTACATTAAATAAAATGCACACACAGCATAATAGATATAGTAAAAACACATAATTCTTTCTTAAGGAAATAAAGCTCTAACTAAGTTGCTCATCAATTCCTCTTGTTCTGGTGTATGCGATGGTTGTGATTGAAGTAGTTGGTACAAATGAATATTGTGTTTTCTTCGTTTCCTTGCTTCCTTTTCTCGTTCAACCTGGATCTTTTGCATCTCCATTTCAGTTTCTTTTGCCTTTGTTAGTGATACATTTTGCAAGGCATCAATGTAATTTTGCCACCCTTCTGGTGACATTAATACCTTCCCCTTTCCTCTACCAATGGAAGAACCATCACCAGCAGGATCGCTAGTGGGAGTTTCTGGGTTGCCTGGTGTTGAATAGTCTCCCTCCTCATTTGTTCTTGATCGTTTGGAGCCACTTTCAGTACTTGCTGTAGCCACTGCTTTGTTCTTCTTTTTCTACGGTTCTCTGCATTCGGCTGCCATCCAGGTGCATCCTTCATAACATTCCAAGCATGAATGACATGAAACTAATGCTTATTTGGATGATCTTCCATGTAAATCTTATGAGCTTCAGCCACGACATCATCGATATTAGTTCCACTTTGATGTCGCGCCTCTACCTGGTTAATTATACCACACCACTTTGAGACCCATTGATTCAACCTTCTATAACGACCCCTAAGTTGCTCAAAATTATCATGTATTTTCAACCTTTCAGACATTCGAAAGTTTGGATCACTATCTCTATATATTCGAATATCATCAAAAACCTTAAATACTTTTCTCCAAAAATCAGCACCTTTTTGGTTGTTATTGGTTTTCCTATTACCACTCACCTCAAGCCACGCCTTCAACAACACGGTGTCTTCCTCTTTTGTCCATATTTGTTTGAGACCTTTTCCTTTTTTCCGATTTCCAGTCACCGCTACTTCATTGCCATCTTCATCAGTGTCCTCTTTATCCTCACCATGACCATCTTCATTGTCGACGTCTTGTGCTACACGAGGTATATGCACCTGCTGTGGGGAGGAATATGTAGGTGTACTCTCCTTTAATTGAAAATACCCAGAATTTTGACACCCTTGGCTCGAAAACTCATGCGAAGAGGTTGTTGAATTATAATATTGTTGCGGAGAAGGGGAATATTGGGAAGAAACTCCCTGATTTGGCCATAAATTCATACTCCCACTAGTTTGATAATTTGGGAAATGAGGAAAACTTTAAGATAATGGATTTATCTGAGAGTTCAGATCTATATGTGAATGTGAACAAGGTTCAAAAGTTGGATTTGTTTGTGATTGTGGGACATTTTCAGAAAAATGAGTATTTTAATTTATATAAAAATTCAGATTATTTTCCATTTTTGCAATAAGGATTGAAGTTTTGAGTAAATAGACTAGAGAGAATAGGAGGGAAAAATAAGAGATTTTTTTTTTGCTCTGAAATGGGTCAATATGGGTTTCATTTTATAGAGGAAACAAAAATAAAGTTGTTGGTGTTTTTTTTTTTTTACTTTGTAAATTTTAATTTATACCCGTTGCAAAAATATATCGAATACATTTGTGCAAATTAAATTTGGACCATTGAAATAAAGAGGTTGACAAATGGCAAGATCATAAAAATATGGTAGATGCCACATGTCAAGATGCCTTTTGTTTTAAGTAAACTTGAAGAATACGGTATTTGTCCTGATGATGGACAGGTGTAGGGTTGAAATTGGGAGGCTTGTGCTGAGATGTTGCTTCGTTTCCGAACCTGCAAAAAGGGGAAACCAAACCGGAGGTTTGGGTTTGATTCCCTCTCCGATGCTTAAGTCAGTGTTCAATAGATAATAGTTGGGTATGAATTTTGACAGAGTAAGTTTAAGAGAGAGTTGTTGTGTACCTTTTACCTGATTATGAGGGACTATTTATAGTATCTATGTATAGAAAAGAGCACCCTAGGATGAAGGAATGTGATTGGTTAGGCAATGGGAGAGCGACACTTGTCATGGTCTGATTGTCCTGAGCCTTTTATCCAATCACCTTCTTCCTCTTTAGGGAATTTGGGCTGATTATTCCCTCTTTTAGGGAATAGTTGGGCCTCTTGTTTGCAGAATTGATGATATCATTAGCTCCAAATAACATGCTGCCAAGTGTGGATGAGGGGGTGAGCCACGTGTCACCAATTCATTGGGCCACGTGGCGATCCCTGACTGGGCCACGTGTCCTCTTTAAATATGTTACAACATTTGCCCCTAAAAGGGAAGGTATCTGAATCCAATACTGATATATTTCCTTTTATCAGTAGTAATAATTCTAGTTTTACTGAAGTAAGTCCAATTGTACCGAAAGAAAGGACCAATCAAACGATATGGGATGCTGACGTGCCCCTCTCACAAGGTGACACGTGTAATATTACTGTGGGAGGTGAAAGGTCTTTTTACCCTCCTATAAATATCCCCCCTCCTCTTCATTTCCTCACTTTCTGTTTTCAGAATTTTGAGAGCATTCTAGAGAGAGAGAGAGTTTTTAGAGAGAAGCACAGATCGTCCGAAGAGCCGCTTTTGTTCAACGTTCATCTGTCTTCAGCCTACCTGTCAAAGCTCGTCAGGTATCTTTCCTCCTTCCATTCTTTTATTTATTCATTTATTCTTTATAAATAAATGGAATCCTCATCCTCGTCCAACACCCTTGGCCGTCCGAGAGAGTGTCTAGGCCCTAGAAATAAACTCCAAACATCCTCGAGTTCTTCTAGAGTTGGACCTTTTTTAGGCGGTCCCTTTGTGTATTTTTATGCCCATCAACCTTGTCCGACGTCCCAGTCTCTGCCTGTGCAGGGTATTCTGGCGCGCGTCAAGCAAACTGCTCGTTTAAGACGCCAGCTAATCCTTCCAACCTCTAGCTCAGAAATGGAGGAATCAACTGGTCGAGGCCCACAAAGGGGCCCTACTGAGATTCCAGAACGATCTCCCTATGGGGATGATATACAGCTAGGTGAACAAAGTCGACCCTATTCTGACCCAGAACCGTTCGTGGCAGGGCCGTCTGGGCTTCAGGAAGAGAACCCTCTTTTATATGATGATGATGAGGATGAGGAGCTTGTTGATGAGGTGGAGCTTGATGACGAAGCCCAAGGGGATGATGCAGAGGAAGCTGAGGAGGACGAGGGAGATAGTGAGGACGAGGGAAGTGCTTCACCCACTCCATCTGAAATTCGCCGAACCCTAGGAGACTTAGCAGACCCTGGGACCATAAAGATAGATAGGGCTTGGCTAAAGAAGCTTGGAACTGACCCCTATCATTTATGGGCAGCTATTCCCATAACAGATTATGAGTTTGTCATTCCTTCTAAGGGGCAAACCGTTCTTGACGCCAAATACGGCCAATTTCCTGTTTATAAACTGGCCTTAGATTGTGGTCTTAGGTTTCCCCTTCACCCTTTCATAGAGGAGATACTGCGTCATTATAACCTCGGCCAAAGTCAACTGGCTCCCAATGCATGGCACAACGTCCTGACCTTTATAGCTACTTGTGAGCTTAAAGGTTATCCCCTTTCTTTAGCCGCCTTCACTCACATGCACTATTTATCAAAGATGCCTAAGACGGTGGATAGCTCTTGGTTTAGTATATGTAATCGGACTGGCTTTATGACGGCTTGGGGTAAGTCGTCAAAGATGCATGGCTGGAAGTCTCACTTCCTCTATCTCCGGGCCCCCGACGAGGAAACAGCCAAACGTTATAGGTACCGTAGTCGTGCGGTTACCCATACTGGACGTGGAGCTCCCCTCCTGGGCCTGGAGAATAAATATGACGACATGGTGGTTGACCACTTCAAGGTGGTGGAGTATAAAAAGGAGGATCGTCCAACCATCAAAGGCCCTGCCGGCTGGATACCCTTCAAGGAGAGATTTTATAGTAACAAATTTTTAGTGGCCGCTGGACTTTGGTTAGGCGAGGATAAAGGTAATCCAATTTTTATAATTCTCCTCTGCTCCATCATTATGTCCTTGTCTCACTTTGTTTTTATTGTTTGTTTTCCAGAGGAAGCCAGATCATTGTTGACTCGCTCTCAGAGAGGCGAAATGGATCCAGCTCGCTTTGCCCATAAGCTGCGCATGGAGGTGGCCAAGAAGCCTGCCGAGAAACGGGGCACCACCCTGGTAAGACAGCCACTTCTAATTCTTTTCATACTTTCAACCCAATATTACTTGTAAAAGGAGGGCGTCCGGGTATTCAATAATTGGACGTTTTTCTTTATTGAACAAATTGTCTAAAGACAAATTGTTCTGAAAAGGAAGGCGTCCAGTTATTCAATCTATAGACGTTTTCCTTTGAAGAAATGGTTTATCAACTATGAGAAGGAAGGCGTCCAGGTAGTAAATCCTTGGACGTTTTCCTTTGAAGAATTTGTACACCAATCAATTCTTATGAGAAGGAAGGCGTCCAGGTAGTAAATCTTTGGACGTTTTCCTTCTTTGAAGAAACTGTTCGTCAACTCTTTTGAGAAGGAAGGCGTCCAGGTAGTAAATCCTTGGACGTTTTCCTTCTTTGAAGTTGTTCATTAATTAATTCTTATGAGAAGGAAGGCGTCTAGGTAGTAAATCCTTGGACGTTTTCCTTCTTTGAAGAAATTGCTCAACTCTTATGAGAAGGAAGGAGTCCAGGTAGTAAATCTTTGGACGTTTTTCTTCTTTGAAGAAACTGTTCGTCAACTCTTTTGAGAAGGAAGGCGTCCAGGTAGTAAATCCTTGGACGTTTTCCTTCTTTGAAGTTGTTCATTAATTAATTTTTATGAGAAGGAAGGCGTCCAGGTAGTAAATCCTAGGACGTTTTCCTTCTTTGAAGAGACTGTTCGTCAACTCTTTTGAGAAGGAATGCGTCCAGGTAGTAAATCCTTGGACGTTTTCCTTCTTTGAAGAGACTGTTCGTCAACTCTTATGAGAAGGAAGGCGTCCAGATAGTAAATCTTTGGACTTCTTTGAAGAAATTGTTTGTCAACTCTTATGAGAAGGAAGGCGTCCAGATAGTAAATCTTTGGACGTTTTCCTTCTTTGAAGAAATTGTTTGTCAACTCTTATGAGAAGGAAGGCGTCCAGATAGTAAATCTTTGGACGTTTTCCTTCTTTGAAGAAATTGTTTGTCAACTCTTATGAGAAGGAAGGCGTCCAAGTAGTAAATTCTTGGACGTGGTCCTTTATGGATCAGTTTGGATCTTTGTGCCCGTTGTTCAATAATCAGGAGAACGTCCAAGCTTTCTAGCCTAGGACGTCTTCCTTGATGAATCACTGGGTCTTAAGGAATCTGAATACATGTCATTCAATTATATTTCGGACGGTTTCCTTCTGCAAGCAATGTGTACTAATAAATTTTTTTTTTTTTTCTCTATAGTCAAAAGCCCCCACTGCCAAGGCTGCAGACAAAGCTTCGTCTAAGCCTGTCAGTACGGTGCCCGCAGCCAAGAAAAGAGCTGCATCTACTCCTGCCGAAGAGAAATCTCCGGCAAAGAAGAGCAAGAGTACTTTCAAGAAGAAAAGTACAACTTCTAGTATGTCGCAGGCTTTGAAAGCTGTTCCTGTTAGCCAGCTGCTTACCAGAGCACCTCGTCCTTCTGACGGAGGTAAGGTTAAGGGAGTGGAAGTCTCCTCCACCCCTTTTGTTTCAAACGAGGGGGAAATTCTCCCCTTGGATGATTTATCCATTCAGACGGACGCGGCTGGTATGCTTGACGTTGTTGAAGTGGGGGACCCGGACGCGGCAACCCCCCAAGTCTCGGCTTACAGTGGAGCTGCAGCTCGGCTGGAAAGTCAAATGCCCCCGGCCTACCGTGGTAGGTCTTTGTCTTCTGGTGAGTCTTATTCTCCAAACGTGGTCAGAACACTGAGAATTGGGGGACGATCACAGAGCCCGTCCAACCCACAAACACTTATTCTTCCTATCCGTATGTCTAATCCTCCACTCGTTACAGATAAGGGAAAAGGGCCAATGGCTGAGGGTCCTGAGGACGAGGATTATCCTGATGAGCCTTTCCCCTCCTTTGCCAAGTACTCAAAAATGGAAAGGGAACAGGTAAAGCGTGAAGTTTTTGACGCTTTCCCTGAACCTTATGTCAAGGGCTTGAGAGGAGCTGCTGCCGGCCATGTGGGTTACATAACCCAGCTGACTGCTGAGGTGAGTGCCACCTACTATCTTTTTATATACTTAACATATCTTGTTTATTATCCCACCATCTAACTTTTCACTTTTTTAGGCTTTTGCCCGTTCTCTGATGGCCGAGGATTATATCAGGGACCTCCGTAAAGAGAATAGGAGGCTCGTCCGTCAGGTAACTGATGCCGGGGACAAGCCCATTTTGGAGCTGGCAACCCTGAACTTGGAGCATGCTCAAACTGTAAGAGCCATGGAAAAGCAGGCGGCTGATATGGATAATATAAATAAGCGCCTCATGATGAGCCTGGGTAGCTTGCAAGCCGAGGTGGATCGGCTGAGAAGTCGGCTTGACTCAGCAACTCAGCCCATCGAGGAGGAAAAGAGGTCTGCTCTCATTACCGCAGCCCTGTTCCATCAGGCCATTGTGGGGCTTACAGCTGAGGTGGCTCGTCAAAAGCACTTGAGGGAACGTGACTTTGAGGAGGCCGTCAAAAGCTTTTCTGACGCTGAAAACCAGGCTAAGGAATGGGCCCTCAAAGCCTTCGACATGCTAGCTGACTCCGAAGAGGTGCCCCGATTTGAGAGAAGACTTCTGTTCCAGGAGGAATGCTCCAAGGCTCGGCTGCTCAATGAGAAACCCCCAGTATTTATTGATTCTGACGGGGAGGAATACATAGAACCTAATGCCACCGCTGATGCAAACTTGGAAATGCCTGCGGACACAGAGAAAGATATGGAAGGTACTCATGACGAGTAACTGGTGCAAGCCTAACAAGAAGGCTTTCACCAAGTACTCTAAGAAGTATGACAGTGAAGAGGGCAGGAAAGATATTCAGGCTCAGCTTGACAAGTTGAAGAAGTATGCAACTGTCATTAGAGTCTTGGCCCACAACCAGATCAGGATGCTCCTCTTGCTGTCAATTGTTGCTTTGTAATTGTCTTGGTATTTTTGTAGATCAGCTATACTTGGTTTTAGACCGGGATGACGATCTTGTAAACTTTTTGAGCTTTAGCAGTCCAAGCTCGTCCTGAAGCAGCTTGTTAGTTCTATGCTTGATTGATAAACCTGTAAACCTGCTTTGTACTTTTGCAGTCCAAACTCGTCCAGAAGTAGTTTCTTTTTGTTCTAGACTTGGTTGATAAACCTGTAAACCTGCTTTGTACTTTTGCAGTCCAAACTCGTCCAGAAGTAGTTAATATACAATGGTCTATAACTCTCTTTTCTGGTCCCTTCTCTAATTTCTTACTACTTAGTTAAAGAATGACCAAGTTAGTGAATCAGGAATGTTGTCAACATGATGAAGAAGACATCCAAGAATGGTATTCAGTAACCAAATATTGGTTAAACACCAAGTCATGTTCAAAGGAATACGTCCAAGGATCCAGATGTCTTGGACGTTTTCCTTCACGAACCAATGATTGGGTAAAAACCAGATTACGTTCAAGGAAAGACGTCTAAGAAGACAGACATCTTGGACATTTTCCTTTACGAATCAATTGGTTAAATACGAAATTATGTTCAAGGGAAGACGTCCAAGGGTCCAGACGTCTTGGACGTTTTCCTTCATGAACCAACTATTGGTTAAAATCCAAGTTATGTTCGAGGGTGGACGTCCAAGGATTTAATCAATGACGTATTCCTTTTTGAACTAACCTTATTTTGCATCCTTGTAAGTATAAAGACGTCCGAGGATTGTTCTTTCCTTGCTGGACGAGGTACTGTATGCCCCCCTTCATAGGATGCCTCTTTGTCTATTCTTAGACGAAGACATCGTAGGAAGGAAGTCTAGTCCATCCTTTGTGTAAGTAATGAGACCTTCTTTACTAAGACGTCTCATTTTGGGCCGGTTTCTTTTAAGAAATAATACCTGTGTAATATTAGGTATTATGACGGAGCTTTCCTTTACTAAGGGAAGACGTCTCTCTAGCCGGCTTCCTTTAGGAAGCGGTGTTCGTCTATCTTTCAAGTTTCTATGAACTTGGTTTTAAACGATTGCTTCTGGTTAAAGAACTTTTAATCAAGAAGTCTTTGTTCATCAGTTATATCTTGAACAGATTATGATGATTTTTGCAGACGTCTTCCTTTAGGAAGTAATATCTGTCTTGCATAATGGACCTTTATGGTTTATTATCTAGTAACCATCTTTCGTCCATCTATGGAAAAATGCCCCAAGATGGCTGTGGATAATAAAATGCCCCTTAATGACGATGTGACTGGACGTTACTAACTAATCAAATAAGCCATACATAAAGGAGCAGTTCAGACTATAGACCAGAATTTAGAATGTATTAATGTGAAGTTTGCTTAGCCTAAGCTAAGATACATAGAATACATTGCTAAATGATTTTTCTGTGCCGTAGCACTTCGTTTGTAAAATGTAAAAACCTACAAACTTCCTTAGACATAGTATTTTTTCAGATTATCGGAATTCCAAGTTCTTGGTATGGGTCGTCCATCTAAGTCTTGAAGCTTAAAAGTGCCGCTGCGAACCTCTTCAACCACCAAATACGGACCTTCCCAGTTCGGGGTTAGCTTACCGAGTTCCTTTGCACGTCCAACTGCCTCCATCTTACGAAGAACCAGATCCCCTATTTTTAGAGGTCGTCTGGTTACCCGTTTGTTGAAATCCCTAGCCATGCGTAGCTTGTACAATTCCATCCTCAGAAGAGCATTACCTCGGACTTCAGGCAATTTGTCCAATGCCAAGCGCATCGCCGCCCAATTAGTCTCTTCTGAGTATAACATGACGCGTAGGGTGGGTTCTTCAATCTCAATGGGTAGGACAGCTTCTGTTCCATAGACCAGCATGAAAGGCGTCTCCCCTGTTGAATTCTTGGTCGTGGTTCTGATGGACCAAAGGACCAGTTGGAGTTCTTCCACCCAAAACCCTTTGGCGTTCTCTAACTTCTTCTTTATACCTTCCGAAATAATCTTATTGAAAGCTTCTACCTGGCCGTTTGCTTGTGGATGTGCAACAGAAGCAAAGTGGGACTTAATCTCCCTTTCTGATAGCCAATATTTCAGTTTAGGAGTCTCAAACTGTGGGCCGTTGTCGAACACAATCGACTGGGGCATCCCAAATCGTGATATGACGTTCTTCCAGATGAACCTTTTTACATCCTTCGTCTTTATACTCCTAACGGCCTCAGCCTCTACCCACTTGGAAAAATAGTCCACAGCCACAATAACAAATTTTCTCTGTCCGGCCACCATGGGAAAAGGGCCTAGGATGTCCATCCCCCACTTGGCGAATGGCAAAGGAGTTAGAATTGGTGTTAGAAAATTGGATGGCCTTTTAAAGAGATGACCATGCTTCTGACAGCTATCACATTTTTTTGCATATGCCACGGCATCAGCGTTCAACGTTGGCCAGAAATAGCCAGTTCTTCGTGCCTTTTCAGCCAAGGCTTGGCCGCCAATGTGTGATGCACAAATCCCCTCGTGCAAATCCTTCAATACCTCAAGACCATCTTCCCTGGTAATACATTTCAACAAAGGACGATCATACGATTTCTTGTACAATGTCTCGTCCCAAACTTCGAACCATTTGTCACGAGCCTTAACATATTTTGCTTCTGCCGGGTCTTCTGGTAATTGGCCAGTCTTTTTGTAATGAAGAATAGGCTCCATCCAGTTGTTTCCTCGGCTTAAAAACATCACCTCTTCCTGATCAATACTTTTCTTTTCTTGAACCTCCCAGAAAACAGTTCTTGGGGAGTCGCCCAAAGCAGAACTTGCAAGTTTAGACAAAGCATCAGCCTGATGATTCTCAGACCTAGGTATTTGTACCAAGGTGAATTCATCTAATTGCTTGATTTCTTCTTTTACCAGCTGGACATACTTAATCATGGAGGCCTCTTTGCATTCATACTCTCCATTAACCTGGCTGACTACCAGAAGAGAATCTGACTTTGCCTCTAATTTTCTTGCTCCTGCTGCTCGGCAAATACGGATCCCGGCCAGTAAGGCCTCATATTCAGTCTCATTATTAGACGCCGGAAATTTAAAACGTACAGCATATTCATACTTGTCTCCCTCAGGAGACCGACAAACCAGGCCTGCCCCACTTCCTTGTGTGGTGGACGAGCCATCTACCATTAATTTCCAATACTGACTGCCCTCAGAGGGGTCTTCCACCGGATCCAACAATGGACGGGTTAGTTCAGCAATGAAATCTGCCAAAGCTTGTCCCTTAATCGCCTTCCTTGGTTCGAACGTGATGTCAAACATTTTCAGTTCATTCGCCCACTTCAACATCCTTCCTGCCGCCTCTAGCTTCTGTAAAACTTGCTTAAGCGGCTGATCAGTGTACACAACTATACTGTGAGCCAAGAAATAGGGCCTTAGCTTTCGGCTAGCAACTACTAAAGCCAGGCCAAATTTCTCTACAACTGTGTATCTAGTTTCAGCATCCTTGAGTACTTGACTCACAAAGTAAATGGGTGTTTGTATAGCATCTCTCTCGGCTAGCAGTACTGCACTGACTGCTTCAGGAGAAACAGCCAGGTAAACATACAACTTCTCCCCAAGCACCGGACTTATCAGACGGGGGAGCTGTTGTAAAAGCTTCTTGATCTCAACTAAGGCTTCATCTGCTTCAGGGGTCCACTGAAACTTTGCGGACTTCTTTATTGTTGCAAAAAAATGATGGCATTTATCACCTGATTTGGACAAAAATCGTCCTACTGCCGCTAAGCAACCAGTCAGCCGTTGAACTTCCTTCACCTTGGTCGGAGGCTTCATATCGAGTATGGCTTGGATTTTTTCTGGATTTTCTTCTATCCCTCGTTGATCTACCAGGAATCCAAGGAACTTGCCAGCGGAAACTCCAAAGACGCACTTCTTTGGATTGAGCCTTAGTTTATACTTGCGCAATGTCTCAAAAGTTTCGCGCAGGTCTCCGACATGATCTGTTTGTTCTTGGCTTTTGACGATCATGTCGTCAATGTATGCCTCTAAATTTCGTCCCAACTGAGGCGAAAAGATCTCATTGATAAGCCTCTGGAAAGTCGCCGGGGCGTTCCTCAGACCAAATGGCATCATCAACCATCCATACAATCCTTTTTCTGTTATGAACGAAGTCTTGTCCTGGTCCTCCGGCATCATGGGAATCTGATGGAACCCAGAGTAGGCGTCCATGAAGCTCAGTAAGGCATGACCAGCTGTCGAATCTACCAGCCGATCCAGCTTAGGAAGCGGAAAACTGTCTTTGGGGCAAGCCTGGTTCAGGTCCGTATAATCGACACACATCCTCCAAGTCCCATTTGGCTTGGGGACCATAACCACGTTTGACACCCAATCTGGGTAGTTAGTCTCCCTGATGAAGCCGGCTTCTAGTAGTTTCTTTACCTCTTCGTCTACAGCCTGATTCCTGACAGGTCCCAAATGCCTCTTCTTCTGCCTGACCGGTTTTCTGGCTGGATCAACATTTAGCCGATGAACGGCCACTTTGGGATCAATACCCGGCATCTCTTTTGCCCCATAGGCAAAAATATCTTGAAATTGTTTTAACAGTGCTATGATAGCTTCTTGTAACTCGGGCTTCAAACCTGCCCCAATCTGCAAAGTCCTTTCCGGGCGAGACTCATCTAAGCAAATGCTTAAAGGGGCCTCAGCAGGCTTTGGGCGATCCAATGTCAAACTTGCAATCGTCATCAGCTCGGCTGAAGGCCTTGGATCTTCTTTTACTTGAGTGAATTTTCTCTTCTTGCTGGGCAAATCTCTTGCCGTTTTCCCTTCAGGGGTATCTTGTAGTTCACCTCTTTCTCTAGCTGGCTTCCTTGCGGAAGCAGCGTTGGTTTGAAACTTCTCTTCTCGCACTCTGGCCGGTCCTACCATCTCTGCCCCCATCTCTTTGGGTTCATCTAAATCCATAGGCTCGACTTCATTCAATTTCCAGGACGAAGGTTTTAGGGTTGTAAGATAACATTCCCTAGCGGCCCTCTGATCTCCATAAATTGTGCTTACTTGGCCGTCGTCACACTCGAACTTCATCAGCATGAGATGGGTGACGATGACAGCCTTAATATTATTAAGGGTAGGACGTCCCAAAATGACGTTGTAAGCTGTCAAATCCTTGACAACCAAAAACTTTATGAACAGTTCTGCTCTTTTCCTTCTCTCCGACTCGGACGGGCAACGACACCGTGCCGACCGGATGTATGATTCCACCTCCAAATCCTATAATAGGATGATGGACTGGAAGAAGATCTTTCTCATCAAACTTCAATCTTGACAGACAATCAGCGCTAATAATGTCAGTCGAGCTGCCAGTGTCGATAAGGATCCTTCGCACTCTTAGATTGGCAATCTTCATCTCTACGACCAAGGGGTCATCATGGGGAGTCCTTATCTGCCCACGGTCTCCTTCGCTCACCGTCACCATGGGGAACGGGTCTACTTTGGATTTCCCCGTCAGCAACACTTGGCCAAGCTCTCTCACATAATTTTTGTGACCTCTCAAGGTTGGTCCTCCGGCCGCAAACCCGCCGGATATCACCAAAACCACGTCTTCGTCTGTACTGGAGCTTTCCTTCTTTTTCTGCCGATAATCCTTCTTCTGAAAACGGCCTTCACGGGAGACGTATTGATTCATCTTTCCTTGCTTTGCCAGGTTTTCCAAAGCTCTCTTCAGGTGTTTGCATTCATTTGTCTCATGTCCACAATCCTTGTGGAAGTGGCAGTACTTACTCTTATCTCTGTTCTTGTAAGGTGTTTTCATTTCGGCCGGAGCCTTGAGTTCATGCTGATCCTTGATTTCCATAAGGATTGAATACTGATCTTTATTGAACTCAATGGGCTCAGCCGAGACAGTCCTTTCTTTCCTCTTCTCTCTTCTCGACGGGGCCGTGCTTGAAGACACTACCCAGGTCTCAGCCTTCTTAGGATTGTTCTTAGTTTTTTGAAGAGGTTCCTCGGGCTTCTTGGACTCTGAGTGCTTGGCTTCAGCACACACCTCCGTCGCATGTATAAAAGCCTCGGCTGCCCTTAAAGCTTCAGCCAAGGTACTCACTTTCTTCTTGACTAAATCAAACTTGAAACTTCCTGGACGCAGTCCTCGAATAAATGCATCGAAGGCTACACCAGCATTTAAGTCATGGATTTGAATGGCTTCAAGATTGAACCTCTTTACAAAACTTCTCAGGGATTCCTTTGGGGCTTGGATGATCTTCCCCAAATGAATACTAGTCTTCTGTTCCTGCCTATTGGCGACAAAGTGGCTAGTGAATGAATAACTTAACTCGGTGAAGTTGTTGATAGAATTGGCCGGTAGGTTGTTAAACCACTTCTGAGCGACTCCTTTCAGAGTTGCTGGGAAGTTCTTACACCATGTAGCGTCGTCTACTGCCTGGACGTACATTTGATGTTTGTAAGCAGAAAGATGATCATCTGGATCAGTAGTGCCATCGAACGGATCAATGGTTGGTAATTTAACCTTAGCACATGGAAGAGTTTGCATTATTCTGGCTGAGAAAGGCGTCGGCCAATCTATGCGCAGCTCCCTAAAACGTTCATCAACTGGGGCTGTATTTATCCGACATTCCCTTAAGACTGGGTTCGATGAACTGACCTCTTGGGACCCTCGCCTATACACATTCTGCTGAGACGTCCTTCTGTAAACATTAGGCTGAACCACCGTTCGATCCTGACGAGGCTCGTAAATAGACGGAGTCCTTCCATGCTCCAGAGTGTGACTCCGAATCCTCAGACTGGGGTCTTGCAAGTACGGCGTTGATCCGGTAGCCGACCTCTGTTGAGCCGCTACCCTCTTAGCATGCAGGTATTCTCGAGCCTCTGTCTCCATTCTTCGACCATCCACTGGTCTGTTGACTGGGTTGGTGACCACCAGATTCCAGTCTAAACGACGTGGTTGCTCACTACGAACAGGATGCCTTCCTCTAGACGTTCTTCTAGCTTCTCCTGGTCGTCTGGCCCCGCTTGGTCCAGCCACATTCTCCTGAGAAGCTCCTCTCCTAGGAGCAGGCCTAGGATCCGGCTGGGATCCTACTCGGAAGAATAGCATGTTGTTCTTGATCTGATCTTGGACAACTTGGGCCATCCTGGCTTGAAACTCATTTAGGGCATTTTCCAAATGAGCAGCCGTGACCGGGAGAGCAGGGTTGGGCTCCAACACTGCCCCAATGGGATCATTCTGTCGCTGACCGTCACGTCCCCTAGGCGGACGTTCATCATCAACGGTATCATTAACTTGAACATAAGGAGTCATCCTTTGTCCTCGGTTGGACGAATTGCAATCAGTCATCTCGCGCCTCCCCACAGACGGCGCCAAATGTTTTAAGTAAACTTGAAGAATACGGTATTTGTCCTGATGATGGACAGGTGTAGGGTTGAAATTGGGAGGATTGTGCTGAGATGTTGCTTCGTTTCCGAACCTGCAAAAAGGGGAAAACCAAACCGGAGGTTTGGGTTTGATTCCCTCTCCGATGCTTAAGTCAGTGTTCAATAGATAATAGTTGGGTATGAATTTTGACAGAGTAAGTTTAAGAGAGAGTTGTTGTGTACCTTTTACCTGATTATGAGGGACGATTTATAGTATCTATGTATAGAAAAGAGCACCCTAGGATGAAGGAATGTGATTGGTTAGGCAATGGGAGAGCGACACTTGTCATGGTCTGATTGTCCTGAGCCTTTTATCCAATCACCTTCTTCCTCTTTAGGGAATTTGGGCTGATTATTCCCTCTTTTAGGGAATAGTTGGGCCTCTTGTTTGCAGAATTGATGATATCATTAGCTCCAAATAACATGCTGCCAAGTGTGGATGAGGGGGTGAGCCACGTGTCACCAATTCATTGGGCCACGTGGCGATCCCTGACTGGGCCACGTGTCCTCTTTAAATATGTTACAACACCTTTGCTTCTCAAATTTTTGAAGAATGACTTGAGGAAGTCATTTGCTTCCCACGGTTTCTCTCTCCTCTCTCATCCTACTTTATATTTTTTTATTCCTTTATCACTCCTCACACCAAGATTTTGGTGTTTGATAAACTTGGTCTTATGCCATGGTGCAAACGTGTGGAAAACACGTTTATGCCAGGGTGCAAACGTGTTTTCTACACGTTTTTTTTTAAAATTTTTAATTTGTGGCAATTTTTATTATTTTGTGTGAATAAAATGCGTGCATTATATGTTCATAAATTATAATTTCCTTTTAATTTTATAATTTTTTTGTATAATATTGTTTTTGTGAATAAAATGTGTGCATGAATTATATATTCATTTTAATTTTTTTTATGCCAATAATATCTGATTTTGCTTGTGAATGCAAAGTGTATATTGATGATATAGGTTAATTTCATTTTATATTATAAAAAATATTATAGCCAGCTTAATTTTGTTTAATATTGAAATGCTGATTTGTATTCAATTAACTGAATAGCGCGCTACAACAGGGGGCAAATCATTGCCTAGTTATGGTGACTCTGGACTTCGTCGCCCTCATTCTCGAGGTGTTACCATGTCTGCACGACGTTCTAGGGGGGCATCACCATTCAGTCACCTCAGGATCAGGAAGTTCAAGATCGGGAACCCGAGGATTTGGAACCTCCGGGTCGGGGACCGTTGGGTGGTAATTATGATGAGAACTTTGATGATGAGAACGATGAGGGTTCATGGGAGGTTTGCACTGTGAGGAGAGGTAGTAGTGGGAGGTTTGTAGGCTCTGATGCTACTTCAGTTGGGAGGGGGAAAAGGAGGCGTCAGAGAGATGATTCTTGGATAGTTAGGACACCTCAGCCAGGTGGTCCCTACAATGGCTCAATCATCCCGAGTGAGGAGAGGTATTAGATGTTTTTATGGATTTTATAATTCGAGAATTTGAAGTTTAGATGATGTTTGTTGGATTCTATAATTCGTGAATTTTAAGTTAGATGATGTTTGTATGGATTTTATAATTCGTGAATTTTAAATTAGATGATGTTTGTATGGATTTTATAATTCGTGAATTTTAAGTTAGATGATGTTTGTATCGATTTACGGATCAACCTTTAAGTTAGTTGATATTTGTATGGGTTAAATCAAGAAAAAAATTTATTAAATCCAGAAAAAAACTATTACATCAAGAAAAAAGAGAAAAAAATAAGTAACACTTTATTTAATCAAATGTATGTGGCTCAGTTTCTCCCACTAAATCACACAATTCCCCCCATTGAGTTGTACGCTGAATATACCTCTCTTCCCACCCACGAACACTGACATCTGCAATTCTTCTCCATCGATGAGCAATAGGAGGAACAGGAAAATCATCATCCAAAAATAATCTGATGAAGTGTTTGTAACTCCCAAGATGAGCGACAACTAATTCACCGTATGGTCTTGTAGCTCGGGCTTGCCAAGGTAAGAATGTAGTGCTCAACCTCGGTGATCCATCCCTACTAACATGATAAAGCATAATTGCCAAATTATACACATTAGCAATTGGAAACAAATCTGTCATGGAATCCATCCAGTGATCTTCTCCACAACCCCCATACGACCAATTTATACGGTTTATTGCTTATGTCACCAACTCATCTAAACCATATATGGTAGTGTATTTGGCTCCATAGCCTCTAATCTCAGCACAAGTTATCTGTCTAACTATCGCCCAATCATCTTGGCTGTTAGATATTGCATCAGCTATACATCTGAACCCACAGTTTCCATCTGCTCGTACATCAAGAAAACCCTGAAGGTGCTGAAGAATAGCAGCTGGGACATTTTCAGAATAAGGAAAATTCCAAAAAGACTGCATGTTATTGCATTTTATAACATTGGGATCTACAAGATGAAAAGAGATATATATTAGTATGACCAAATATTATATAAGTTTCTAATATAAGAGCGTTTTGTATGGATTTGAGATTTGTAAATACCTGAAGGAGTTCCAGAAACAAATGAACTTGACGACCGACCACGACCTCGAGACGATGTTGTGCCTCCACGGGAACCACGCCCTCTACCTCTACCTCTACCCATGTTGTGCTGAAGATCGTTTGGGTGGACGACCTCTCTTCTTGGTGTTCACAATTGGCTCCTGATGGCCTACTTCTTCAGGATGCAAAACGTCGGAAATCAGTCGGTTAACATTTCAGATGACAGCAGGATCCCTAGATCTGAGTTCCCCAACAAGAGAATCTAGTATCTCCAAATGTTGTGAGGGCTGAGATGTCTCGACATCAACCTTTGTTGCATCAACACCATTACTGACTACTAGGTGTCCTTCATATAATATGAAACTGCTCAAGTTGGAGGGGATCCCCGGAAGATATAGTACGATGGATCTCACATGAACACGAAATCCTATGGGTGACCCTAATCACACATCCTCACCTATAATAAACACTATCGCCTAGTGATCTCATACGTATCTCCTCCTGATGTAATAACTGTAGACAGTAGTGTGTCACCCGTCCAACTATATGTTGATAAAAGTCTCCTAAGAACATTCTCCCATGGTGTCGGCTACAGGACTCTAGATGATACTGCAATTTCTTCACCTGCAGCTCAACAAATGTGTGTGTACGCTCCCAAACACTAACTAAAGACAACCGTGAGCTCTCAAACCAGTGTTTCAGCGCACTGTGTTGACTCTCAACCCTACATGTAGTCATATTTCCTAAATGAAATATATTATTTGTCCACGCCTTCACAAACTTTTCCTTGTGAACTAGCCATGTGCTATGAACATACTTGATAACTTTTGGATGCATTTTCGAAGCATTACCCATGTCAGCCATAGCTTCAGTGTATTCACTCTATGACGAAGCTTCCATCACCTTGTGCCACCTATCATTCTTAAAACCGGCTGCCATCGCCTCATTCTTGCCAAGCAATTTATATACATGTTGCTCAACATCTTGCTTAATGTGCCATGTACAAAGTAAGTGAGACGAATGTGGATGGTACTCACAAATCGGTGCAAGAAGTCCCATCTCCCGATCTTTCACAATAGCATGAGGGGAAACTCCGGCTCCAAAAATAGTTTGAAGCTTATCTAACACCCATCTGTAACTGTCTGCTGTCTCATCCACGACCAGAGCACAAGCAATAAGGAATTTATGTCCAATCGATGAAACCCCAACCATCTCAACAAATGGCATATGATACCAGTTTGTTTTGTAAGTGGAATCCATCAACAACACAAATGGGAATGTCTCACAAAAACTAGCAAACTTAGGATGAGCGCCAAATATATGTGTCGTATGGTCGTAACCTGCAGCTGTATCACCCCATAATACATACTTTGCCTCACGTGTAAGATGGAAGAAGTTCTCCATCACATCTCTCCCTTCGCTATCAATTTTCTTAATTTTCATGCGATAATTGTAGACATGACGAATGGTTGGATTATCCTCACGATGTGCCACAGTCAATGCGCCATAATGTTACACGGCCTTGTCTGTGCCTCACTCCACTGGTGAACAAGCTCTTTTGCATCAACACTGAGACCACTGATATCTCGGTGACCCTCCTTATAAACTATAAGACGATGATTATGAGTGCCAGTAACTCCTTTACTTATTAATAACCGATAATACCCACCAGGAACATCCCTTTGCAACTTCAACATGAAAGGACAAGCACAATATTGTGTCTTGGTATCCGGACATTCAACTAAGTCCAAGTCAGTTGTCTTACCCCTATATACATAACCACGTTTGCATCTAACATAAACACGATGATCAAATCCATTGTTTCATTTATGGGAACTAGTTGAAATGCCAAATCCAAGTTTATGAGCTAATTCGCGAGCCCACATCATCATACGAAATGAGAACTATAATCTTTACGATCTCCTCCATAATCTTTTCAAATAACCTACAAATACAACATCATCATATTTAAATAAATATAACATAATATAATTGTCAAATATGTAAAAAATAATTTTAATATAATTATATATGCCATATTTTAATTAAATATAACATTATATAAGTAAATATATATAAATAAATATAACATAATATAATGGAATTTTAAAAAAAATCAAATAACTAACCTAAATATGATAAACATGTGAAAAATAATTGTAGACATTAATTATAAACTAAATAAATAATTAAATACAAATAAACATGAAGAAAACGCGTCAAGACCATGGCTAGCACGTGTTTTCTACACGGACAGACCATGGTCAATTCATATTTTCTACACGACCTGACCATGGTGACGACGTGTAGAAAACACGAATTGACCATGGACTGTTTATGTTGTATCGAATTTTTAAAAAAAATTATTGTCGAAGGAATTGGATCTCCGGCCATTTTTCCGATAATATAGCGACGGTGGATTGTTCAAGATCGGTGTAATTTGAATTGCGAGGGAGAGTGTGAGTTACACTTAATGGTGAGGGAGAGTGAGTAAATAATATTAAGTTTAATTCATTAAGGTTAATTAGGTCATTATTAGGGCGGCGTGTGTATAAATTAGGACGGCGAATAACAACACCCATATTTTTATTGTATGATATCATGTTTAAACCTGGAAGGTCAATAATATAATAGAAGGTAGTTTAAACATGGATAGTCAATCATGGTGTACTATTAACAAATAAGGTACAATGTGATTTAGGTTTTGTACTCAAAATCGTAAATAGTAAATATATGAACTAGAATGGTAATATATAAATAAGTTATATTCTAAGACACAAAACCTCATGGTATATTATTATGTGCTCAGATATATGGTTTTTTATCATCCTAAGATATTATATGTTACTGTTCTCGTAACAAATAAGGCAAAGATAGTGATTTTTGTTGAAAGTAATTGCGCAAGGAGACTAAAACAAGAAATGAGAACAATCTTACTTGAAGTATGAGAAATGTAAAAGAGATGAGCACTGTGTCGTGGAGACCTCCACTGTCCTTAAAGGTGATTTCACCGCAGCACGGGTGCAAACTTCCTCCCGGCGACCACCCTCCAGGATTAGCACAACACCATCCGTTTGTGTGCACTCACAAGCAGACGATTGGAGTGACAGAGACAACCCGAATTGAGAGAACAAATTTTAGACAGAGTAAAAATGAGAGAAGTAATTTTTTCTGTATATTTTATGCTAACTAGAGAAGGGATATATATAGCAGTAATGGGAGAAGAAAATGGCGATCAATTACTCTGGGAAGAGAATAACTGGCGGAAATCATGGCAACAATAACGACAAGTCAAACGCAGCAAACTCGGAAACAAATAATTTCCGTTACCAAAAGATTTAGATAATTTCGCAAAGGAACGTTGAGAGTCTCGAATTGCGCGCGCGTGTGTGTGGTGGTTACTAGAGTACAGTCTCTAGTCTCCAAACAAGAGTTACAATAGTAAGGGGATAAATAAACTATGTATCAAACCCACTATCTTCCTATGTGGGATGCAAGTACTTTGTAAACAAAGGAAAAATGTTGACATTGAAATACTAAGGAAATAGCTCATAAATAACCACCCATGTCGGACACAAAATTTGAGGCTTATTTCCAACAATCCCCCACAAGAATAAAAGTTTAGGAATGAGAGAAGAAAGAGAAGAACAATTCGGCTATTTTGCAAAGGAAGAATGCATAGGTGTTAATGCCTTGCGACTTGAATTAACACTTAGTGAGATAGACTCTGGAGTCTCGTTCAAACAAGTGATTTTCATATTGAACTTGAGAGAACTTGAGGCCTTTATCTAAACCACACATCCATCCCTTTTAGAATCAGTCACTCCGCGATCAATGTGGCGCCTATACTGGCCATACGCCTTATCTGGATGCTCATAGATGCTCTAGAGAAACGACCTCAGTTTCTCATAGGAAGCGGCCCCACTTCCACATCTAAGTAGGTGAATCCCATCAAGTGTGTATCACCACACACCACCACACAACTGTGGATATTGGTTCATTAAGAGCCTTTTGCTCAACCTCAAACACAAGTGATATGCACTTCTCAATATAACTTTACACAAGAGGGATAGACAAAATATAAGTTATTTTATTACTTACTGTTGCCCTTTGAACTCCACTTCTGTGGAGTAGGGTTTCATTATTACATTAAAATGGGTCTCAGTCCCATCCCTCTAGATGCATCCTCAATTACATTTCTAGAAAGGCCTTTAGTAAACGGATCCGCAAGGTTCTTTTCGGACCTTACATAGTCCAGTGATATCACTCCATTGCTTATCAAATCTTTGACAACCTTGTGTCAGAGGCGAATGTGTCTTTTCTTTCCATTGTACACGTTGTTCTTTGCCACTGCAATAGCTGCCTGAGAGTCACAATGCAATGCAACTGAAGGAGTTGGTTTCCCCCACAATGGAACATCATTCAACAAGTTCCTTAGCCATTCTGCCTCATTTCTTGCTAACTCAAGTGCAACAAATTCAGATTCCATAGTCGACATAGCAGTACAAGATTGTTTACAAGATTTCAAAGAAATCGCACCACCACTCAAGGTAAAAACAAAACCACTAGTAGAGTTAATCTCATCATTTCCAGATACCCAGTTAGCATCATAATACCCTTCTAAGATAGCAGGAGAAGATGAAAAGTGAATGCCCCAATCCATGGTTCCTCTAAGGTATCTGAGTAATCTGCACAAAGTACCCCAATGGTCTTTGGTAGGGTTATGAGTGTACCTACTGAGTCTACTAATAGCGTAAGCAACATCAGGTCTAGTGCAATTCATCAAATACATAGTACTACCAATTACTTTGGCATACTCAGATTGACTCACAGGATCTCCCTTATTCTTTACTAGATGAACACTAGGATCATAAGGAGTCTTAACTGGGTCAACTTCAAATGAATTAAACTTTCTAAGTACCTTTTCTACATAGTGGGCCTGACTCAAACTAAATCCATGAGAATACAGAGTGATCTTTACTCCCAAGATAAGTTAAGCCTCGCCCATGTCATTCATTTCAAACCTAGTACTTAAGAAATCCCTTACTTCAATCACAAGGTCGAAGCTAGTCCTAAGAATCAACATATCATCAACATATAGGCAAATTATTACACAACCTCGGGAGTCATTCTTAGCATACACACAAGTGTCACTCTCATTTACAAGAAACCCAAAGCTGGTTATGGTGCTATCAAACTTTTGGTACCATTGTTTAGGGGCTTGTTTTAAACCATAAAGAGACTTTACTAGCTTACACACCTTTTGCTCTTGTCCAAGGACTACACAACCTTCAGGTCGGTCCATATAGATCTCTTCCTCAAGGTCACCATTTAGAAAAGCAGTCTTAACATCCAATTGATGTACTATTAGGCCGTGAATAGCAGCTAAAGCAATCAAGGTTCTAATGGTGGCAATCTTAGTGACTGGCGAATAGGTGTCAAAATAATCTATTCCCTCTCTTTCAGTGAAACCTCTCACAACTAGTCCGCTTTATACTTATCAATGGAACCATCAGGCTTTAGCTTCTTCTTAAAGATCCATTTGCTAGAGATAGGCTTACAACCCCTAGGAAGCTCTGCTAATTCCCAAGTGTTGTTACTCATAATGGACTCTAGCTCACTGTCTATGGCCTCTTTCCAAAATACAGCGTCAACATATTTCATAGCCTCACTATAGGTTCTAGAGTCCTCTTCCAAAATAAAGACAGACACTAGATTCTCATTCAAGACACAATATTCAGTAAGAAAGGAAGTGACAAAGTCAGGCCCAAAGCTACTTTCCTTTCTAGGTCTCTTACTCCTCCTAGGTTCTTCCTCAACAGGTTTAGTCACTAAGGGAATACTAACAGGCAGTGCATGATCAGGAGTAGAGGAACAAGAAGCAACAGAAGAACATTTCAAAGAAAAAACATGTTCAAAGAATTCAGCATCTCTCGACTTGACAATTGAACCACAGGCATAGGAGCCTCTAGCATCCTTAATAAGGAAACGATAAGCAGCACTATGATAAGCATACCCAATGAAAATAGAGTCACAAGTCTTTGGTCCTATCTTATCCCTTTTAAAGGAAGGTATGGCAACCTTAGTAAGACAACCCCACACTTTCAAGTATTTGAGATTTGGGATATGACCCTTCCACATCTCATATGGAGTCTTATCTAGTTTCTTATGGGGTACACGGTTCAATACATGACAGGCAGATAAAATGGCTTCCCCCCACATGTTATTAGGAAGTCCAGAACTAATCAACATAGCATTCATCATGTTCTTTAGTGTTCTATTCTTCCTTTCAGCTATATCATTTTGTTCAGGGGTATAAGGGGCAGTCAACTCATGGATAATCCCATTTTGTTCACAAAAGGTCTTTAGAGAAGTAGGATCGTATTCTCCTCCCCTATCTCTCCTAAGTCTCTTGATTTTCCTATCCAATTGGTTTTCAACCTCAGCCTTGTACCTTAAAAACATCTCTTCTGCCTCATCTTGGATTTCAATAGGTATACTACCGTGTAGCGGGAATAGTCATCTACAAAGGTAATGTAATACTTTTTCCCTCCTCGACTTTCATAGTTCTTAAAGTCACCTAGGTCTGAGTGAACTAATTCTAGAAGTTCATATTGCCTTTCAACTATTTTGAAAGGTTTCCTAGCATACTTGGCTTCAACACAAATTTCACATTTGGGCAAGTCAGAACCTGAGAGTCTAGGAATAAGGTTTAGATTTTTCAACCTTTTAATAGAAGCTACATTAACATGACCTAATCTAGAGTGCCAACAATCAATAGACTCAGCAATATAAGCAGAAGTAGAACCAGATTTATTCATGATTTCAGCAGTTGCATCCAAAGTAAAAAGTTCCCCATTACAAAAACCCTTTCCCACAAATTCCCCATTACGAGTAATGACAAGACTATCAGAACCAAAAGACAACTTTAAACCAGCTTTCATCAACAGACTACCAGAAATTAAATTCCTACGCATTTCAGGAACATGAAGTACATTAGTAAGAGATAAGAATTTTCCAGAAGTGAGTTTGAGAGTAATCTTCCCTTTGCCATTGACTTTTGCTGATGCAGAGTTTCCCATGAACACATTTTCACCTTCCATCTTCTCATATTTGTCAAACATGGATCGGCTGGTACAAATGTGCCTAGTTGCTCCTGTGTCAACGATCCATTCAACGGTGTCTCCAGCAAGGTTGACTTCAGATATAACAGCAACAATGGTGTCAGATTCTTCTACCAAGTTTGCTTGGTTTTTGTCTTTCTTTTTATTCCAGCAGTCAGCACCTTTGTGTCCAGGCTTTCCACATTCGTGGCAGGTTCCTTTGAACTTGTATTTCTGCACTCCTCCTTGAGTCTTAAGGTTGTTGCCCCCTTTGTAAGGGCCTTTTCCCTTGTGTTTGTTCCTGTCATAGTTGGAGTTTTTGGACTCCACAAGATTAGCTTTAGGAAAAACAGAATTCTTAGAAGGTTTGTCCTTAAGGCGGTTTTCTTCCTCGATTTTCAAATTTCCAACAAGTTCTTCAAGGGTAAGGTCTGTCCTCTTATGCATGAGTTGGTTCCTGTAGTCCTTCCAAGAGGAGGGCAGTTTCTCAATAAGGACAATAGCCTGGGTGTACTCACAAATAATAAGGCCTTCAGCAGCAATATTGGTACAAAGGGTTTCAAACTCATGAACTTGGTCTAAAATAGGTTTGTCATCGTCTACCTTAAAAGCCATCCACTTACTAATACAATAGGGTTTGGTCTCAGCATCATCAACACCATACTTCTTTTCTAAGGTATCCAAAATGTCCTTAGCATGGTTAAAAGTCATATAAATGTCAAGTAAAGCATTGGACATATAGTGAAGTAACATCCCCTTGCAAGTTCTGTCATCCTTAGCAAATTTGGTCACATAGGCCAGTTTTTCGGTCTCATCAGTAGGGACAACAGGATCGTCAAAAACATAAGCAACATCAATTTGTTCTAAATAGAATCTAACTCTGATAGCCCAACGTTTATAATTTTTCCCATCCAAGGACTCAATCTTAGACATGTCAGGAATGGAGTTACGCAAAGCCATGATAACAGAAACTCGAAAATCACCTTTAAGATTGTTGAAAGTAATTGCGCAAGGAGACTAAAACAAGAAATGAGAACAATCTTACTTGAAGTATGGGAAACGTAAAAGAGATGAGCACTGTGTCGTGGAAAACTCCACTGTCCCTAAAGGTGATTTCGCCGCAGCACGGGTGCAAACTTCCTCCCGGCGACCACCCTCCAGGTATAGCACAACACCGTCCGTTCGTATGCACTCACAAGCAGACGGTTGGAGTGACAGAGACAACCCGAATTGAGAGAACAAATTTTAGAGAGAGTAAAAATGAGAGAAGTAATTTTCAGTATGTTTTGTGCTGACCAGAGAAGGGATATATATAGCAGTAGTGGGAGAAGAAAATGGCGATCAGTTATTCTAGGAAGAGAATAACTGGCGGAAATCAAGGAAACAATAACGGCAAGTCAAACGCAGCAAACTCGGAAACAAATAATTTACGTACCAAGAGATTTTGAGAATCTCGCAAAGGAACGTTGAGAGTCTCGAAACGGACTTTCTCAAAACAGACGGGCCGTAAAAAGATACACACCCTCACCCGCGAACGCGTCGCGCCAACGCCACACGCCCACGCCCACGACCCGTGCCCGAGCCCGGCCCGCACGCGTGTGTGTGTGGCGGTTACTAGAGTATAGTCTCTAGTCTCCAAACAAGAGTTACAATAGTAAGGGGATAAATAAACTATGTATCAAACCCACTATCTTCCTATGTGGGATGCAAGTACTTTGTAAACAAAGGAAAAATGTTGACATTGAAATACTAAGGAAATAGCTCATAAATAACCACCCATGTGGGACACAAAATTTGAGGCTTATTTCCAACAATCCCCCACAAGAATAAAAGTTTAGGAATGAGAGAAGAAAGAGAAGAACAATTCGGCTATTTTGCAAAGGAAGAATGCATAGGTGTTAATGTCTTGCGACTTGAATTAACACTTAGTGAGATAGACTCTGGAGTCTCGTTCAAACAAGTGATTTTCATCTTAAACTTGAGAGAACTTGAGGCCTTTATCTAAACCACACATCCATCCCTTTTAGAATCAGTCACTCCGCGATCAATGTGGCGCCTATACTAGCCATACGCCTGATAAGAGGTTTTTAGTGTGTCGTTAAGGCACTAAGAACCGCTTAGCAAACACAATTTATAAACCTAACGAGCAACTAATAATAACGTAGTAATGGCAAGTCAAGGGTCGAACCACAAGGAAATCAGGATTGACTATAGTCCACTAAGTCCAAAACTACCTAAGTGAAGGGTTTTTGGGGGGTTTAAGATTGAGTGGGTTACCAACTAATTAACTAGCTAATGAATACGAACTAATAATCAAATAAGAGAATTAATATAATAAGGAAAACACTAGAGTTCGGGCTACTCGTATGAACATGGGCTAGACAACGATAATCGACGCTATGGTGATTCACCACGGAGTCAATACAAGGTTAAGTTCCCCTCTAATTTACTTGAGTCCTCTCTCGAATGGTCCTCAAGAGTAATCGATTAATCAACCGACCAAATCCTCTTTCGAATGGTCTTTGGTCCGTTGATTAATAAATTCATTAAATTCGGAAAACCCCTAATTATAGGATCCCCTTAATTCCTACCCAATCCGTTGGTCTAGAAATCAAGTCGATACATGGGAATGACAAAAGGGATTAAAGTTCGATTAAGAACGATAGAAACCCTAAGTGCCCTAGCATAAACGTAATCAAGATTTATCCTAGGGTGTCAAAACACCACATTCAATGCATAGACAAACAATCGAATCATAAAAAGCATAGATAATCTACATTAAACCCTTAATTCATACTTTCGCCCAAACCCTAGATAATGAACTACTCACTAACCATGGATTCTAAGAAATTGAGGTTCAATAAATTAAACATCATAAACAAAGAAAATGAATTAAAGAAAAGAGATTGAAGAAAAATTACTTGAATTGATTAACGAATTCGATCTTCAAAGATGAAACAATTAAGAAACCAAGTGTTTAGGGAGAGTTTAGGGCTAAGAGAGAGTAATTAGAAACTAAGAGTAAGAGATAATGACGAGTGTATAACTCTACAAAATAAATATAAGGTTCATTAAACTAAGACGGGAAAACGGGGTAAAAACCCGAAGTCAGGTCGCCACGGTCGTGGGGCCTTAAAGTTGTCCAGGCAGAAGCTAATCTCCAAACGGACTGACTCGACGAAGTCAGGTCACCACGGCCGTGGTGATTTTGCCACGACCGTGGCCCCTGACTTTCAAAGGATCAGTTCCAAATCTTCAACAGTCTGTTTTGCTTGCTACAGGTCCCCACGAACGTGGTTATTTCACCACGACCGTGGTGACCTAGTGGTCAGCAGACAGCTCAACTTCGAACGATCATATCTCTCTCGTCTCTTACCGGACTTGGGCTCATGACCAGTCGTTGGAAAGCTATCAAAACGAGCTAACACCTCCCGCTAGAATCACCTTAATCCGATTTATAGATCAAACATTATGTCTATTTGAAGTTCAAGAGTCCACAACTAGTCTTCTAATGATCATATGACTTCAAAAACCTGCTAATTAGCCTGGAAATCCTCCAAAAACAACTAGACAGATAATGAAGCGACAATATAACTCAAAGGTGACAAAAACCATGCAATCCTAGGCTTTAATGCTCTAAACTACATGCAAGGACACTAAAAATGACCTACAATTAAGCACAATAAAGTGCTTATCAATGCCTTACCTGGATGCTCATAAATGCTCTAGAGAAACGACCCCAGTTTCTCATAGGAAGCGGCCCCACTCCATATCTAAGTAGGTGAATCCCATCAAGTGTGTATCACCACACACCACCACACAACTGTGGATATGGGTTCATTAAGAGCCTTTTGCTCAACCTCAAACACAAGTGATATGCACTTCTCAGTATAACTTTACACAAGAGGGATAGACAAAATATAAGTGCTTTTATTACTTAATGTTGCCCTTTGAACTCCACTTCCGTGGAGTAGGGTTTCATTATTACATTAAAATGGGTCTCAGTCCCATCCTTCTGGATGCATCCTCAATTACATTTCTAGAAAGGCCTTTAGTAAACGGATCCGCAAGGTTCTTTTCGGACCTTACATAGTCCAGTGATATCACTCCATTGCTTATCAAATCTTTGACAACCTTGTGTCTGAGGCGAATGTGTCTTTTCTTTCCATTGTACACGTTGTTCTTTGCCAATGCAATAGCTGCCTGAGAGTCACAATGCAGTGCAACTGAAGGAGCTGGTTTCCCCCACATTGGAACATCATTCAGCAAGTTCCTTAGCCGTTCTGCCTCATTTCCTGCCAACTTAAGTGCAACAAATTCAGATTCCATAGTCGACATAGCAGTACAAGATTGTTAACAAGATTTCCAAGAAATTGCACCACCACCCAAGGTAAAAACAAAAGCACTAATAGAGTTAATCTCATCATTTCCATATACCCAATGAGCATTACAATACCCTTCTAAGACAGCAGGAGAAGATGAAAAGTGAATGCCCCAATCCATGGTTCCTCTAAGGTATCTGAGTAATTTGCGCAAAGCACCCCAATGGTCTTTGCTAAGGTTATGAGTGTACCTACTGAGTCTACTAATAGAGTAAGCAACATCAGGTCTAGTGCAATTGATCAAATACATAATACTACCAATTACTTTGGCATACTCAGATTGACTCACATGATCTCCCTTATTCTTTACTAGATGAACACTAGGATCATAAGGAGTCTTAACTAGGTCAACTTCAAATGAATTAAACTTTCTAAGTACCTTTTCTACATAGTGGGCCTGAGTCAAACTAAATACAAGAGAATACAAAGTGATCTTTACTCCCAAGATAAGGTCAGCCTCGCCCATGTCTTTCAATTCAAACCTAGTACTTAAGAAATCCTTTACTTCAATCACAAGGTCTAAGCTAGTCCTAAGGATCAACATATCATCAACATATAGGCAAATTATTACACAACCTCGGGAGTCATTCTTAGCATACACACAAGTGTCACTCTCATTTACAAGAAACCCAAAGCTGTTTTGGTGCTATCAAACTTTTGGTACCATTGTTTAGGGGCTTGTTTTAAACCATAAAGAGACTTTACTAGCTTACACACCTTTTGCTCTTGTCCAGGGACTACACAACCTTCAGGTTGGTCCATATATATCTCTTCCTCAAGGTCACCATTTAGAAAAGCAGTCTTAACATCCAATTGTTGTACTATTAGGCCGTGAATAGCAGCTAAAGCAATCAAGGTTCTAATGGTGGCAATCTTAGTGACTGGCGAATAGGTGTCAAAATAATCTATTCCCTCTCTTTGAGTGAAACCTCTCACAACTAGTCTCGCTTTATACTTATCAATGGAACAATCAGGCTTTAGCTTCTTCTTAAAGATCGATTTGCTAGAGATAGGCTTACAACCCCTAGGAAGCTATGCTAATTCCCAAGTGTTGTTACTCATAATGGACTCTAGCTCACTGTCTATGGCCTCTTTCCAAAATACAGCGTCAACAGATTTCATAGCCTCACTATAGGTTCTAGGGTCCTCTTCCAAAATAAAGACAGACACTAGATTCTCATTCAAGACACAATATTCAGTAAGAAAGGAAGTGACAAAGTCAGGCCCAAAGCTACTTTCCTTTCTAGGTCTCTTACTCCTCCTAGGTTCTTCCTCAACAGGTTTAGTCACTAAGGGAATACTAACAGGAAGTGCATGATCAGCAGTAGAGGAACAAGAAGCAACAAAAGAACATTTCAAAGGAAAAACTTGTTCAAAGAATTCAGCATCTCTCGACTTGACAATTGAACCACAGGCATAGGAGCCTCTAGCATCCTTAATAAGGAAACGATAAGCAGCACTATGATAAGCATACCCAATGAAAATAAAGTCACAAGTCTTTGGTCCTAAGGGATAGACAAAATATAAGTGCTTTTATTACTTAATGTTGCCCTTTAAACTCCACTTCCGTGGAGTAGGGTTTCATTATTACATTCAAATGGGTCTCAGTCCCATCCCTCTAGATGCATCCTCAATTACATTTCTAGAAAGGCCTTTAGTAAACGGATCCGCAAGGTTCTTTTCTGACCTTTCATAGTCCAGTGAAGTCACTCCATTGCTTATCAAATCTTTGACAACCTTGTGTCTGAGGCAAATGTGTGTTTTCTTTCCATTGTACACGTTGTTCTTTGCCACTGCTATAGCTGCCTGAGAGTCACAATGCAATGTAACTGAAGGAGTTGGTTTCCCCCACAATGGAACATTATTTAGCAAGTTCCTTAGCCATTCTGCCTTATTTCCTGCCAACTCAAGTGCAACAAATTCAGATTCCATAGTCGACATAGCAGTACAAGATTGTTTACAAGATTTCCAAGAAATCGCACCACCACCCAAGGTAAAAACAAAACCACTAGTAGAGTTAATCTCATCATTTTTCGAAAAAACGTCGTCTTCAGTCCGAAAAACGCGATTAAATATTGTCTCAAAATACGTGCCCATTAGCATGTCATATATGAAAAACATATATTTTTAAAATATTATAAAATTGAATAAAAAAAGATTTATAAAATAATAAACATGATTTGACCGGTCAAACTATGGATTAGTGGTGTAATTAGTGAAAATGACAACAACTTACTTAGATATTAGTCTTTCATGGCCGTAATTCACAAGAAAAAATATGATGACTATAATTAACAACAGGGGTATTATACATGGCTGTAATTGGCAAAAAATTCAAATTTTCATATCAAAATTCTTCTTCTTTTAAAGCTAATCTTTGAATCACGTACCTAAATCAACGTAGATTAGTTTTCATAGTTTGAAGAATATTATTAACATAATCTACAATAAATGGTACTCCCTCCGTTTCAATTTGATGTTCTCATTTGGAATATGGGGGAAACAATTCAAATTGAGGTGGATGAGAATCTTTTTAATTTTATATTATATAAAGTGTACTTTAGTACCTTTTTGCTTTTAAAAAGTCAGAGAGTGAAAGAGGGTGGTTGGGAAATAAAAGATTCTAGAGTTGGCCATGTGTCAGACAAAAAGTAAAAAAAAATGTAGTAAATAATTGGTTGTCAAAGGGTAAGATGAGAAAATAAATATTCTTAAAATGGAAAATATTTAAAGCGGGAAGAACTTTCGGAAACATCCCAAAAAGGAAAATGGGAATATCAAATTGAGACGGAGGGAGTAGCATGTAAAAATATCTATTTTGTCCCCATAAGTCTACTCATTTTTTTCTTTCAAGGTTAAATTTTGACATAATTCTATCTTGATGCTTCATATATATGTGTAAAGTTTGTGATGAAAATTTACAATAAATGGTAACATCAAATTTTACATGAATTTGAAGTGAGTTTGTGATAAATTTGAGCACTAAAAGTTAGTTAAAATTAATTGACTTATTGTACGAAATGTATGTAATTTTTTTTATTATGAATCTTAAGACTGGGCAATAAAAAAGTTTACTATTATAAATAAGTAGTAAGTAATAAATGTACGATGAACTATCTGTAAGCCAGTTTTATATAGTTTGAGGTACAAGAACATACTTTTTTTTCTATCGCATAATCACTTTTTCGTAAAGTAAAGTTTTAATTAAATAAGGATATGGGAAGATACTCATGAAATATATTATATGAAAAAAGTTTTTCTAAAACAATAGAATTTGTTTTTAAAATAGACTTTGTAAAGAGTATGAGAAAGATTTTTAAAAGATCATTCATATAAGAATTAGATTTGTGTATTGTAAGTCTTCTCTACACCAATGAATTATTAAACTTGAGATCAAATTATCTAAGAAGCATCTTCCGACAAACTTAATATAAATATGATTAAAATCTATAGAACACTTGAATGTATAATAAATGGATTATTTATTGTCTATTAAATTAGATGTATCATGTTTTTTCTTATTGTATCTAAATATATAATGTATTCATGTTCTTTTATTAAATAACTGTAGTAATTAAATACCCCCTCCATTTTCTAAACTTTAATGTTCTTCCCACTTAGGTCATGTTCAGCTCACCTTAAAAAATTAACATTCAGTAAAACTAAGTTCAACTAAGTTAAAATAAATTCAATTCTGCCAAACTAAGTTGTGTTAAGTAAAAATAAATTTAGTTTAGTTAAAATTCAGTAGTGCAAAGAAAAAAATGAATCAATATTATAACTTCAGTCTAGAAATATAAGTCCTGTTCAGTAAAGAAGTTTAATTCAGATGATTAAGGTAAACTAAACAGGATTACCAGTCCTTCAGAGACCATGGTAGAGAGGGGGGAAAGTTTGAAAGTGGGTGTTTTGATGTTTATTAAAATAGGCTAAAAATGTGATTGTGAGATAATTAGAAATGGTGTGGGCCCAAAAGTGGGGTGAAGGAGTGAGAAAAGGGTCAAACATGTCATTTCAAGAAAAAGTAGGTAGAAGTGTAGAACTTTTGAAAACGGATTTAAACAAAAAGAGGGTAAGACTTTGGAGAACCTAGATATTACCTTAATATTGTGTCAACTTTTATGTAAATAACATCATTAGTTATTGATCTATTTTATCACCATGCTTACAGAATGTTTTTTTTTTACAAAATATACATTTTATTATCTTCAATTTTGTTGACTTTTAACTCGACCATTGTCATTAAAATATGAATATAAATACATAGAATAAACTAAAAATCCTGTGTATTTTGCACGGGTCTAAAACCTAGAAAGTTAAGTCTGCACTGAAAAAGAAAGAATGATAATATAGGTTATTATTTAATATTTGAATTAAACAATACAATAGGCATGATCATCTTTTTAAATTGAGTTAACCACTCATCCGAAGAAATCGTAAGAAAATGAACAACAAAGAAATCAATTAGTTGTGTAATCCTCTTAATAGCCGTATGAAGGACTTGGAGAGTATGTTGGAGTCTTGTAAGTTGGGGTATAAACTGGAGATGATGTATACACTGGTGACTTATAGATTGGAGATGGGTTGTAAACTGGTGATTTGTATTCAGAGGATAGAGTATATTCGGGTGACTCGTACACTGGGGTTGGGCTATAAACTGGTTTCTTGTATACCGGAGATGGAGTGTATTTTGGAGACTTGTACACAGGGGTTGGCTTGTAAACTGGAGCCTTGTAGACTGGAGATGGGGTGTATACTGGTGACTTGTATACAGGGGATGGGCTGTAAACGGGAGTTTTGTATGCGGGAGATGGGGTGTATGTGGGTGACTTGTAAACGGGGGATGGGCTATACACTGGAGCCTTGTATACAGGAGATGGGGTGTACACTTGTGACTTGTACACGGGGGATGGGCTGTAAACTGGAGCCTTGTAGACTGGAGATGGGGTGTATACAGGTGACTTGTACACAGGAGAAGGGGTGTATTTTGGTGACTTGTACACAGGGGATGGGCTATAAACCGGAGTCTTGTACACGGGAGATGGGGTATAAGCGGGTGACTTGTATACGGGGGAAGGGTTGTAAACTGGTGCCTTGTAAACAGGGGATGGGGTGTATACTGGTGACTTGTACACAGGGGATGGGCTGTAAACTGGAACCTTGTACACCGGAGAAGGGGTGTATACTGGTGACTTGTACACGGATGGGCTGTAAGTTAGAGCCTTGTATGATGGAGATGGGGTGTATACTGGTGACTTGTACACAGGGGATGGGCTGTAAACTGGAGCCTTGTAAACTAGAGATGGAGTGTATACTGGTGACTTGTACACGGGAGATGGGCTGTATTCTGGAGCCTTGTACACTGGAGAAGGGGTGTATACTGGTGACTTGTACATGGGGGATGGACTGTAAACTGGAGCCTTGTTCACTAGAGATGGGGTGTATACTAGTGACTTATAGACGGGGGTTGGGCTATAAATTGGAGTCTTGTATGCTGGAGATGGGGTGTATTCTGGTGACTTGTACACCGGGGATGGGCTGTAAACTGGAGTTTTGTATGTTGGGGATGGGGTGTATTCCGGTGACTTATACACGGGGGAGGGACTATAAAATGGAGTCTTGTATACTGGGGATGAAGTGTATTCTGGTGTCTTGTACACAGGTGATGGGCTATAGACTGGAACCTTGTAAACTGGAGATGGAGTGTACACCGGTGACTTGTACACGGGAGATGGGCTATATTCTGGAGCCTTGTATACTGGAGATGGAGTATAAACTGGTGACTTGTACACGGGAGATGGACTGTATTCTGGAGCCTTGTACACTAGAGATGGAGTGTAAACTGGTGACTTGTACACGGGAGATGGGCTGTATTCTAGAGCCTTGTAGACTGGAGATGGAGTATACACTGGTGACTTGTACACAGGAGATGGGCTATATTCTGGAGCCTTGTAGACTGGAGATGGAGTGTATATTGGTGATTTGTACACGGGAGATGGGCTATATTCTGGAGCCTTGTAGACTGGAGATGGAGAGTACACTGGTGACTTGTACACGGGAGATGGGCTGTATTCTGGAGCCTTGTAGATTGGAGATGGAGTGTATACTGGTGACTTGTACACAGGGGATGGGCTGTAAACGGGAGTCTTGTATGATGGAGATGGGGTGTACACTGGTGACTTGTACACGGGAGATGGGCTGTATTCTGGAGCCTTGTAGACTGGAGATGGAGTGTACACTGGTGACTTGTACATGGGAGATGGGTTGTATTCTGGAGTCTTGTAGACTGGAGATGGTGTATACACTGGTGACTTGTACACGGGAGATGGGCTATATTCTGGAGCCTTGTAGACGTGAGATGGTGTATATACTGGTGACTTATACACAGGGGATGGGCTGTAAACTAGAGAATGGGTGTATTCAGGTGACTTGTATATAGGGGATGGTGAGTAGACAGGAGACTTATAAACTGGGGATGGTGAGTACACTGGGGATGGAGTGTAAATAGGAGACTCGTACACTGCAGAATAAGATGGTTTTTTGTATTCTGTAGCAGGAGTGTAGCTAGCAGATGAAACGGCCACCAAAGTTATGAAAAGGAAAGACATGAAAGAAGCACGATTGAGAGCCATTTTGCTGAATAGAACGAAGATGAAGAGATGAGTTGTTGTATATTAGGCTTGCATATGCCCTTTATATAGGATTGTTCATAAGTACATTCTATGCTATAAAATCAATTAATCATCATAGTGGAGAGCAAGTCTTCAACCATGAAGATGGGTGCCACTTTCACATCAAGATTTATCCCATAAAAAATTACATTGACCTAATCTTTGTATGTGAATGTGATTATAAACATTTTTTGTTTGTATTGTTGATGGCAGCTAGGAGACACCAAGGTGAATGATAGCAACTATGCCAGTCAGTTGCACGTATTAAACTTATTTCATTGCAAAAAATATTTCGTTGAATGGTCTTAAAAGCTCACCGACGTTTAGCAAGAGGCAAATAGCAGACAGAAAATCATTAGGTAGCTTGTTGTTTGTTAATGGTGATGCCTAGAATCGTGTATTTGGTGTAATTGTCCATGAAGGATATATTTTTATGGTAATTATTGATCTTTTCTGTTTTTTTTTTTAATACGGAAAAAACTAAAATTAAATACCATTTCTCTCTAAAAAAAGTTACCATGTTTGTTGGTGAAAAATAACACGTAAAGTGGTCAACGTTTAAATTTAGTAGACTGTAGTTACAAAATGTATATGTGGTATGGTTTTCACATTTTTTCAATCAAAACTTTTTACAGCGGTACTATGCATTGCCATGTGGACCAGATTAGTCAAGATTAGTTTACCTACAATCAAAATATTTTTATAACATCATAGTATGATTCTATTCTATCCTTTAAAATATTTAAATTGGTCACATAATTAATCATTCATACTAGAAGAAAAGTTTACCTCCATTTGTAGTTTGATTTTATTGAACTTGACTTGGCTATGCTAATTTGAAAACCGTAAAATTCATGAAAATGTGATCAAATTAAGAGTCACAAAAATTACTTCAATTTTAATTTAGTCCAATTGTAATTGTAAGCTAAATATTATATATAAGGTATAGTCATCAAAGCTCCTTCGTTTTTATCGTTTACACTAATCTTGACTTTGATAACAATTATATTGAAAAAAATTCAAAGATTTGTGTTAGACGGTCTATCCATAAACATATCGATAGACAATAATATGACATTTAAGTTAAAATAATAAGATTCTAACTTGAAAGTTCTAGGTTTTAAAAGTTTCACCGTTAGAATTAAAAGGATAAGATTTTAAAATAAAACACTTATGGAAAAAGTCGTCTATCTTAAGTATAGTTCATTATTTACATATTCTTGAATCCTTTGGTTAATAGATTGTAAATGTGAAGTGAAGAACTAAGTGTTATGACAGATTCTAATAGGCGATAAAGAATAAGAATGTAAAGCAATAGATAACACACAGAGATTTAACGTGGTTTACTATAGCAATGTACTAGCTACATCCACCAGACAGACGGAGAGTAGTTTTATTGTGGGAAGAAAGTGATTAAAAAATACAGAAGTGTTTCACAACACTCAGATTAGTGAATATTGAATACGGCTAAGGTTTAACTCTAAGGGTTTATATATAAGCTCCCTTAAAGATAAACAAACAAAATGGGCTTAGAAACCCAAAACATATTATAAGGTTTACTAAACCTTAAATAACCAGAAAAAGATCATTGTGATAGGTTATTCGAACCAACAGATTAATACAAGACATATTCAACAACAAGATACATTTGCATTTTCATAACACTTTGAAGTACATGTAAGTAAAATATTTTTATTCATGGTAATGATACATAAAACCCTTTAGTGGTATACAACACTATATACCATTCCTAAAATAGTATTAAGATGGGAGTTTACGTAAAAATCGCGCGTTAATAAGTGTTACCTATTTATGTTTGAATGCTACTTATTGAATTACTATTGCAATATAGGCTACTACCATTAGATGTGTTATATTTATGCCACCACTAGCGGTCAGCTTTAGCCGCTTCTACCATTTTTTAGGGAAAAATGCATATTTTCCCATGTACAGTGGGAATTAGTTTTGGGAGAGCATAATTTAATGAGAAATTCAGATTTTTCACATATTCATGCATTGATGCATAACCTAAATCAGAAAACATTCTCATCAAAATTAAGTCTTTTAAATAATGTATTTTTGTATATGGAGACAATACTATTTGAAATAATAGAGGAAGAAATTAAAACAATACAGATACTTATATTCTATTAATATAATTTTTTAAAAATTTTAAAATTCAAAAACAGATTATTGGAAAGAATTTGCATTAAAAAATAATAATTAAGCAAAGTATATATAAGAATCAGATTCTTTTAAAGCAAATTTTCAAAAATAGGATAGTAGGAAGATATTAATAAATTATATATAAGAAATTCACATTCTCTTTAAAAAAATGGTAGATACGGGACGATTTTAATAAAATAGATTTGTTCATATGAAAACTCGACGAAGAGAATATGGGAACGTTGATTTCAATAATATAAAATGATATTAATGAAATATATTATTCAAAAATTATTTTTATAAGCAAACTTTTGAAAAAAAAGTAATATGGGAAAAAATAAGGGATGCTACTAATGAAACATATATATGAAATCACATATTTTAGAAGCAAAATTTTGAATAGAAAAATACTAGAAGGAAATCTTTTTAAACAAAATAATGAAAATATAGATGGAAAAAGAAAAGGGAGTCATTGAAGCAACCAGTGTCCTAAATACTTTGTCACCAAGTTTAAGATGTTTTTTAAAAAAAACCCTACGGGGAGCATTTGAGTATTTGTTATTTTATTTAAAATCAATTTGTACATACTGATTATAGAACAAATAACGTGAAAATGTAAAGTTTATTAATTTAAACTACTTCGACTTCTGACGTAACAAATAATTACTAAAATATGAATATAAGTACATCGAACAAAAAAGTTCCCGTGCATTTTTGCACAAGTCTAAAGATAGTAATCTAATATTATTGTTGCAATGTATGTAGGGAGGCTAGAATTGCTCCATTTGACATTTGATTTGCTCTCGCTCCATCCCGCCTAAATGCTTTCTGGAAATTTACATTACAACCAAATTTTAAGTCTTTAACCATTCTACAAGGGAATAAAAGAGAAAAGAAAAAAAAATAACCATGTAAAACACCACATACGTAGTGTTAAACAAGAAAAAAAGAAATCAAAAAATAAAACCTGTTATAAATAATTACATGGATGTCCATTATCCATCCCCAATATCTTCTAGGATATTCTGTGATCCAAGGAAACCCTAGTTCCTATGTATATATATACCCCTTTGGTGGTTGAATAAGATAACCAATTCTATTCTCTGATATCTCTCCATTCATTTTGTAACACGTTATCAGCACCATATATCTCTACCACCGCACCGCCGCCGAACACGCAAGGAAACTAAAGCCACCATAAAAGATTTTCCTTTTCCCTACTCTTGTTTATCTTCTTCGTCAAAAGCACTCGACAATATCAATAATATAACAATCTGTTTCGCTAGTTGTTATACCAGCCCTGTTCATCTTCCCTTCTCTGTTTTGCCCGTCGCCGCTGCCGCCCCTCGCGCCGCCGCCTCTGTAAGTACCAATGTTTAAAACTTTAATATCTCATTGCGTAACTATTACTGTGAAATTCATTGATCTTGTAAGTTGGTAATTTGAACAAGGTTTCAAACTGTTGTGTTTTTTTGATAAAATCTGGGTTTTAAATACCAAATTCTTTTATTTTGTTTTTGCAATGAAATCTTTGACTGCAAATTCTAGTATTATCAATGTTGATTGCAAGTTTTATCAAAGCTTTACCTTTTGATTGAATACTCTGGGTGTTGAATACTTGTATTTTTTTTTATTCCCCTTGCTATTACTTTAAGCAAGTTTTATTTTTTATTTATTTTTTTTACTCTCTGCGTTTCACTTACCCTTGAATTCCATACTCTATTTTTGTTTTATATACTTTGTTTTATAGAGTAATTAGTTAACTTTCCCAGTTCATATTACAAGCAAAGTAGCAACTCTGCGTTTGCGCTGCATATTGTTTCGCTTTGTTATCAAACGAAAGGCTTGATTTTTTTTTTCCTGGGAATGCTTCGTTTTTCCTTAATATAATAGTGTGAGTTGTTATTGTTTTTCTTCTCATATGAAGCTGCCTAATACCATGGTGCTTGTCAAGCATCTTTGACAACCACTGCTTCTGTGTACCGTGCTACTATCTTATTAATACTATATATTGGACTTTCTTCTCTTTTGGTTTTGCGTAGCCATGTAAGTTAGCTCATTGGTATTATAATGGGTTTTGTTAATAGTAATTTGGTATGTTTGTTTGCTATGATATAATTTTATTTTTCAAAATATGTTTTGATATGAGTATTTTTTATTTATTTATTAAATCTAATTATAAAATATTATTTTGTATAGTGCATTATGTCGAATTTGGCAAAACTTGAATTTGTGGCACTTAATATTACTGGAGACAACTATTTGTCATGAGTGTTAGATGCTGAAATACACCTAGATGCTAAAGGGCTTGGTGAAACTATCAAAGCTGGAAATAAAGAATCAAGTCAAGATAAGGCCAAAGCTATGATATTTCTTCGCCATCATCTTGATGAGGGACTCAAAATTCAATATTTGACTATTAAAGACCCTCAAACTCTTTGGAGTAATTTAAAGGATAGATATAACCACCAGAAAACTATAACACTACCTAAAGCTCGTTATGATTGGCTGAATTTAAGGTTACAAGACTTTAAATCTGTAAGTGAATATAACTCAGCTAATTTAAGGTTATGATTGGCCCGAAGAGAATAATTAGCCACACAACTCATGATTACTAATTAGACAATTATGTTTATGTTAATTTTTGTTATTTAGTTTATTTTATTTTGAATTACTTTGGTTTTTATACTTTATGGGACATTTTCTCGTTTATAGTTTATTTTATTGGATATTTAATTTTGAGTTTGGTTAGTTATTTTGAATAATTAGAACTTTTGGATGATATACCTATTTGTTGACAATTATTTTGTTTCTTTGAAGAATATTATGATTAACTCTCAAGGAAAGTTAGAAATGAATAATGGAGATTTATGCCTAGCAGACAGTGCAACTACTCATACTATACTAAAAGACAGGATATATTTTTCTCAATTGACAATGAAAGAAAGTAGTGTGAGTACGATTTCTGGTAGTACAAATATTATAGAAGGCTCCGGAAGAGCAAATATATTATTACCAAAGGGGACAAAGTTTGAAATTGTTGATGCATTATATTCCCCTAAGTCTCAAAGAAATCTATTGAGTTTTAAGGATATTCGCCGAAATGGATATCATATTGAAACAATAAGTGATGGAAATAATGAATACCTTTACATCAACAATATAACTCAAGATACTAAACAAGTTTTGGAGAAGTTGCCTGCACTCTCCACTGGTTTGTACTACACAAAAATTAATGCAATTGAAACACATATTGTAATAAACCAGAAGTTTATGGATAACTTTATTGTTTGGCATGACCGGCTAAGCCATCCCGGTTCAACTATGATGCGAAAGATAATTGAAAGTTCATGTGGACATTCATTGAAGAGCCAGGAGATTCTTCATAATAATTTTTTATGCGCTGCATGCTCACTTGGCAAATTAATAATTCAGCCATCACCAGCCAAGATAAATTATGAATCAATCAATTTTCTGGAAAGAATTCAAGGAGATATATGCGGACCTATACATCCCTCCTGTGGGCCATTTAGATACTTTATGGTCCTAATTGATGCATCGACTAGATGGTCCCAAGTATCCTTGTTATCCTCTCGCAACCTGGCGTTTGCGAGATTACTTGCTCAATTGATTCGATTACGAGCAAATTTTCCAGATTTTCCAATCAAGACTATTCGTCTTGACAATGCTGGTGAATTCACTTCTCAATATTTTAATGACTATTGCATGTCTATTGGGATAAATGTTGAACATCCTGTAGCTCATGTTCACACACAAAATGGTCTGGCAGAATCTTTGATTAAGCTTCTCCAATTAATAGCAAGACCATTACTAATGAAGTCAAAACTCCCAATTATTGCTTGGGGACATGCAATTTTACATGCAGCAGCACTAATTCGCATTAGGCCAACAAGTTATCATAAAATCTCCCCATCACAAATGGTTCATGGTCAGGAACCAAATATTTCCCATCTTAGAACTTTTGGATGTGCAGTATATGTTCCAATCGCTCCACCACAACGAACTAAGATGGGCCCCCAAAGAAGGTTGGGTATTTATGTTGGATTTGAATCCCCATCAATAATCAAATATTTAGAACCATCCACTGGGGATCTATTTACGGCTCGTTTTGCAGATTGTCATTTTGACGAGTCAGTTTTTCCAACAATAGGGGGAGAAATAAAACAGTTGAAAAAGGAAATTAATTGGAAAGAGTTATCATTGGCTCATCTTGATCCTCGGACTAAGCAATGTGAACTGGAAGTTCAAAAGATTATTCATTTACAAAGTTTAGCCAATGAATTGCCAGACGCATTTATTGACCCAAAAAGAGTGACTAAGTCACATATACCAGCTGTGAATGCTCCAATTACAATTGATGTCCCGAAAGGACCAAATCTAGTTGCTAATGAGTCTTATGTACGCATGAAGCGTGGTAGACCAATTGGTTCCAAATATAAGAATCCTCGAAAGAAAAAAGGAGTAAAGAATGATGATGGCCAAATCGAGGAACAAATTATTTTAGGTAGATCTCCTGAAGAGACCTTAGACATGAATGAAAATAATGTTTCAAAAGAAACTCAGGTACCTGAAAATGAAGAAATCTCTATAGATTACATCATGTCTGGAATTAAATGGAATCGAAATCAAATCGACGTCGATGATGTATTTGCATGCAATGTAGCACTAGATGATAAAGAGGATCATGAACCAAAATCTCTAGAAGAATGTAGACAAAGAGATGATTGGGAAAAATGGAAAGAAGCGATTGATGCTGAATTGAAATCGCTAGCGAAAAGAAAAGTATTTGGACCAGCAGTCCGTACACCTGTAGGTGTGAAACCAGTGGGATACAAATGGGTCTTTGTGCGTAAAAGAAATGAAATGGGAGAAATTGTAAGATATAAAGCGCGTTTAGTAGCACAAGGATTCTCACAAAGACCTGGTATTGATTATGAGGAGACATACTCTCCTGTGGTGGATGCAACTACATTTAGATTTTTGATAAGTCTGGCAGTAAGAGAAAGGCTTGATTTACGCCTTATGGATGTAGTTACAGCTTATTTGTATGGCCCACTTGATACTAACATTTATATGAAACTCCTAGAGGGATTTAAACTGCCAGAAGCAGCTAATTCGAGTTCTCGAGAACATTACTCAATTAAATTGAATAGATCCCTATATGGATTGAAACAATCTGGACGCATGTGGTATAATCGCCTAAGCGAGTATCGATTGAAAGAAGGCTATAAGAATGATCCTATTTGCCCATGTATTTTCATTAAGAAGTCTAGATCTGGTTATGTCATTATTGCAGTATATGTTGATGATTTAAATATCATTGGAACTCCTGAAGAGATTCAAGTTGCTGTTGATTATTTGAAGAAAGAATTTGAGATGAAAGACCTTGGAAAAACGAAGTTTTGTTTGGGATTACAAATTGAGCACCTAAAAGAAGGAATCCTTGTGCATCAATCCACATATATAGAAAAGGTGCTAAAGCGTTTTTATATGGATAAGTCACATCCAATAACTACTCCAATGGTTGTAAGAGCACTTGAGGTAAATAAGAAATCTTTTCGTCCCCAGGAAGATAATGAAGATTTACTTGGTCCTGAAGTATCATACCTAAGTGCAATTGGGGCATTGATGTATCTTGCTAGCCATACCCGACCTGATATTTCATTTTCAGTAAATTTGTTAGCAAGATTTAGCTCATGCCCAACTCGAAGACATTGGAATGGAGTTAAACAAGTATTTCGTTATCTCCAAGGCACAAAGGATATGGGTTTGTTCTTCGCTTATCAATCCCAAAAAGATTTAATTGGTTTTGCAGATGCAGGTTTTATGTCTGATCCTCATAATGGTAAGTCTCAAACTGGATATGTGTTTACCTATGGTGGTACAGCCATCTCTTGGCGATCCATGAAACAAACTATTGCGGCTACCTCTTCTAATCATTCAGAAATATTGGCAATCCATGAAGCTAGTCGTGAATATGTATGGTTAAGATCTATGATTCATCACATACGTAAGAACTGTGGTTTGTCATCTAGAGATGAAGCTGCAACTGTCTTGTATGAAGATAACACTGCATGCATTACACAACTTAAGGAAGGGTACATCAAAGGCGATCGAACAAAGCATATTGCACCAAAATTCTTCTTCACTCATGACCTTCAGAAGAATGGAGATATTAAAGTTGAGCAGATTAGTTCAAGTGAGAATTTGGCAGATTTGTTTACCAAGGCGCTACCAACATCTGTATTTGAGAAGCTAACACACTACATTGGGATGCGTCGTCTCAGAGATCTCAAGTGATGTATTCATTAGGGGGAGTAAATACGCGCTGCACTCTTTTTCCCTTATCCTTGGTTTTGTCCCACTGGGTTTTCCAAGGAAAGGTTTTTAATGAGGCAGCATCTGAAGCGTATAATTATGTACTCATTTTTACTTCACTAGATTTTTATCCCATAGGGTTTTTTCCTAGTAAAGTTTTAATGAGGCGTAATTAAATAATGGACATCCAAGAGGGAGTGTTATAAATAATTATATGGATGTCCATTATCCATCCCCAATATCTTCTAGGATATTCTGTGATCCAAGGAAATCCTAGTTCCTATGTATATATACCCCTTTGGTGGTTGAATAAGATAACCAATTCTATTATCTGATATCTCTCCCTTCATTTTGTAACAAAACCCACTAAACCCTGAAAAAGTCAATAACTTCCAAAAAAAACTTCCAACACACATCCAGTTTTTTTTCTTTCGGGAAGTCAATAACTTCCCCCAAAAAAACTTTCACCACACATCCATATTTCATTTCATGTTTTTACTTCAATCATTGCAAAAGAAAGATTATTAAGTAATCTAATAAGTAAAATCTCCGTCTAAATTTCTATGTTTTGTTCTTAGTTCTTATACAATATACTTCCTCCGTTTTTTAATAGTCGCACCATTGAACCAGTTTACGCAACCCAGTGCACAATTTAGATGTTAAATATCTTTAATTATATACAATAAAAAATTATGCAAATTAGATTTTAATAATCTATACATTGAGACGAACCTAACAAGATCCCACATGACTATATTTTTTCTTACATGTAAGTCACAATATTGATTTAAGTGGACATGTATGAATAGTATAAAAGAGGGAAATGGTGCGAGTATTAAAAAACGGAGGAAGTATATTTTATAAGACCAACATCATATTACCATGTGTTTTTTATATAGGATACCTTTATCAGGCCCTTTAATCCAAGAGGAGTGACAAGGTCAATCTCAAGTTCAACTATCAAAACATTAGAAAAGGTAAATATAATCTTCTTTTACTTTCCTCTCTCAACTACAAGCGCACCAAAATTTAAAGGCAATTATGTTATGATCACCCAAAATTCAATGTCAATAATCAAATAAACCCATAAACTTATTTAAGTAAAACATGCAATAAACGCAAAAATAAACCCAGTTTTTCAACAAAAAACCAAAGGAAAAACCACAAAATTGTCGATAAGTTACATTATTCTAAATAAAAATTGATTGAACCCTTAAACAATTTTTAAATAAAACATGCATTAAAAGAATGATAAGTCCAAAATTCAAGCCCTTAACTTATCGAAAAAATACATCATTCTTGCCGGGTTGAAATTGAGTGGTTTAACCGCAACCATAAGGTCTGCTAAAAAAGATTTTGCTGAAGTTTGCATGAAGAAAAGACAGAGGAGAATGATGGAATTGGAGTGACAATGAGTGAAATATTCAGTAAATATTGAGTGAAAGAAAGACAATGCCAGACAATTTCCAATATTGCTGAAGCTTAATTTGATATTTATATAATGTCAGTATGAAATTTGTAAGTTGATTAGATTTATAACAAATCATAATAACATTTTAATATATTCCTTGCAAAATACTATCTTAAAGTGTTTCTATTTTTCAACACTTAATAGTAAGTGAAACTATTGGGTCAGACCGTCTGACTCAATATGTTTCGTCGGACGAAGCTGCGAGAACGGCGCCGCTGCTCCTTCTTCTTCATCTTCATCTTCTTCCTCCGCCGCCGCGCCGCTGCTCCTTCTTCTTCTTCTTCTTCCTCAGCCGCCGCCGCAGCCACCCAGTAAGTTATCCTTCTTCACGATTCGAGTGCGGTGCTTCTCAGTTCGTCAATTCATGGCTGCTCAAATCAAAATTCATAATTTACAACAAAAACCCAGAAAAGGGAAAGCGTAAATAAACCCTTTTGGAATCCCATAAATGAAGATGAGCATTTGAAAAAAAGATGCAGGATTTGTTGACAATGAGGAGTGACTAGAGTTTAGGTATGATTTTAGTTAAAAGGATTAGTGTTTCAGTTAAAAGGATGAAGGTTTTCGTTACTCCCTTTTTTTTCATTTGCTTCTAATTTGCTTTCATTTATAACTTATTTTGTTTTATTTACTTAAGTTTTCTTTTCAGTTAGACTAAAACACATAAATGAAACAATAAGATAAGTAACTGAACTTAAAAGACATCCAACCGAAACAAAAAAAATCAACTGAAACAAAATTGAAACCAACTGAACAAAAATTGAAACCAACTGAAAAAAAATGAAACCAATTGAAAAAAATGAAACCAAGTGGAAAAAAATGAAACCAATTGAAAGTCGTCCGACCAAATATTATGGTCGAACGCGTCTGACCCAATACCTTCTCTAATAATAAACATATAGGTCATATACATTGATGCTTCATTTATGATGTTGTATCTCAAATAACTCGTGCAAGGCACAAACTAATAGTCGTTTGTGAGAAAGTCACGAGTCTCACGACCATTGAATTGGGTCAATAACACTAGAATATCATTGTGGGTCCCTTGCACCTTATGGTGTGTCAAATATCCAACACAATTTACCGTCTAACAATATCTTTCTTCACGGTGTTATCTGCCCCCTCCTCCTACTTTCTCATATTGAAGAACCAAAGTTTTTGGCTCTTGGTTAAGAACTGCCATCAATCTCTCTTTATCTTTTCTTCTCTCTCCGATTTTTTATACTTCGTAACGAAATAAACGCAACAATTTGGTTGGGCACGCATGCCAAGACAAAAACTTTAAAGATTAATATCTCTATTTATCTATTTCTAAATACTATAAACATTAGATTATAAAAAACTACAAGTTAGACGAATCAAACGAGACCCCATATGACTATATTTTTTTTTCTTATGTATAAGTCACAAATTACGGTCAAAGTTAAAGTTGTGAATAGTGTCTACAATTGTTGCGTTTATTCGTTACGGAGGAAGTAATCAAAAGGACAATGTTACTTCTTATGCATAAACATCAATGACATGTTCACTCTAATGTTACTGGGGTGTGAAATTTGTTTGTAATGACATTTATTTCCTTACAAACAAACCTGGAAAAAAAATTCCTATTACTCAATGGTAGAGTGCTATCAAACCAAAATTTAATTTGTAGTCAAAGTTTGCAATCATTGATAAACAATTCCATCTACTAAAGTTGAGAATTTTATTATGACAAAAAATCCCTTTTAATATAATTTTTTTTTTTTGAGAAAAAGGTAAGAAATTAATTTTTAATATAATTTTAACATTGTTATTCTTAGGATTGTAAATAACTACTTGCACGATACATCTATTTCAAAATAACTACCTCATTTTCATTTGTGTTTAAAAAATCTCTTCTACTTTCCTTAACTTTTTCAGATACCCACCCCATTTTCAGTCCCCTTTTCCTATTAGAAAATTTTACTATACATCTTTATCACCATTTTTGACATTTTTTTTTTACTAATTATTCGTGAACTAAACCAAACTCAATAAAGTTAAAACCTCGAAAATGATTTAGATGACCCAAAATATATGGAAATAATCCATGCATCACACGGGCTTCAAAACTATATATAAAAGAAACGAGTAACCGAAGATGAAATAGAAGACCCAACATTTTGTGAGCAATGCGAAGTCGAATTTGTTAATTCTCGAATGCGAGCTTTTTTCAGGATTTGGGCGCGCCATGTAGAAAGTCCACGTCGTAAAGTATATCTAATATTATATTTTTAAAAAGATAATTAGACTTCTGGATGCATAAAAGATAAAGTTTGAATTTTAAAAAGATAAGTAGACTTTGAGATTATTAGAAAAAGATAAAGTTTGAGTTTAAAAATATAATTAAACTTTTGCATAAATAAAAGATAAAGTTTGAGTCTCATCAATAAACTACAAGAATCCTTATAATTTATAAATTAATCGTAACTTTAGTTATATAACTCAAAAAAGTTTAACTTTTTATACCTTTGGACTCATATCAAAATATATACTTTAAAATAAGATCCATTTTGATATACTTATCTTATTATCACATAGGGGTACCTGTTACTGCTGGATAACCTATTTGTCGGGTAATAAGTCTTTAAAAAGATCAAGAATCGAAAAAGATAAAGATTAATAAAGGTCATGTGAATATGTGAATATGAAAATAAGATTTATCATAATCTTTTTCATTAATTAATATGTCAAATGCAATTAAAAACGAAGAGTTGGAGAGGAAAAACACAAAGATTTTAATGTAGTTCACTAACAATGTGTATGTCCACAAGCAAAGGGGAAACAATTGATATTAACTTAAAGAGATACAAATTATAGGGGAAAAGGTTAATATAGGGTTTATATACTACCCTTCTAATTAATCTAGACCAAATAAGCCTATTAACGAACCCAAAACAAAAATGGTGAACTAAACCGCATACACTGAAAACTTCGAATAACCCCTGTGCTTGGTTAATCTTAGCGGCATATAATTCAAGGCAAATCTGAATGTTAATATTATGTTTTTATATGTATTTTTGCAAAAAATAATATACACATACTCTGGTCCCTTTGGCCTCTATTATATAACAGTTTACATACTTTTATTTCATATATTCACAAGTCAAGCTATATACTTAATTTTGGCCAGTTGTATACTATTTATTCCTTCTCATTCTTACAATTAGAGTTTCGTACTCTCTTTTCCAGGGTTATTGTATCATATTATATGTCGTCATATTTACCTTTTTATATAAATAGTACTCCATTCGTCTTAATTTGATGTTCTCATTTTCCTTTTTGTGATGTTTCAAAAAGTTCTTTCCACTTTGAATCTTTTCTATTTTATTTCCCAATCTTACTCTTTAACAACCAATTATTTACTACACTTTTTTACTTTTTGTCTTACACATGCCCCACTTTAGTTACTTTATTTCCCAATCACCCACTTTTCTTTCTCTCTCTTTATTTTTTAAAAGCAAAAAAGGTACAAAAGTACACTTTATACAATATAAAATTGAAAAGATTCTCATCCCTCGATTTGCATTGGTTTTTCCCCATATTCCAAATGGGAACATCAAATTGAGACGGATGGAGTATTTGATAATTAAAAACCAACTTATGCCTAAAAGTTAACATACTTAATGGGTAAATTATTATTGACAAATGATAATATTTAAAAGAGAGTGTATTGGGTCAGACGCTTCAACAGAAACTCAATCGGCTTCAGCTGAAATCATAAGTTCATTAACTTAAATACTGAAATAAATAACTGAAATTATAAGTTCATTAACTGAAATTATAAGTTCATTAACTGAAATCATAAGTTTATTAACTGAAATACTGGAATAATTAACTAAGACCCATAATTCATTAACTAAAATCATAATTTCTTTAACTGAAACCATAAGTTTATTAACTGAAACCATAAGTTTATTAACTGAAATTATAAGTTCATTAACTGAAATCAATAAAATCAATAACTGAAACCCAACTGAAATCATAAGTTCATTAAATTAAATCGTTTTACCAAATGTCCTAGTCAGACCGTCTGATAAAATACTTTCACTATTTTAAATATTAAGTTGAACTAGTTGAATTAATTGCAGGCTTACAAAAGCTAATCTTGTTACCAATATAACAAGTAAAAAACATGAACATAATAACAAAAAAAAGACTAGATTGTCAACGTGTTATGTGAAAATACTTTGCTCGCTATAAGTTAAAAGTTTGTCTTCGATCAGAATCATATTTCACCAGTACTTACAAATATCACAATGCAAAATAACGGTAAAAGTTAACCGAGTGTTGGTTGCAGTAAAGACCTAAAGTTGCATAATTGTGGCAAATGAAGGCAAGAAACTCAGTATTGGAACAGGATAATAGAGAAAGGAACAAATATTATCATAATTAATTGCAAAGTTCGTGGATAACAAATTGGGAACTAATTAGATGAATGCATTATATAATCGGGATAGTTGTTGGGCACCATTGGAATTCAAGTCTATGAGCATATAACAAAGTACCGTCCGGAACCTGAAACTTGAGACGCTTTATTTTATCTGCCCCCTTATTACACAATAAGAAGTGGTTCCCAGTTATATGCCTTAAATAAACAAGATTCATGTTCTCTGGGTTTGTACCAACGAATTCAAATCTATTAGGTGGAAACGTTGATGAAGGATAATGGTCACGAAATACAATTCCATATAAATGCTCCCATCTAGCAGCTAGTATTTTATTATTGTGTCCAAATACAGTTGGCTTAAACTGTTTCACAACCATTGTTCCTCGGCGAACATGGATTTTGACAATTTCCTCTTCAGAATTCCACTAACTTCCCACACACTTCCATCGGTTAATGGCCTGACGTCATGATTGTTGTAAGTTCAATAGCAGCGTCATCAGAAGTAGATGCAGTCACCAAAAATGGATCAAATGTAGATAACCTTAAGTTATGTCGGATGTACAACATCTAATTCCGGACCACGAGCTGAAAACCCTTGTCAAGATCATTACGAACATTGTACCTCGGATCACCAACGACAGGGAATACTACTTCTAGAGAAATTGGCTTCCATTGTCTAGTTTCGGAACAGAAAACTAGTACATTGTAATTCCCTGTGTTTTCGAGGAAACAATTCACCACCACCACAACTTTAAACCTGTAATCTCCCGAGTCACAATATTTTGTAATCGTTCCTCCATCTTTAACGTAATCGTAATGCTCTTCACATATCAAACAGGCCCTGACGTCTTATTTTTCACTGTAGTTGGGTAGTAGCAAAGACGGTGGAAGAGTTACCCAATTCATAGTTAACGGGTTGCAAATATGATACACTATTTTCTTTTCCCCGTTTGATTGGTTCTGATAATTGTAGCACAAGATCAAGTCTCTAAATGTCGCAGCGACTTCCATACCACGATTAAGCATTTCAAGACTGAACTTTTTGAAAAATATATTTCCATCTTGGTGAAGTAACAAAGGCTCTTGGCTTGTCTAAGGATATTGAGCGTGAACCTATCTCATCATACTCGTGATTTCTCTCCAACATTGTTAGCAAAAATGTTCATCCAAGTGGGCTGCGAATTGTTAAATTGATCTTTCGCCTCCTAATATTGTTATTGAGAAAGCTAGCAAGAACTCTTGGGTTTGAGATTACCCAAAGAAATTGCCTCGAGACACACTTGCAAGAGAATGCTAATTTATATGATAGCCTACAGAATATGTCAATCAATAGATCATTTTAGGTCTTCAATGCGTGATAAGGAGGAACTGCTCCTAATTTGTTTAGTTGAACCACATGAGGAGGCCATCACAAAATTCAACTTTAGTTTGCAAAGCAAGAATACACGAAATTTAATGATTTGTGCATGTAGAACGAGGCAATTTCTTTTTCTTAGGATTTGACTTGGAGAGAATAACTTGATTTATTTTCATTAATGTTTATAGTTTATCGAAACCTGCTTACGATCTACTCCTAAACTTACATAAACCCAGTCCTACTAGAATCAGGAAATACAATATTACGAATACATCATAATACAAGATATATTCTAATACTTTTTGATTGGATGTATCTTTTTTATACTGAAACCGCACTTGGGACATGATTTTTTGCAAGGCTCTTTTTTTAATCATTGCGAAGAAAAGAGGAAGTCAGCCACCACAATTTCAACCCCAAAAAGTAGAATATAAACTTTTAATAACTGTCCCTGGTGTGACGTGAGGTTGATGCTTAAGGCAATTCCCTAAATTAAGATCACACTGTCTATTCATCTAATTGGTAACCATGCACAAATTATGGTGCTTTAACCAACAGTAGCAGTTTAAAGGGAGGAACAAAGATGGCCGTAATAAAAGATGAAGGCAGATGACCCACCACTTCCCCAGAATATCAGGAAAGGCCAATTCGCAAAAGCTTTAACTAGTTTGATTCGTTGAAGTGGAAAAATTAACAGTTCTACGCAAGAAACATGGTGCAACTTTTTTCTCTTTCAAAAAAGAAACTTTAGAAGAAGAAACCTGGGGATACATGGGGCTGCGAAACCACTAAGCAAAGCAGCCCCCTCCTGTGCAATGATGCTGTCATTCAAAAGGCGAAACAAACTCCTACTCCGATAACGGAAACAGTTCCAAGCAATTCACAAATGGAGTAACAAAGAAATTCCAAACTCCCCACCATTTGCTTCCCCACCATCACAAAACCAATGCTAATTAGTTGGAAAGCTACAGACATTAGAATAATCAAAGAAACCTTTTTTGTTCACAAATCTGCATCTAGCACGGAAAAGAAAATCAAACACAAATCGATAATTTGTACAATTATGTGACACTAAAGGTACAGAAGAAGTGAGAATGTCATTATTCATTACTCTAAAACACAATGCCTAAGAATTTACAAGAGAACAAGCGCGCCAGGGGTTACATGTGATTGTAATTCTCCTTGAGCTAAAAACGATGCTTGTAGGAAGATCACACACAAGATAAATGTACAGCTAGGCAGTTTTATTACACACATATAAGTAACAGGGTTTTATAGAGTAAATACATTGGTCCATCTACCTTTTTCCCGTCTCATTACTTGTCAGTTCTTTCTCGAGTTCATCAAATTCCCAACCACCAATCTCCTCGGAAGTGTAATCTTCACTGAGTTTTCCAAATTCAGACTCCAATTTTGCCAATTCAGCTTCATGGTCAAGTACCTGCTCTTTATTTACTGTTGAAGGTTCAACATGCTCCTCGGTTTCCAAACCTTCAGCAGGTCGTATAGGTGATTGGGAAAGAGTATCCTGTGGCTTCTCGCTAGTCGGTGTATCTGGCTCCCTACTCGGAGATTCCATCTCCAAAATTGGTCTTTCAATTGATTCAAATTCCATTCTATACTTCTCAATATCATCAAAAAGCCCCTTGACTTTTGAATCATCTTTCCTGAATGAACAAAAAGAAAATCAGAATATCACATATGAGGCAAGTGAAATATGTATACAAACCAAAATTTTAACAATATAAATTGATCAGTCCTTCCCATGCTCTCCCCAACACTAAAATAATGTGGGGCATTGTTGGATATTCCAAATTTCCAATCATGATATATTTCTAGTTTAGGAAATCTGACAATTTTTCCAGACATTGAATAGTAGCGTATGTGACTTTCGTTTATGGATAAAATATAAGTATATGAAGATCAAGAAATTTAACCTGACTACTTTTCCACCTTTGGAATACATGTGCTCTTTCATGTTGTCCACCACACTGAAGGTGGTCACAATCTACAGATAAAGGGAAAAGGTCTCATTAGATATCATAAGAATAACTAATTCTGTTCCTCGGGATCCCGAACGTACAAAAAATGAAAGTAATATTTCAGAAATTTCATAGAGATTCAGCAACCTTGGCCTCATAATCAAGGTATTCCTCCTCCAAATTTCTTCGGGGGTTCGATATTATTGAATCTTCATTATCTCCTTGTGACGCTACCTTTAACCTGTCTCAGCATGCTTCACCATCAGAATTCATATCTCTTCTTTGTTCCTCGTGGAGAAAAATGTAGAAATAGGCAAGCAAAGAGTGCAACATGAAAGTAAACATTACCCTTCACTTAACGACTTGAGATTCTCCACATATTGCCTAATACGACCAATTGAAGGCTCCAGTTCTTTCTGTTAAATTAAAAGTGAAAGGGCCTTAAAGCATAAGCTTTATTAAGAAAAGTGACTGAAATTCAAATGTACCTAGTACTCCATTTCTCAATACTTTACTCATAGGATTGTGTTATTTTACCCAATTCCCTACATGGCTTACATCTAACAAGATCAATGAAGAAAATAAAAAAGCCATATACTATTTTAGCCCCACCACCAACTGAATGGCCCAGACGATAATCCCTCCTTAATATTTACCCCAAACCAAATGGCCAGAGTACTAAGAGACATGGAGGGAACAAAATCGACTAAATTTCAAGGTTATAAACTAAAATTGTTTATCTAATATAAGACTCAACCTAAAATCACTTTGTACATCACATGTAAACATTACAAATTAAAATGACTGAGGCTCAAAATTACCTTGTACCCAGAGAGAAGCTTAATGGCCAAGTTCACGAAAAAGTCCTCATGTCTCTCCAATTCATCACTTGTATATGTAAACAAAAAATAAGTACCAGGGAGAAATGAAGCATACAATCAAAGCCCCCCCATCCCCCCAACCCCGGCATAAAAGAAATGAACAATAAGAGAAGAAAACAAAAATAATATTAGTAGTAGAGGGACTAACAGGAAAGGAGGTGAAGAGTGTGTGTATGTGTGTGACAGAGAGAGAGAAAGGAGGGGGAACGGAGGGTTAAAGAGATGATCTGCTTTAAACAAAGCTCGTCAAAAAATGGACTGGTAAATTGTTATTTTCAGTTCTGTTGACACTTGACAAGCAGCAGCAACGCGGAGGGAAACTTTTCTTTTGGGTTGTAAGAAGTTGGAAGAGTTATATACATACCTCGCCTGCTTTTCCTTGGACTCAACAAATGTGCATTGAAGAGCCCAAGTATCTTCAAGGAAATTGATCCACGTCCTAAGGACATCAGCTTCTGCTTTACAAGACCCAACCGATCTTGACAGCTCTTCTTCCTGAGAAAATAATAATCAAATGAATATTTCTATAAGCAGTTTCCCAATAATATGAAGTTGACCATGAGGGAGTAAAGGCTGCTTAAACCTTTGTTTTTAGGTGTTCTAGAATCTGATTGTTCGCCTCCTCAAATTGGTCTTTTTCTTCCCTTGTGATTTGAAGACGTTTGCGAGCAGTAGCTAAAGAACTGTTCAACTAAACCACGTATTCACATTTAACTCACAAAAAGATTAGTCAAAGTAGTAGTTGTCAGTGTCATGATCATACTCGTGATCTTGTATTATTAGAAATTATAAGGACTCAACCCATGTACAATAGATGGATAGTGTTAATCAAAGAAATTATAAGGATTCAAGGGCTGAGTTCTTGATTTAGTATAAAATTTACAATTAGTTTCCAGTATATTCTACAGATACAAGAAGAATAAAACGCATGGAAACAACAACAACAACAGTTACTATTAGCAGTCTATCACTGCAATTACAGTATATTGTTAATCTAAACATTGGTAAAAGAAATTACTACCCGAATTTTGGGAGTGTGCTCTGTTATGTCCTACTAAAGCTTTCACAACCGATATTTACCCCTTAATAGCTTCCCTACAACAACTATGCTCTAAGTACGTTGTTAGCTGCCTAATATATCCTCTATGCAACGGGTTCATAAATGGGCCACGAGATTAAACCAGTCACAATAGGAAGTGAACACAAGAAAATGGAAGAGAGACATGTGCACATGACAGCACAAGAGGGCCAAGAATGGAGAACTGGTAACGGGAGATTAATGGAGACATAAAAACACATAATAGCAGCCAGACAAACAAAAATTGGTACACCAAAGTTCATGTGCACACAAGTTTGGCTGCTAATGGATGTCATAGCTGCATCTCAGATACACAAAACTCCATCGTTTCTTTTTAATAGGCACACACAATAATCATGAATGAACTTTGGTCATTATTTATTGTTGATCTATATTGATTAAAAAATTGTCAATATGAAAGTAACTTGTTCTTTTGGACTAATTAATCTGAACTGATCAGAAATGATTGTTTGAGTCTATACTGACTAAACTGCATTACATTAAACTGAAAAATAACTTCAAAAGAATACTGCCTAAATTTTAGAAATCTGATAGTATAATTTTTTTTGTAACATACTGTTGGAGATAATAGTGGTGAAATTAAATTTTCGAAAAATGAGTGTGCTAATAAAAAGAAACAGAGGGAGTAAAATTCTGGGTACAAGAGTAATAGAAAAAAGCACAAATACAAATTTATAGAAAAAGAGAGCGAACAAAAGAGCTGTATGGGTAAAGACTAAAAAGTTAGGAAAGGAACCTTTTTCAGTTCTGATTCAAGTTCATCTCTTTTCTTCTCAAGTTCAGCAATCTCGACTCCTATTTCCTGACAATACGAGCAGTTCGATCAGATGAAAATAGTTATTTTCTATGCAGGCAAGAAGTAGAACTCAATTACAGAAAATATTATGAGTTCTAACAGCCAAAACAAGAAACTAATCCAAAATTGAAGAATAGTCTCAAAAAAGCCTACTTGGCTACTCGACATTCCCACGACTAAAGTAATTATGAAGGAAATTTCATACTAGTAGATACAATGATACATTATAGCAGTTTCAAACAGCAAGTTTAGACAAGTTCCAGTTCCCAAGAGTGATGTGCCATAAAATGAAATAACAGAAGATATTCATCAATTACTTTTTTGCAGCTCTATGACAGCTAGAAAGTACCTTCTCCATCTCACTAACTTCACTTTCCTTTGACACACGAAATTTCAGAGCCTCTTCTTTTTGGGATCTGTCAAAATGAGAATATAAACAGTCAGCAATTAACAATTCGAAATGCTAAGAAATAACCCTTGCAACCATATCGTGAGTTGAGCATGCATAACCAAACTATTTACAGGCGAGAATCTTGACAATATCATAATACATTTTCAAAAAGCAACAGAGCAACAAAATAGATACTTCCTCCATCTTTTCTTTTTTTTAAGTAGCAACACTTCTCTATTTTGGATGTTTCAAAATAGTTGCAACATACCTATTTTTGGTATATGTTTTCTCTCTTACTCTCTCCTCATTAACAACTTGTTTGAAAATAGGAGGGAAAGGGAGGAGGGGAGGGAGATGCCAAAAACCCATTGTTTGGATAACAAGTAAGGGGGTGAGAGATTTGGAGGGGAGGGAAATGGAATGATCAATTTATAAGAAATTCCTCCCTCCAACAATGGAGAGATTTGGAACGAAAACTCACCCTTCTTTCCTCCCCTCCCTTTCTCTTCCCTTCTCTTTCCTTTCCTCCCCTTTTTTCCTTCCCATTTTTTATCCAAACACACTGTAAAGGCACCTTTTCCATCTCTCTCCTGTCAGATGGTCTCCCAAATTAACATGTAACACCTCTATGTTGCGATTGAAAAAACGGAGGAAGTGTATAGATGCAGAAAAACACACTTCTATATCATATCTTTAGTGAACTATGGCAAAGCGGATGGAGAAAGGATCGGTTGAAGAATGGGATAACTAGGAAGCAACTAGGAGTTATACCTATTGAGAATAACATAAGGGAGAATTGTATAAGAAAGTCTCAACATGTACGAAAACCAAGTGATACACCAATTACGAGGCTTAAAGAGTGGCAGAGTGAAGAGGTAGCACAGGAAGACCTAAGAAAACTTGGAGTAGGGTGATTACTAGGAATTTGGGATTAAGAAAATATGGCATTGGATACGGCAGAGTGGGGGACATAATCTATGATGATGGTATTACGACTTGACTTTATGTTTTCTTCCTTTTTATTTCTATTATTTTACTTATGGTGTTCTACAAACGGTTCTCCTTAAGCATTTTATCATATATTCTCTTTCTGAAGATTCTAAACATTTTCATTTGTTCTTCTCCACATTAGTTCCCTCTCTACATCTTTTGCAGCCCTCTTCCCTAAGACTTTCTCAAATTTTATTTTTAAACTTTCATATTTTGGTGTTGACCTTACACCTCCTTCTATTTCTTATTGTTTTCTCTCGTCTTACTTCCCTCACTTTCCATTTCTCATTTTTCTTTGTTTACTTTATTTAAATTATTCCTTTGCTTATCTTATTTCACTTGTCATAGAGACCATTTACAGCCTAGTGTGTGCGCAGATGAGAGAGAGAGTAAAGAAACATATTCATTGAAAAATGGGAGACAGACGTTAGTGATATAAAACTACTGAATATCAATACCTTTACGATCATAAAGAATAGAACAAATTTAAAAGCCTACATATGATTTATAGTCAGCAAGAGGAGAACCACGTCAAGGTATGATCCAAAAAAGCAATAGTGTCACGAGTGGTATGATAGGTAGAGTTTCTCCACTACACACACTTCCATAGTTCCATATTGGAGCTGACATCAGGCCAAATAGTTGATACAGGCATTCCTCTTCCTACGCGAGGTTCACACATAGGCCCAAGAAATTAAAGTTGTTGAAGAGTCAATAAATAAAACAAACTCAAACCAAAAGGGGTAGGGCCCCACATAGGAAGTTCCTTGTATTTTAACATAAACATGTGTCAAACAAGTCACCAATGAAACAAAATATGCAACCTGGAGATGAGGCAGACATGAGACATGTATGCACCAATTGGCAAGCATAAACATATAAAGCTCCCATCCTCCCTTTTTGGGGGATGCCATAAAACCCAGATGAGGCAGTGCCACAGTGGTGGTGATACAGGGCGGAAATTGGTGGCGTAATATACATTATCTCGTGACAAAGTGAAACTGGGATATAAACTTGTTGCCAGAACAATCTTCAAAGCATAAAGAAAAATAACAGCATAAAACATCCTATTCATGTAAAAGTACCCATTGTCACCTGGTATCTGATATTCGCTTCTCAGATTTTGTAGTAGAATTTGCAAGAGATTCGCATAAAACTTTCAACTTATCAACCTGCACTACCAGCATGTGATATAAGAATACACCACTTCAAACTCTCTACTCTGCAAACTATGTGATGAGAGAAAAACTAACAATATTTCTGAATGTCAGTTCAAAAGATTTGGTGCACACAGAATTTTAGTCGATAAAATCCAATATTCGAACTCTAAAAGCTAGTGTGCAATTTAGCACAATTATAATAGCACGAAACAAAAAATGACAAAAAGTAAGGTAAGACCACCGCTCAGATTTCCACAAAGAGGAGATTGAGAATGATGTAGTAATTTCAGTGCAGCAAATGAAATTTAATGATCAGCCACTACTCTAATCATCTTGCACAAAACTCTAAAGCAAGACATCAAAGTGGGAAAGGCCAGACTACAGAGGAGAGCAAGTGATTTACGAAAGATACACACTCCTGTCAATTAATGTGTCTGTGCTGCTGTGCATGACGCATATCTAACATATGAGACTCTAAGGTAAGGGATGGGATATTAGTTCATTCTCCCCTTTAATCTCAACTCAAAAAAAATATTGAGTTAAAGGGGCTCCTTATCCTTTGTTTTATCCAATTTCTTCTATTGATTGTGAACAAAAGCAAAGGTCCAAAAGAAAGGTCCAATCTCAAAGTGTTTCACAAGAGTGTCTTGAGACTCTTGAGTGAATCACTAGAGTCCTCGTTATTCATCTGCTTGCGCATTCCCTGAGCTATTGTTTATGCGCCTTCCTAACATAAACAAAATGCCATGAAATATTTTCATTATATATTTTTATTAGAAGTCGAAGGTCGCCTTTGCTGGCAAAATGATGACACAGCCGCCAGTAAGCTACTAGCCAAGGTAGCAAGGAACATTGCAGTGCCATCCTTGAGGACTAAATTCTATGTCTCCTTCCACCAAGTTGTTGTAATCTGAACCTATAGACGCCCCCTCCCGGTTCTCTATCAAGATTACATCTGTGCCCCTGCCATTCTTGCCATCGACCTTCTACTTGTTATTTGAACAAGCAGAAAGAGGAAAAATAAGGAGGTTAGCTAGAGATGGGGCCGGAAGAGAGCGTCGCGTTCGGGTGTGAGCCCGACGTGCTGTAAAAACCCATTCTTGCCATCGACCTTCTACTTGTTATTTGAACAAGCAGAAAGAGGAAAAATAAGGAGGTTAGCTGGAGATGGGCCCGGAAGCGAGCGTCGCGTTCGGGTGTGAGCCTGACGTGCTGTAAAAGTTTTGAAAGTACATATGGTTTATGACAGGGCACCAGTGCCAATTAAGTCTTGATACTTGGCTTTGAGATCGCACAACTTAAAAAGATTGAATACCACGTTTCCTGATTTTTAACAAGGACATAGACGGGTCACTTATATAAACTAAACACTTAAAAGTATACGCAACAACATAAATTTATGACCCTTCCCCAAAAAAAACTGCCTACCAATGACTTAATATTTTCTTGAAATTTACATACTTCCTCCGTTCCAAATAAGTGATAGAATTTCTATTTTGGGGTGTTCCAAAATAGATGATACACTTTTTTTTTTTTTCTTATCAAGTAAGTTTTGATGTGTGATTTGACATATTTTGGGGTGTTTCTAAATAGGATGATACACTTTTGATGTGGTTATTAGTTTAATTACATGGCCTGCTCCCCGCTTCCAATTAATCCCCGCAAATTAATTCACTTAATCAAGTACACAAAATTTTGCCTCAAAATCCGTTTTTTTAGTGTATCAACTGTTTTGAAATGGAGGAAGTAATTGGCTTTGGCACAATTGTTTGGGAAATAACGTTATGGATGTGAATTTAGAAAATGATGATAAACATAGAGAAAGAGAAAGAGAAAGAGAAAGAGAAAGTAAGAGAAGGTATCAAGATGGAGAAAAAGAGTTGATGTAATGGAAAGAGAAAGCCAAACAAGTATTTAGAATAGAATTGTGAAGCTTATGTTGGGACAGGCCAAAAAAGAAGGTACATGAAAGTTATAGATTAGATTAGATAATATAATATAGAGATTTCCCCCCTTGTTTCTAAGCTAATTTGTGTACGAATCATGCTCTTAGGAGTCGTTTTCTCCTAACCTTCTCTCTTTAGTTGTAGTTTGTTGTTTTATGATGAGCCGTAGGTTTTAGGGTTCTTTTTCCTTATTTTCTGCTACTTTATGAGAAAGAGTTTTAAAAGCACTTAGAAGAAATTCCGTGGGTCAAATGATGATTCCCGATTTTTAGAATTTATTTTATTTTACTTCCTCGACTCTTTTTAGGTTAACTATAGATAAGACCTCTTAGTTTATTTTTTGGGATCTTTTTTTTTCATTTTTGTCATTAGCTTTAGAACTCGTGTAGTTTTCTCTCTAGTTCTTTGAAGATTTCCCAAGTTCTAAATAAAGCTTCAGCTTTTACTTCAATTTGGGTAATTATTTTTTCCTTGTTCAACATTGCTTTCACTTGACTTAATATAATCTATTATTGTATGTTCCAAAGCATGAATTTTTAAATTGTTATTGTTGTTGCTTTCATAACCATGAGTGAGTAGATTCTTTTCCGGGGCTTACAGAGGGAAGCCATATTTATGCCATGATTTTGATGTTTAATTTGATTCCTTATAGTAATTAGGTTGTGATTAGAGAAATTCTAGTGTGATTTGATTTAATGTACGATTTATTTTAGTGGCCAATTCAATGATTGCACTCCGGCTTATAATTGTTAGTATTGAAAGATCGAACTTTTAGCGTTCTAGAACATGTTGGTAAATATTATGTGAGCATGTTGACTTTAGAGCGTTGAGCCCCTGACCATAGGATTAACACCCGCTGTAATTGCTCGACTCTAGAGCTAAGTATTTTTAGTTGTCTGAATTACCCTAATTAGTAAAAGCATGATGGACCGAGCAAATGCCCTTTACTCAATAAACCCCTAGTTTTATCTTTCTCCCAGTTTTGATCTGACGTAGTTAAATAATTGAATTGTAAACTACGGAAACCCTTCTCCCGCTAGTGTACCAAAATATTTTAAAGCCCATCACTTATTGATTAAAGAACTAGGAATCCTCTAAATTGCAAGGACGCACGATATATTTGAAACCTGACAATACAAAGTTTAAAATATTTATGCTTTCTTTCTTGAATTGCTAAATGGTAATAGGTGATCTTCACCAACATTGCGAGTAGATGTCATATTTAATTAGGGTAACAATAGATCAAAGTTTATTTGTATATCCATCTTTAATCACGATTGTTTTAAGCAATGACCACAGAAACAGAGGTCTCCTGAATGTTAACTTTGTGACAGCAGTGCTTTATTGAGTGACACAGGGACAGAGCAAGAGCCGAGAAGAGAGTAAATATTTTTGGATGACAGTTTGAAAACAGAAAGAGAAAATAATATGTCATCATCACACTGATATGACTATGGAAACAAAGCCATAGGAAAAATTGTTACACTGTATCAGCAAGAGAACAACCTACCTGATTCTCTTAACACACAGAACTGAAAACGCTACCGTGAAAGAAAAAGAAAAGTAGATTTTAGTAACCATGTAAGGTAGGCAAGGATGGCAATATGATAAATGAGCAGAATATCATAAACTGCACACCTTTTGGGCATGAATTTCCGGAGTTTCCCCATTGTATAGTGATTGCTTCTTAAGCAACAAACCTTCCAGTGTTGAACAAAGGCGAATTTGTGCAAGTGCTTGCTTCAAGCCCTAAAAAGGATTACCAAATGGAAAACATGATCAGTTTTCTGAAACGGGAACAAATATAGAGCTACAGGACAAAGGGGGAAGAAAACAACACAAGTGCAAGTTCCTGTGTAAAACAAAAGGAAATTTATGCAAGTGCTTTACAGCCCAAAAATGGGCAGTCATTTGATTGGAGACTATATTTGAGAGTTAAAAAAGGAAACAGCACAAATTATATTGTGTGTGTGTGTATATATATATATATATATATAGATAGATAGAGAGAGAGAGAGAGAGAGAGAGAGAGAGTCGTGATCCAATGGAAGGATCCTTAAATGAGAAGGGTGAGAAGGATTGATATGCATATTTTTTGAATTGGATGTGCATATTCTTTAAACTAGATAAGCATAATTCACTTTTTGAGCAATAAGTATATGCTCTTGAACAATAAGATGCACATTCAATTCCAAAAAAACGCATATGATAAAAAAAGTTGCACATTTAGTTCAAGAAGTAGTAGTTCAAAAAATTATGCAAAAAAGTCCTTCTGATTTTAAGAATCTTCTCATTTGCTCCTAATTCTCTCTCTACATATATATAATATTATATACAACATACATATGGGTGGGACAGTGGGATCAAGTGAGCAAGATTCTTGGCCCTTTAATTAAAAGGAATCCAACAACTTTTTATAGGTCAAACTCATCAACCTACACAAGTTTTCTAGCTCCTTATCATGGGCATCCTGATGTTTGGGCAATCCTTCAAAGATGTGCCCATCCATACTTGACAAAACCTCTTAATATAAATGCAATCATAATTAACGGATAGATAAACTCATGAGGATAACAGTGACGACGTACAATATGACACAGCCTAACGGGTAGGTAAACTCAAGACTAAATCATATATATCCGACAAGACATTCCAATCATATAATATCAAAGGCTAAAGAAACAGGCGACAAAGCTATCCACACAATCACGAAATAGAAACCTTTTCCATTCCCTGACACACAACACAATATAAATGAATGAATTGTAACAGACAGAGACACAGCTGTCATTTCTAGTTATGGCAACTCGTATCATGCAAGAGGAAAGAATAAGAACAATAAATAACATTTGAAATCAAGGACCAATTAAGATTAGCAGTTGGCAACTAACAGACACTAAATGATGACTACCTCTATCGTAGCATTTGTAGAATCTGTTACAGGTGGCTGTTGGAGAGCTACACCAGAAAGCTCTGGTGGAATTTTCATTTCATCAATTCTTTTTCGAAGATTTGCAGCTTGACTATCTACTCTGCATTCACAAAACATTCATGGTATCAACAAGCAGCTGCTATCATAGCTTTTTCAAAATCTTGGCCAAGGAATTGTAAAGTAGCTGGATGGAAGAGTTTACAGCCCATAGACAGTCCAAACTGGCGGTAGTATATAGGAAATCATATGTAATTAGCAACTATCCACTACCATGGTAATAGAATCCCGTGCCCAAACATGGGATTTTATCACAAATTTTCATTCCCACTCAATAACACCTCTAAAATGTTAATAGAAGGTAATGGAATTTTATAAAGAAAATCACAAGTTTGGAGGTCAACAAGTATTACCAAAGACAATGACAGGATACTTTCTATACAAAACTACATCGGAATTTATTACCATTAATTATATAAATTAAAATCTACCAAACTGGCCCTTAGGGTCATGACAGGTGACCTCTACCCAATTAACAGGTTTCTATTTCCATTGTTCATCGTACTGCATAGTAGGACAAAGAATAAGAATAGTGTCTATAACCAAATGTTCTTCCTGATACGGTCCAGTTCCGAGATGTGCATAAGCAAAGCAAAATGGTCACACAACTTAAGCAATGTGTCTTCTGGGGTATCAAAGTTCATTACCTGGTCGAGCGAAATGTTAACAATTACAGCATCATGAAAGATTCAAAAGATGGAAAATGAAAGGAAAACAATGGAGAAAGAGGACTGCACTATCCAGGTTTCCACCCAAGTCCCAAAAGGATACCTATACTCATTCCCAATAGTAAGATGTTCCCAGAATACAAACGGAAATGATGTCTTAGATATAAACATGAAAAGAGATCTCCAACCTTGACAATACAACCATTTTATTTTCCAGTCTCTCTTTCCACATAAAATTGGGTGCTATCTAAAGCAAAGAACACTAAAATCATTTTTTAGCAGTGACCCCATGCAGAACACCGTTCAGCAAGTGATTGCCTTAAAGGAGCAACAAACAGCTACATAATTTTTCTACCATCCCAATCAAGGATCAAAAATTGGTAGGGACGTTTTAAAATTGCCTCATGCCATTGAACATTTATAGGATCATGGCATCACCAAGATAAAAAAAAAGAGACACATAAAATCCCTCCCAACTATTCTCCCAAAAAATATGGGCTCACATGGACCCTTGTTTTCACAAGTTCATAGAAATAAGCATCAGCTATCCAACCCCTAATTTGTTATTCGTGTCAAACACCAAATTCCTCTCCTCATAATTTATACTCTAGTTAACTCCTCAAACCTTACAAATTCCAAAATAGAAGATCACCTCTACAAGCCCTCCACTTGTGAGTCTTAAACTCGTCAACCGTTTCATAAGCAACTACATTGGCCCAATTTAGCCTAACCAATGCCAAACATGATAATATAAGAACCAAAGTCTGAGATAAAGCCATCAAATTCCTGTTATATAACAACCTCTATCAAGATCTTGTAGAAACGGCATAGTTCCTCTAGGATTTAATTGAGAACCAGTTCTATACCTACTTCGAGGATCAACGAAGGCTTAAGGTGGTAACTGGTAACACCTCTTACCTTCCATCCTTGTGGAAGGGTTCAATTCTCACCCGGGGATCTTTTGTGTGTGTGCGTGTCGATCATGAGCTGAAAAGAGATGAGAAGCAACATTTTGCTAGCTCCATAATAATGCAAAGCCAAACTCTAGTCCAATAGTGAGTTACTCCTATGTATTTGTTCAAGACCGCAATCAATGAGAGGAAGTGGACAAATCACATGCTTTCAGGCTGGTGACTAATAAGTGACAACTGACAAGCCCCTTGAAGTGCCAAGACTCTAAAACCATATACGCTTATACATAGACAACATCCTAGCACCAGCACTCGTCTTTAAGCGTGTCTATGCCAGATGGTTTATCATATCAATACAGATGTGGGTGGAAACCACAAGAATGTGGAAGAGCTATTCCATAATTGTATATCACAATATATATCTACATATGAGAATCCAAACACCTCCCTAGTTCCTACCAACTTCAGAACATGTAAAAGACCAAAGGCTTTCAAGAATTTATGGAGAGTGTTTTCAAGAAATCCATGTTTGGTACACTTCTGGATATCAGAAATGAGGTTGCGTATGGAAACAGCAAGTATAAAATGGATAACCTAATCTTAAAGGTAGTTTGTTTGATATAAAATTTTCAAGAGCTAATGTGAACCCACAAAAAGATAAGGGAAAACTTTTTCTCTATCTTTCACCTCACCAGTGAACTGAATACTGCCCTCCAGGTTTATTAGCCAAGCCGAGCTGTCAAACACCTCTTTCTTCTTGTTTCACCACCTCCACTCCCAAAAGTTTTAATTACCTTTCTTGCTCAATCTCTTTCACCTTCCTCACACCCCACCCATACAGACAACCACTATCACCCATTTCTCACTCATTACACTGAAGAGTGGACCCTGGACCTTCAATGGTAAACTTTAACCCGTAAGGTTCCAAGAACCTTGGTGGCTAATATCAGCCAAGCAAGGTCTAGAGCAAAGTTAACTAGGAAAAAAAAATTAGATTCCGATGTCGTTCTTTCTGTTTCCTATTTTCTTTTTTCCTTGTCGGAGAAAGTTATGATAAGTTTTACTTAAGGGATTCCATAGGTAGTACTCCCTCCGTCCCCAAAAGGATTTCCCATTTTTCCATTTTTGTTTGTCTCAATTACATTTCCCATTTCCTTCTTTGGATATGGTCCACCTAATATAATATCCATATCCTTACAAAAGAGCACTTGACCCCACACTCTCTCTCTTAATAAAAAATTCTAAAAGATACCCACCATCTTACTTTTTAATTATAAAATAAAACTTTACGCCCCACACCAACCTCCTTTCTTAAACTTTGTGCTCAAAGGAAATGGGAAATCCTTTGAGGGACGGAAGGAGTATATATTTAGGTGAGGACAACGGAAATGATCACTCTAAAGAGAGGGTAGATATAAGAAGGAAGAAGAGACAGAGGCGTCGAAAAGAGATGGCAGGCAGGCGGTGCGGTAATTATGGCAGTAGAGGCAAACAGCAAGAATGCTTTGAAAACACCGGTGGTTGCTCTAGCAGTAATTATGAGGGGAAGCAGTGAAAAAGATGAAGGTTAAAGGCTCGGACTAGAAAAAGAAGTTATTTTTAAACCGACCCATATCTGCCAAAGGCCTCATAGACCTATGGCACGTTCCTTTATAGGGTTAGGCGATTACAACCCATATCAAACAGATATTAATCTTCCAAATGTTCCCCCTATAGAGATCTGAATCATGGTTTGAAATTGCGGTTTGGGTCACGACCATTTAACGGTCACAATGTCATAATGATGAAGATAATGCGGCATATATCAGCCGAAACCACGAGATATCGCTTGAATCAGCCTAAAACACATATTTTGACACCTTTACGATGCGGGCAGTATCTTTTCCATAGATTTGAAAATCTTTACAATGCATCCGATACAATACGGCCTTGTTTTAACACCACGTTCTAGATGCACACGTGACGTTCCTGATGCTCTGAAACATATGAGGGAACTTATGTTACTTTCCTTTGATTTTCTCATCACCTTGGGGAGGGAGCGGAGGGAGCGGAGGGAGGGGGGATCTTGCCTATTAAACAGACTATTACTGACAACTGAAAGAATACTAGTACATTCAAAGTCACAGGACAGAAATTTCTAGCATGGTGCATTTGCTGCTTTCAAGGAAAACATCTGGATGGGTTTGAGTTACTGACTGTAGTTTCCCAACAGGGAAAGGAAAATTGAGGCTAATCTTTTCGACGAAATTGACGCACATAAACTACCCCAAATTTTAGAAAAAATTATCAAAACAATAAATGTACGTTAAGTCGTTAACTAATGTCAATATACGCTTGAATGGAAAAGCATGAGTTCGTCAGCCACCTCAATAGTTCAGCATTTATTTTCACCCCTGAAATAGCACTTTGAGCAAACTGTAGCAACTCCTCTCGTTTTACCTGAAAAGTGGCAAACCATTGAAGGTAAAACATATATTTTGCCACAATCCAAATCCAGTTCTTTGGTATCTGATCCGGGAAAAAAGAAACTGCAAAAGATCATAATAACAAATCCAGGTTGACTACTGTTTAGAGTAAGACTGATCACAGGTAATATGGAAGTATTGGTGCACAAGCAGCAAAGCAATCAATATAAACTAACTTTACACTTCAAACAAAAGAAAATCACCACAGATGATCAGAATCTTGCCATAGATAGAAGAGACGGGGTTGGAGAAGAAGTAAAGAAGGTACTTGCAAAGAGATAACATTTAGCTTCATAAAGATTCTTACCAGTACTTCATCTTCATAGCTCGAGAAAACTTGTGCCAGATCCTGAATACTACTTACTATAGCATGATGAACTTCTTTTCCAGCAGTAAGACAGAGCCTGCATTCATTCACTGTTTATTTAAATTATCTCCAATAAAAAAGACAAGCAAATTGCATGATCAGAAATATAGTCAGGAGAAAAGGCCAAATATATACACAGGGTGGCAGCAAAGACAGACATGAAGAGCCGATTGAAAGAAAAATAAAATCGCACATGTATCAACTTCTAGAATTACCTAGGTAAGAAATAATGGATTGTGTCCAAGCATATACTTCTAGATTCTATCTTAGCGAAAGGCAAAAGGAAAAGCATTGGTTTCTAGTAATGTCATCTATTAGAGGAAGGAAAAGCCGCAGCACCAATTCCGCTCACTGTCTCGCACAAAAAGAATCACAGGCACCTTTTTTTGGGTTTCTTTTTTGGGAGAGAGGTAGGGGAAACGGAGACGGGGTGGGTAAGTAACAATACTATAACTCACAGGAACATATCAGAGGCCTTCACTAGTAACAATTAGGAACCTGCATTAGAAGCCAAAACCAGATAGAAGCACAATCCTTTGCAGCCGTATGGATGAAGTTTCAGTATTCCTATGATGGTGACAGCTAATCCTCATACTTCGATATGAGAGAGCTTTGATTTCCAATATGTGGCAAGGGTACGGCTATTAGAGCTCACAGTTAGTAGCTAGGGTTGAAAAGGTGGCTCCGTAGCCTAGCATTGACGTAATACCCAAGTTCAGGTAGTGTGACACCAAAAGGCCTTGCAGTCTCGCTTTCCACATTAGTCACAAGTTTCCTCAGTTGTGCGTAAAATTCTTGATAGGTAAATTACTGAGTAGCCAACTATTAATTGAAACGACTTCGTCGCGGTAAAGTTAAGGCCGGTATGACATTTGTGATACAGACACCAACAGGAAACAGGAAAATCTAAAGTAATTCTAGATTATTTCAGAATCTCAGCACTTTTCTGAATTATGTTATAGAAATATTGCCCATTTCCAAGGGTCCTACACTATACTTATACATCGAATGCCCAGGGTCAGTAATCAGGTAGCGGCTACTTATAAAAAGCACAGGACAGCATTAGTTACCCAATCATTAATAGTTTCACTTAGACCTCATTTAAGTGCAAAGAATGATTACCTGGAAGTTGAAAATGTAAAAGGATATTTAAAATGTATAGTAAAAGACAAGGAAAAAACACTACTGCATATTTGGGAATATAGCTTTAGTTTGGAATTTTCATGTATATCAGGTATGAGGCTGTTAATTATTGACAATACTGATAGCATTTTTGAAAGAATACACTAACACGTGATAACTCATATTACAAACCAAAACTAACATAATGTAGCTTAGGCATGAATGCCTGACTTCACTTCCTTAACCCTAATTTACTTATCAAGAAAAGTGGTGTAGATCCATGTCTGGTAAAATAATTCACAATCATGTAGCAATAAGAGTTGAGTGAATTCAAAGCTGCTTTTGTAAGATTGACTAGTTGAGAAACTTACCCAAACATCTCAAGAAGTAAAGACACCTCTTCCTCAGTTGGTGCCTCAAGTATCTGATTCAAATAAAAGTTACCTTAACTTCTTTTACTAGAATATGAAAAGGCTGATAGTCAAACAATTTGTATTCTAAAAGAGGGCAGTCCATCAAAGTACCAAGGAACTTGTTCATCCAAGGAGTGAATGACAACCTCATAATCCACACTTACTCTTTGGTTAAATGGAGGACAAGAGATGCACAATGGTTATACAGCCAATTCACTAGATACATACCATTGACAGGGTTATCCCCTCAAGAGCCTGACTGTGAAGAAAAACATCCCGGAAGTTCATTGGTTCACTCTGGTCATCAGAATCATAGAACAAAACCTACCCATTCACAGAGAGCAAGACTAGTCAGAAAATGCTCAAAATTTAGGAAGCAATGCAGAAAAGAATACATACCTATATCATCAACATAACCAAATTGGCTTGAAATGTATTATGTCTTCTTTGTCTTTTTTAACTAAAGTTAGTATCCCCCCGAAGGGAGTTTTGGGGAGCAACGTTCCTTATAAGCAAAGAGGGAAAAGTTTTTACGCTATCATAAATTTATAAAATATCATTCAAAAACTTGTGTATCTGATAGGTTCTTTTACCACTAAAAATATATGGGTCAAAACATTATAAGTTTATAACCAGCTTCACTGCATTACCACAGGGAGAATGAGGGTCAACAGCATTAACTTTTGCAGAGCTCAGATATTCAGGGTGGGTAAACCAAGGTTCACACTGCAATTATAGGGTGAAGCAAGTATTCAAATCATGTAAGATAAAATGAAAAGAAGTAAACTTACAGAACTGTTTAAAGGAAACGATGACAAAAAGCTTAAGGTTGACCCTTTTTCTATTAAAATGACGACATAAAATGGATAAATCATGAAGGATAAATAGAAAAAGACATCTATCTTCTACGTATTAAATGAGAACTTTTTTGTCAATTACAGATGTCACAGAGAAAGGACCAGATGGCAGATCCGCAGATGTTCAGATTGTTCACCAAACTTAAGTAGACGTGTACATCTTATAGGAGACAAACTCTATAAGCACAGGACCAAAGAGAAGTTAACATCTATTCTCCTAGAGAAAAATCAAAGTTAGAGTGGAGACAAATAAGCAGACCCTTAAAGTATAACAAAGCTAATACTCTTCATCAAGCATCAAAAAGTAACTCCAAAGTGTTCTAGAATTTGCCTCGCAAGAAAAAATGCAATAAAACCGTAAAATATAAAAATCAAAATAAAAAATGGATCCTTGGATTGCTCCTTCATAATAATAGCATTAGTTAGGTCCTCTATTTGTTCTGCAGTTAAGAGGATTAGTATCCCCTCATTGTTCCTTGTATAGTCGAGGGAGTAGTTCATTTCAGAAAATGTATATAAGATGTCATTTTTGACAAATTCAAATCTTTTTCGCATCTCATGGTGAAGGCAACTCTATATGGGGCATCATGGCGCACTGCCTCACACCAAGATTTGTCATACCCATACTCTTGGGTACGTGCAAGCTCAACGAGTCCAACACACTTAGTGGGCTTGGGGACGTGTTGCGAGTCTCGGGCATTTATGTACGTGAAGGGATATAGGCAAAGACAAAAGGAAAACGAAGCAAATGCTACTGACAGCCCAGCTCATACGAGCACGTCCACTGCTCAGACGAGCACTCTGGTAGTCTGCTCTACTCGGACACGCAGCTCGCGCGGGCCAGACGTTAGCGCTTTTGTGTTTCCTAGTTTGTTTTGATCTTATTTCCTATTTAGTTGAGTAAGATGACGATATTATTTGCTGTCTAAGTTTAGCATATTATTGTTTCCTATGATAAGAAAATATTTGTTTTCTAAATACTATCTTATTATCCTTCACGGAAAAGGGATTTCTTAACCTCTATATAAAGGGGGTTTAGGATTCCAATTTGAAGTGTGGAAAAAGAAAAAGTGAGCCAAGTTTGGAGTGCCTAGTTCGGAGCGATTGCTAAGAGTAGTTGCTCCTAAAAATTAGCAAAATTGTGTGCGGAGATTTTTGCCCTACTTCATTAATGTGGGGTTTTTCTAGTATAAAGCTTTTGCCTAGTATATTCTCAAAGTTTGCACCTTTGATTTGTTTCACTGTTCTCGTCATTATTATTTTGCTTCCACTAGGCCTTACACATACAGTTATGTGCTTAACAATAAATGTAGCTGCCAAGAACAAGATCATCACTTACTAAAGATGGTTTCCTAGGGTTATCTTTGTTATCTTCAGAGGCAAGATGCTGCTCGAGGGTTGTTATAGTATCTTCAGGCAAATCTCCGGGTGGCTTCTCGATATCTTTGAGCAGAATCAACCATCTTCTCAATAGCTGAACTCTTTCTGCCCCCCTGCAGTTGACGGAGGCCTCCTCCAATCTCTTGACAGCATGCTTAAAGCTTTTATGGTTTCGAACTCCCTGCAATTGAGTTTGATAAGGAGTCAGGAAGCCTTCGAATGAAAAGATTCAACAACTTAACACAGACAACACATAAGCCAATAAAACAGTGATTAAAAAAAAGTGTTGCTACAACACAGCAAAGGAATATAAACCTAATCCCCACTAGTTTTCAGCGAATCAACAAAGTAATCATGGAAAAAATCTTTAAGATAGTGAGGTACTATTGGATAAACGGCCCCCCTTTCCTCTCCCTTCACCATTTATCAGATACACTTGGAACTGTAGCTGATCAAATTCATCTGATTTGGTCAATTAAAATTTCATTTAGCAACTAAAGCAAACCCTTAATTGAATCATTAACCTAATCCCTCTTAAAGGCATGAGAGCACCCTAATTTCGTGGTAAGATGGTTTGTTGATACAGTTCTAAGTTACAACCATCATAGGAGCAATTTTGGATGCCAAAAGAGCAATTAAAGTAAATTGGCAAGAAATGTCAGTTCGAGTAAGGTAGCTCAGAAAGCTCTATATTCCTCAAGATGACTAACAGATACGTTTGAAACCTCCTTTTTATGGAGACTTCCTGGAATTCTAACATTATAATTAATGACAAAGAAAACAGAGGATTTTTCAATTATGTTGATTGGTGTTGCAAGTTATAATTCACAGGTCTTTGACGTCTATATAAACCAAGAGTTCTAGCTCGCTTACATAGTAAGTGGATCCTGTTAGCAGACCCATGTACTGCTGTATACGCATCTTTTTCTTATGCTACCAGCCTACTACTTGGTGATTATAGCTAAGAATCTTAAATTTCAGTAAAACTAATTGCGTGCCAATATGGAGCTATATAGAAAATCACTCCTCAACTTATATAGCAGGCCTGATTTTATCACCACCGCAGAGATGTCCATTTTGGAGAATCATTTCTGATTCTCTAACAGCATCTGGAGATACAACTCCAGTTCTAAGAGTCGGTTTGATAATTGAGCTCTCATTCAAGCTAGCACATGCACGCAGTGGAGGAGATACAAATTCCTGAAAGCAGTCTGTTAAAATCCAGATGCAAGTTCTAACTTCTAAGCATTTTGGTAGTTCCCTAAGCTTAAAGTCTCGGTTTGCTTTTCTTCTGTTAGAAATTGTAAGTCCCACTTTTAATAACAAGATAAATTGGAATCAGTTTCCATTACTTCCCTACCTTGTCAAGTTGATACTTGACAGGAAGAACGAGAGATCAAAGTTTCACAGCAACACAAGTCTCAGGGCCCATATAAATCTAGAGAGATATGACTTTGTCTTTCCTCGACGCCTTAGGTAACAGGCAGGAATCTTTAGTAATCCTATCAAAACGTGAAGTAAAAAAAATCTTGTTTAAATGACCTCTTGTTCTCTCGTAGTTGCTAGTCATTCAAGTGGTGTTATTTGCTAAATTTCGTTAATCTCTGTTGCTTATTTCCAAAAATCGGAAAAAAGACCTTCATCATATGAGAACAAAACAATGTGTGTAGCATCCGAGGTAAAGCTAAACATCTATCTTACCATTTGGCACCTGCAGAAACCATGTTTAGCATCCCTTGGACAATTAACATGATAACCCTTGTTGACAAAGAAGAGTTACTGGTGGTGTTAGTCATCAACCAAAAGAATACCTCATAAAGTCTTAAGCCATGTTCTTTTGTTTGTTTGGACTAAAATGAGGTAAACTAAACCCATGGAGTTTTTGTTGACACAAATTGAAGAATACAGTTCGGTCCACGAGCTTAAAGATAGGAATCCTATGAAAGAGAGGTCGTGCAAGATTACTACCTGGTCCAATCCTTACCCTCTAGAGATTCCTAGGCATTGTACAAGTTCCACTACTATTGGGCTTGCAAATGCCCTTCGCCCTATATATGGCCATAATGGAGCATGACCCCGAACTTAAGTACAATAACTTAAGGAAAGAGGATATAAGCATGGTTCGAAAATACGGATTTGGTCGCAATCGCGGTGATGGTCACAGTGCCGCACTAGCGAAGAGGATGCGGCTATCATATCACTGTATATCCGCCAAGACCATGAGATATCGCTTAAGTCGACTTAAAACACGGTTTTTTTTATGCCTTTACAGCTTTACTATGAGGGTAGTACCGATCTGTTAAATTTGAAAACCCTTACAATGCAACCGACAGAATACGATATGGCTTTGTTTTAACACCATGGATATAAGGGGACCAATAAAACGGAGCCAAGCAATGAAGGACATGAGGGGAATAGACGAGGGATAATGACGAGAGGAAAGACTCAAGGAAAGAAACATAGGCAAGACTAGAGTTGAGACTTGGGAGCTAAAAAAGTCAAACAGAATTCAACTAAGAGAAGGCGTGGAAAAATCAAGTTCATGTGTATGTAGTACACACTTGAAGTTCTGTGAATTCCATGGAAGATAAACCTCAATTAGACCCCTAAGCCACTACATGTGCGATTCAATGAGGTTGGACTAAGCTAAAAGGACCAACGCAACACCTTTAATTGTGCACTACAATGAATTCTATGCTATTTGTAAGGTGTAATAGTTCCCTTGAATGTGTCCACTCCATTGTTTTGAAAATTTCGCTAAAGTTCAGGTTCAAAAAGAGCCTATAAATATTTATGTTGTGGTGTATTCCAATTTTAACCTTATCTATATCATTATACATGTACTTGTTCTTCTACAATTTTTAATATACATCCGGGTGTACCATGACAAGGATATTTTTTGCTCAAAGAGCTTTGGGTGTATAATGAGCATGGTTCACCCAAGGACACACTCGGGTGTATAATGCATACTCTCAAGGGTCTTCCCACCCAAAATGAATTTCCACCACAGTAACGCATTGGGAAGGAATTTTAGGTATAGCAAGGACTGTCGGCTAGCGAGCCTGGGTAAATCCTAGGGCACTCTCATTGCATATGCCTTGCTATTTTGAGAAATTCCTATTTTCTACTTGACAAAGATAAATGGCCTTAAAGGAACCTTCTTACTTCTAAATGAAGTGCATCGATATCATTGATCAAACCCCTAACCCCGTCCATGTTAAGAAAGAAGAGGGAAAGGGGGTACATCAAAACCAAGCCCTGTATATGATTCTTTACAGACATTACACCTTATTACAGGCCATATTAAAAGAGAAACCAAGCGAGTAGCCAAAAGTTCTACTGGACAGAAAAATTACGTTCACAGAAACTATATATAAAAAAAAAGAGCAAAGTCCTGAAAGGTCCTGAAAGGTCCTCAAAGGTTAAGGAAACAAAGAAGAACGTCAGCCATATCATGGAGTTACACCACATACGGACAATCAAGGGAACCTAAAATTACCAACCACTTAAACAAAAAAAAGCTGCAGTGGACACCTGGACATGGATATTCTATCATTTGTGTCCCCTAATTTACACACAGATTAACAAAGCAAGCTGAAAACTACAAAACACTATGCCCGTCGCCAATATGTTAACTGTTAAACTTTGAGGGTTTTTCCTCTAGTAAATAAAGCACTGTTTATTGGAAAAAGATAAACTAAAAAGGTGCTTGCAAGCTTTATGCCTGGTACGGATAAGATCTAAACACTGGTTTCCTAAACTGGGCATGTTTCTTAGCTGAGAGGGCTAGTTGCTTTTTGTTGGAGTGGATTGCATCCACAAGTTGTAGTTCGTTTTTAGTCATTCACCATGATATAACAACTTCTGTTATCGAAGAAACAAAAAAAACAAAGGAAGGTCCAACAAGGTGTGCAATCCATTTATCAAATTAGTGTCCCCTTGAAAAAATATTAGGTAATGTGCAGTTAATAAGAAAGAAGGAGGGCCGAGAAAGGGAAAATAAACAACACTTTAAAGCCCGATTCCTGTCGTAATCTTATATTTAAAGCATTAAACTTTCAGATGCTATATTCCTTTCCCTATGAGTCACAAGTAAAAGAAAATTAAGCAGAATCACCCTCACCTCGTTCCGATAGCTACAATAAAAAAGAACAAAACACAATATGGAGTATTTCATGAATAATATTACTAAAAAATGTCACTATTACAATTTTACGCCATACACAAATAAAGAAGCTTCACCAACAGTACCCTTCTTAAGCTTATTTTACCATATGACACCAACATTGTAGGAATTAATCCATTTCCTTAAAGTCCATCCATAGTATCAAAAACGACATTTTTAACCGCGCAGAATGTCGATATGGTTACGTATCAGTTCTGGGACAGAAATCATAAGCAAAAGGTCAGTTCTTAGTTTTACAAATTTCCCAAGTGAGATAGATACAGTTAATTCGGTTACGCTCGGCTTGGATTTTGTTTGATTTCTTACCATAAACATCACCAATCAGCATTAATCAGAAACATAAACCCAACGGCTTCATATAAAGCGCAAATATATCAGGTGTAAACCAATCCAATCCTAGTTATCTTAGGTATACGCGTATGTATAAACAACCAACATTCAACATTTAACATTCAACATTTAACATTCAACATTCAACATTCGATGGCGATAGCAGAGAAATTCGATATCGGAATAGGCTAGCGAAATGCTACGAATAGAGCATGCATTGATTATACATACATTAACAATTGAATAGAAAAAATGAGAATAAAGAGAAAGAGAGAGAAACTGACAATACGATCTTGAAGGAGCTTAGCGCCTTCAGCAACGGCTTGACCAGCTTGTTGAACAACAGAATCGGCGTAATTTCTGACGGTGCGAGTTAAGTTATTTTTGTTACCAACCTCCACCGCCCTGCTCACCGCCGTTCGCAGCCACGACATTTTCTTTTGATTTCCGAAATCGTCAATGGAGGTTATGGAAGGATTCGAATTGGATTTTTACAGGTGAAAATTAGGGATTTCAAATGGTGTGAGAAGGTCAAAAATGGTGGTGGTTTTGGAGGTTTGTTCGAAATTTTGGGGGAAATCAACAAAAATGGTGTAAGAGAAAGAGAGAGATGAGATTCTTCGAATTGACAAGTATACCTCCGAAACGTTGACACCTGAGGCCGGTTTATTTTTACTAAAGTTTACGGTTTGTTCTTTGGCGCCCCCAATTTGGCAGAAATAATAAGTACTTAATCACTTTCCCTTTCTAATTTTTTGTCATAATCATTTTCAAAACCTAACAACAAAATTAACGAAACGTCACCTAAAGCATATAAATAACTTGGTGTCTAGCATTAATTATTTAAATTTCCACTTCTACAATAAATTTGTAAATAAAATGCACGGAAAAAAGTTTTTTCAATATAGATTTTGAGTTATTCACGAGGAGATCTTAAGCCTATAAAATAATATTAAGATGAATAATATAAATTAATTTAATAAGAAAATTGATCAAGGTAAGTGTAATACCCCGAATTTTGTAATTTATTTTATTATTTATCAAGTTTTAATATTATTTCTACGTAAAAATAATTACAAATAACTTCGTTTTATTTAATAATATGTTTATTAAAAATAATTTAATTCATTCTTGAAATATTTATTAAATGAATTTGTTAAAGTGATTTAAATGTTGAAGTTATTTAAACATTTTGGTTAGTCATTTTAGTTCTAAATAATAATTTTTTTTGATGATAATTTATGTTGAAGTTTCTACATTGTTTAATCATAAATTCATAAGCTAGAAGATGTTGTAACCCAAACATCTAAGTGTCAAGACCAACCTCCTACACCATGTCCAAGTACCTTAGCCCAAGAATAAAATAAAGGAAAAATAAGATCACCAAAAATCAGAAAATAGAAATATGATTCATCTCCATCTTCTGTTCTTCAACCTTCCTCCTTATGTGACTACAAGACATCTAAGAGCAAAAATCCAAACACTCCATCATTCTTGTCAGATTTTATCAACACTTAAGCAAAAACTCACGAAAAATCTGAGCAAAGTAGTTAAAGCAATCTCAGAATTTCAAATGTGAAAGATTTTCACCATGGATGGACTTGACCAAAGCTCACATGTTCTAGCAAATTTCTCTTATAGATATCAAATAAACCCACTGAATTTCTCAAGCAACTTACTACAACCAAAGGTTGCTTCAATTCTCTTTCCTCTTTCTTTTAATTGATGTTTTAAATCTGAAAATAAAAATCAAAATTTCTAAACCACCATTAAAACAAAGAAACATACTTTAAACACCACTTAAACCACCACAATTCAACCACCCTCGTCTGCGCCACCACCGCCTCCGCCCTGCTGCAGCCGCGCAGCCCAGCAACGGCCCCACCCAAGCCAGCCCCGCAGCCCAACCGAAACCAGCAGCCCCCCCTTCGCACCCCCCCTGTTCGGCCCCAAATCGCAACCCCTCGCTGCCGCCAGCCAGCCCGCGACGCCCAACACCACCGCGGCCACCCTCCGACCGCCAAGGACGCCGGAAACCGGGCACAAAACCGGCAGTCCATCCCTTCCTCTATTTTCCTTCACTTATTTCCTCTTCTACTGTTTCCACTGAACCCAAATGACCTAAAATAAAATAAGAGTCATTGTGTTCTAATGGACCCAAAGCCCAAACTCACTTCTACCTTAAATCTGATTTTATTTAAGTTAGCCCAACACACAAAAAGAATCCATCTTTCTTTACTTGGCTTGTTTTTTTTTTAAATAAAATAAAAAGTTTCATTAAGTTTATTACTTCTATCAATGAGTAAATTAATCTTTTCATAACTTAAAAATATTTCTAAGTTTCTAAAATAAAATAATGAAGTTGATTTTCTATGTTTATTTAAATTATTTATAATGTTTAAGTTAAAAAAATATTAAATTTGAAATAATGTTTAAGTACTTAAAATGATTTTTATAAATAAATTCGGAAAACGTAATCTTTGATTTATAAACTTATTTGAAGTGAATAAAAAGTTTCTTTATGTTATTTAAATTATTCAAGTTATTTATTTATAAAATATTATAAGAGGGTTATTTAGGTAACTAATTTTTAGATCCCGTTTAATTGTAGATTCCGATCTGGTAGAAGAAGATTATCAAGAGTGCGATCAACTCGTGGCTTAACTTCGGGCACGCTTTAAGAGGTAATTACCAATATTCATCCACAAGTAGATTCCGTATAAATAAAATGATTTAACCTTGACATTATGAGAATTAATCATGTGATTATGTGATTATGAAGTTAATATGTGGATATTGATTATGGATTAGTTATGGGTTATGATTATCAAATTTAAGAATTATGAGAAATAAAATGGATAACAAGTGTGGATTTTGACTCCGAACAATGAATATGGAAGTTGGACTATTGACTGTGACTATGATTATTATAGCGTCGTTAACATCGTAATTAAACTCGATAACGACTTAATCTTTTATCCTTATTCTCGATATAGGTTTTATGTATTATTATTATTGTTATTGTTATTGTTATTATTATTATCATTATTATCAATATGGAAATGATGAATGAAATTGTGCTAAAAAGTGATAATGGAATGTAACCAAGTGACGGTTATTATTATGAATATGAATAGACTACGATAGTAGCCATGTATAAAATGAGTTATGGAAATGGAGTAACGGTTTTCACTCTCGGATAAATAAATGATGCATATGTGAACACGTGATATGTGATAACTTGTAATAAAATTATAATCTCTTAAAATAAAATATCGGAAGGAAGTGATGAGCAGGATGCCCTGTATGGGAGGTTCAGCGGCCACCTACATGTTCTTTTGTTACTATGCTGAAACTCGATGTTATTTGTCTTCCTTCTATCTTGATGTGTTCCAAGTTAGAGGGGGTGTGCACACTAGAAACTCTGTTTTATGGCCAATTTGATTTTTGTTGGTGGATTTACGCGGTGTATCACCGGCCCACATGTGAGTGGATTTACGTGGTGTATCACCGGCTTGCTAGCGTTCTCCTTCCCTTTCGTAAATGAAATGAAATATTATATTAATGTGACCTTTTAACTGTATAAGTTTATGTGCAATGCTTTTCAACTCGACTTATATATTATTTTCAATTATTTTAACTTAAGTACCTTACGGGATGAAGTTGGAATTACTCAGTTTATCTGATATTTGGGAGCTTGTCTCTTTTGTCTTTTTCAATGTTCATATTGCAGGTGGGTGATCGAGGGAAAATATGAGAGATCAACTAGAAGTTGACATCCACCTAGTTTAATATTTTTACTTCCGATGGAACTCTGAAACTCGTAGTATTTAGTACTTAACGAACAATTTAAATTTGGTTGTAAGGATTAATTAAGTTTGGAATGAATATGTTTTGGTTACTAGCCTTGCACTTAATTCCAAGGGGTTGAGTGCGGAGGTAACACTCCGTCCGAGTCGAACCCTCGTTGATTTCCCCTCAAACGAGTTTTATTAATATAATAAGGGTTCGGTTTGGGCGGGTGTTACAGTAAGAATATAAATAAACACAAATAATTATCCTCTTTCATTGTATATAACCTTTTCATAATACATAAGGTAAGGTCAAATAAGCATTAAGTAAATTCAATCGGCCTTACAAATTATTTTCAATCCAGCGTCGGTAAATTAAACATGTTCCAATAATGGGACGTTGGTTCAACTTATTTTCAGCCCGTATCAAAATAAATTAGTTCATATTAAGTTCAGATAAGTTAAAGTAAGTTTGTTTTCTAAGTTTATTAAAATAAGTTCAGATTATGTACAATAAGATTAAATAATGGACAATAATGTGAACTAAGGTCGAATAAAAGAGGGTTGAATAAGGGCGAATAAGGGCGAATCTAATATGGTAACATAAGATATAATAAGGTGAAATAAGATTGAATAAGTAAAAATAAGTTCAGATGAGTTCAAATAAGTTCATATAAGTAAAAATAAGTTGAAAAGAACATAACCTCAGTGTAAATTTATACATAATTATGTCCATTAGGAGTATATGCTCTAGCCACTTTTAACATTATAATTTTACCCATTTTTAAATCTAAAACTAAAAAAAGATGTCTTATTTTCCTTCCCAAAAGAAGCTGAAGAATTGAGATTAAAGATTATATTTGTCTTCCTCTTGTCATTTTTTCACCAGTGCAAAAGCACAAGATTGTTTTTTTTTGTTTTATTCGGTATAAAACTATTCGATAGTAGTCTTGATAAAATGTGTTCTAATTTCCCTAAAATGTGTTCTTTCAAATATTCTACTTTCCTCAAAATACAAAATTACAGTGACAGTGAAGCTTATCCCCCATTAATCTCACTGACCGACCTTGGTAAGCTTTGTGCGAGCCGTGCTGGATGAAGTATTGTAAATATTAATTTTAATGCAAATAAAACTTAAACTATGGCAAGTACCTACATAGTTTTACGGAATATATTAGGGTTGATTGATGATAACAAAGATTCCATATTATTTTATAATTTTGTTCCATAATCAAAGCTATCTATAGGATGCTCAATCTATTGGATAATCAATATGATTATATCCTGGCAAGTTTTTGTTAACAGGATCTAAAGCCTATAATATTTTGCCATTTTAAACGGTTTATTTTATTGATGCTTTCTTAAAAATTTCATGTTATTCAGTCAATGATGGGCAATATTTATGGAAAATATGATAATATACTTGCAAGTTTTTGTTAGAAAGATCTAACGCCTTTAATGTTTTATCATTTAATACGGGTTTTTAATTGCTATCAGCTTGCTAATTTTAGACTCTAAAATTCAGTCAATGATGGGCAAAGGTTATGGAAAATATTTTATATCCCAAAATTCGATTTGATAAATATCTTTAATTTAAAATAAAATCCTGATCAATGATTATGATATTGATAATAGATATTTGCAAGTTCTTACCATTATCATGCATACATTCCATTTTAGAACAATATAGTCATATTACAAAATGCATTTCCATTTGATGTTCCCATTTCCTTTTTGAGATGTTTCTAAAAGTTCTTCCCACTTTTAATCTTTTTCATTTTAAGAATAATTATTTTTGGGATATTTCCTGAGGTACCCCCGGGGTTAGGGCTAATTCCTCGGGTACCCTCGGGGTATTTGAGCTAGTTCAAATGCCACCAAAGTCACTGCCGTTAGCCTAAATGCCCTTACTACCAAATTTCCGTTAACTTTTCCGTTAACTCTCCTATTTACACTTTAATTTTAATTAAAAATAAAATAAAAAACTAAAACCACCCCCACCCCTCCCACACTCTCTCCTCCCCCAACTCCTCCCACTCTCTCTCCACCCCTCCCCAACTCTGCCACCACCCAGCCACCATACTCTCAATCACCACCTTACCCCAAAACGACTCAGCCACCTTCACCACCCACAAAACCAGCCAGCCACCACCTTCCCAAACGACCACCCAAAAACGACCCACCACTTCCCCACCCTTCCCCCCTTCCCCTGAACGCACCCCCACCCTCTCTCTCTTCATTAATTCCGGCCTCCATTCTCCTTTCCGGCCTCCATTAATTCCGGCGCCTCTTTCTCCTCCCTCTAACCTCTTGCTTTACCGGCTGCTTGCGGTTGTCTCATCCTCTGTCCCCATTTGCTGCTGCTTGCGGTTTAGTGGGTGGGTGAAGGGGTTGCGCGGCTGGGTGAAGGGGTTTTCGTGGCTGGGTAGGCGGAGGGTGGGGTGCGGGAGAGAGGGCGGTGGTGGTTTGAGTGGGGCAATGGTTTCTGGGAAGGGGGATGGGTGGCAGGGGGGGGGGAAGTGGTGGACAGAGGGGGTGAGGGTAGTGGTTGGGTTGGGGTTGGGGGGTGGGTCGTGGGTTTGGGGAGGGGGAGGAGAGAGAGTGGGAGGGTGGGGGTGGTTTTTAGTTTTTTAGTTTTTTTTTTGTTTAATTTTTAATTGAAATTAAAGTGTAATAATGAAAGTTAACGGATATTTAGAATTAATGGCATTTAAGCTAACGGCAATGATCCCATTGGCATTTGAACTAGCTTAAATACCCTGAGGGTATCCGAGGAATTAGCCCTAACCTCGGGGGTACCTCAGGAAATTTCCCATTATTTTTCCATCTTACCCTTCAACAATCAAATATTTGCTATATTTTTTCACTTTTTGTCTTACTCATGCGCCCACTTTAGAATCTTTTATTTCTCAATCACCCACTTTTCTTTATCTCTCTTACTTTTTCAAAAACACAAATTACCAAACTGCACTTTATATAATAAAAAATTAAAAAGATTCTCATCCACCTCAATTTGAATTGGTCTTCCCTCATATCCCAAATGGGAACATCAAATGGGAATGGGGGAGTAGAAATTAACTGAGTAATATTTTATATTGTGGTAATTTGCTAATTTTACTGATTCTATGCTATATTAACTTATGCTTTTAATCTCTTTTATATTATTTTTGAAAATTGAAGATTTTTTATGATATGTATTTGGGTAGTTTTTATTTGGAACAAACTTATATTTTACATGTAAATCAGAATATTTTAGGAAAATCTTATTTTTTTAAGGAAAGTAAATATTATCAAAATTATAATGTAAAACTATTTTCAATGATATATTTGGTAATTGTATATCATTATATAATTATAGAATGGTTCAAAAATAAAATTATTAAGGGGAGTACTATAAAATATAAATGTTAGATTTTAATTAAAAGTAATTAAAATAAGGAGTAATAACAATATTTTAGTAATAGTAATATATATACCAAGTATTAACCAATTTGCTTATATCAGTTAATTGGCCCAGAAAAATGGTAAGAATGTGACAGCCCGTGGAATCCCGGACTCTGCAAATAACCTGTAATACTAGCGGAAGCATACTATTGTGGATTCCAGAGCTATTACTAAAAACACTTCCTGGGAAGCCAAGAAAGTTCAGAGCAAACATTTAAAAGTTAAGGGTTATAATTACAAACCAAAATAAGTTTATCCAAAATATAGTTAAATTCCATCCTGAATATCACATTACAACAAAAGTGTTATCTAGACGTTCCCAAGCAAGCGTGCTACACACGAACAATACGCAAAAGTTCACTTCAAGGCCAAGCATAAGAGTGCATGCTCTTCATTTACCTATCAGCTCCTGCAACAACTAGAACTCTGCCCCCACCAGGACAGGTTCAAGAATAAAACATCAGAAGAGTACATAAGACCATTCCACGAAACTCATTTTTGGTGGCTTTTCGTAATATAAATAAAGCATTCATAATTGAAGCCATAATTAAACAAGTGTTGGTTTGAAGAAAGATAGTATTAACTTTCACATTAGCCACAAAATAATTTAAGTATTTCATTCATTTAGGGGTAAGAGAACAAGAGTAGAGAGGGGCTCCCTCTTTAGGTCACCGTTTGTCTCTAAACTTTTGGAGGTCGTCGCCCCAACATTTTTATTATTATGCTTGCAAGCCTTTATTATAACATGTCCCGATATTATTTATTCACCAGGAGATCACGCATCCTGCAAGGGTGTAACACCCCATCCAAACTGAACCCTTTTTATATTAATAAGACTCGTTTGAGGGAAAATCAACGAGGGTTCGACTCGGACGGAGTGTTACCGCCGCACTCAACTCCTTGGAATTAAATGCAAGGCTAAGTAACCAAAACATATTCATTCCAAACTTAATTAAAAATCCTTACAACCAAATTAAACTAGTTTGGTAAGTACTAAATACTAAGTGTTTCAGAGTTCCAGCTGAAGCAAAATATTAAACTAGGTGGATGAAAACTTCTAGTTGATCTCTCATAATTCCCCTCGATCACCCACCTGCAAATAAACATTGAAAAAAGACAAGAGAGACAAGCTCCCAAAAATCAGATAAACTGAGTAATTCCAACTCCATCCCGTAAAGTACTTAAGTTTAAAATACGTTGAAAATATTATATAAGTCGAGTTGAAAAGCATAGCACATAAGTACATATAGTTAATAGGTCACATTAACATAGCAATATTTTATTTTATTTACGGAAGGAAGGAGAACGCTAGCAAGCCGGTGATGCACCACGTAAACCACTTGCTTAAATAATTTGAGCCGGTGAAACACCACGTAAACCACTCACACAGTGGGCCGGTGATACACCACGTACGCCACCCACTAAAAAATTGGCCATAAAACAGAGTCCCTAGTGTGCACACCCCTTCTAACTTGGAAACACATCAAGATAGAAGGAAGACAAATAACAGAAAAATCAGCATAGTAACAAAAGAACCTGTAGGTGGCCGTTGAACCTCCCATACAGGGCAACCTGTTCATCATTTCCCTCCGATATTTCACTTTAAGTGATTAATAGTTTTTACTACAAGTTATCACATGACACATGTTCACATATGCTTCGTTCATTTAACTGAGAGTGAAAACCGTTACTCCAATTCCATAACTCATTTCATACATAGCTAATTCTGATAGCATATTCATATTCTCAACCATCACTTGGTTACATTAACTCATAATCATTTCCATGTCACAACGTCAACTTCCGTTTATAACTTCCATATTAATAATAACGGTTATAATAACCATGTTAAATAATAACGATAATAATAATAATAACAATAATAACAATAATAATAATAATAATAATAATAATAATAACAAAGTTATATCGAGTTTAATTAGTACGTTAAACAACGTTATAAAAGTCGTTGTCATAGTCCATAGTCCAACTTCCATATTCATGGTTCGGAAATCTCAATCCACACTTGTTATCCATTTTGTTACTCATAATTCATACTTAAATTGATAACCATAACCCATAATTAATCTATAATTAATATCCACATATTAACTTTATTATCACATAATCACATCATTAATTCACATAATCTCAAGTTTAAATCGTTTTTATTTTACGGAATCTACTTGTGGATGAACATTGGTAATTACATAATCCATATTCTAATTAAAATAGTCACATAATTAAATCTTTTTTTTCTAACGGGACCTGTGTTTAGATGGACATTGAAAATTACCTCTTGAAGCGTATCCGAAGTTAATCCACGAGTTGATCACACTCTAGATAATCTTCTTCTACTAGATCGGAGTCTACAAGTAAACAAAATCTAAAATTAGTTTCCTAAATAACCCCTTATAATTTTATAAATAAATAACTCAAATAATTTAAATGACTTAAAGAAACTCATTGTTTTAAAGAAGTTTATAAATCGAAGTTTAAGTTTCTCGAATTTTATTTATAAAAATCATTTTAAGTACTTAAACATTATTTCAACTTTAATATTTATTTAACTTAAACATTATAATTAATTTTAAATAAACATAGAAAATCAACTTCAATATATTCATTATTTTATTTTAGAAACTTAGAAATATTTTTAAGTTATGAAAAGTTAATAAAATCATTAATAGTAATAATAAACTTAAAATGAAAGTTTTATTTTAATTAAACAAAACAACTAACAAAGAAGGATGAGTCATTTATTTAAAGTGTTGGGCTAACTTAAGAACTAAAAATCTGATTTGGGAGGGAGTAAGTTTGGGCTTGGTCTATTTAAAATAAAAAGGAGTAGGCTTTGTGTTAGTTTAAGTGAAAACAAAAATATGAGAAGGAAATAGAGAAGCAGTTGAAGTGGGAGGAAGAAGAGGAAAAACAGAGGAGGTGGCTGCCGGATTCTTGCGCCGATTTTCGGCGACACTGGGCGGTCAGAGGGTGGCTGGGTGGACTGGGCATCTGGCGGCAGCAACGTGTACTGCGTGGTGTAGCAGCGAGGGGGCTGCGTGGCTGGTGGGGCAGCAGTGAGTAGAAGAAAGTGGGGGTGCGTGCTGGCTGCTGCGCGCGGTGGTGGCGGTTGGTCGGAGAGGTGGTTCGTGTTTTGGTTGTGGTGGTTTAAGTGGTGGAGCTTGAGGTGGTGTTAATGGTGGCTTTTATTATTTTATTTTCTTAATTTTTCAAAACTAAAATCAGAATTTTAGAGGGGAGAAAGAAGAGAGTGAAGCAAACTTTGAATGTGATTTGCTTGAGTTCTTGGGTGGGTATAGATGGGGTATTTATAGGCCAAATTTCTGATTTGGGTTTGAATGGTCAAGCACCATTGATAAGGTAGGATGTAGAGGTTGAAGAGAGGTTGCTTCTTTGATCACTCAATTGTGTAAGTTGATCAGATTTTTGAGTGGAAAAATCTGATTTCTTGCAAGTGAGAAGTGATGGGTTTGCTTGAGGTTTTGGAGAAACCATTACTATGGTTGTTGGGTGAAGGAGGAAGGTGATGATGGAGGGTTATAAGTGATAAGTGGTCATGATAGGCTATGGGAGTGATAAGGGCATGAGTAGTAATTTTAAAATCAAGTTTTAAAAAGTTGTACATTAAATTAGCTAAGTACATAAAATAACATTATAATGAATTAATATTTCAAAATGCTTCTTTAAAATAATTTCAATATGAAATAATAACATTAATAATAGAAATAATATTATATCATTAAAATAATAAATGTTTATAAAATATTTCGAAATAAATCAAAGAAAATTCAATAAAATTCATATTGATACGTTTTTAATATAAATAAAATAATTTATTAATTTATCAAAATTCGGGGTATTACAAAGGGTTCGTCAGGAGATCACCCATCGTGCAAGGGTTGTTGTTCATACCGTTCCATCTGGTAACGGCTCTTCCCCTTAATTCGTTTATTCACAATTCTATTACACACTCCATTCTCGTGTTTCAAGGTATTTAAAAATGGCACATTCTCGTTTAAATAACCATGAATAAATTCTTGTAATTTGATCTTAACATTTGAGAATCCAAGAAGACAATCATATATGTATATGGGGTTTGATCTATTCTAGTAGTCTTCTAGCATCACATGAAAAAGAGTTGTTGGGAAAATTGTATTTTCAATTTGGAAAAAAGGTAACATGTAACACCCCAAATTTCTTTGAAATTTTCGCGCGTTAATTATTACTATTTTAGACGTTAAATTATGTTTTGTTAATATATTTCCGTTACATACTTATATTTTATATCTACTTTTTATTTCGATAATATTTATATATTTTATATATAATATTAAATGTGAATTTAAAAGTAGCATTGTGATGTATACGAGCAATGCTCAAATTTGCGTCAATTATTTTAACGGGCAATGTAGCGCTCGTTTATGTGCGAAATGCGAAATGTGATAGCTTGGTAAATACGTATTTATATTATGTTGATAATTATAATTTTTTATTTATTAAAATACTTAATTATATATATTTATTTTGAACGACGTATATTATTCTTGAAACGTACATTGTGCTTGAGTTTACGCACATTTTGTTACTTAACTTAGAGGGTCCGAAATTCCTGTTTTACTACGAGTTTATAAAGAGTTTTTGGACAGTCATATTATTCTATTGTAACGTTAATATAATCATGAGTCACACCCCTTCACTCACCCTTATTATGCCTCCTATTGATGGCCATCAAACTACCATTAAATCCCCCCTAATCACCCTCTCTTCCCTCACCATTTTTTTTTGGCTGGAAATAAAATCAGAAAATAAACTCCTCTCCCTCACCTCCATTCACACGCCTAACCCAAAGAAAAGAGAGGAAAGGTTTCTCTTGTTTCCTACACAATTCTTACACCAAAAATCAGTTTTCTTATTGGGTTTCAAACTATTTTTGCACCGGTTTTCAAGCTATTGTTGAAGTTCGTTGTGATTGTGATCGTAGGAGACGAAGGTGGTGACAATTCACAAGGTGTTTAAACTACAATCGAGCGTTCTATTACTTTCCACGAGAAGAATAAGGTAACTAGCGTTTTTCTAGTTTGATAGGGAGTAGATTTTGAACTTAGGTTGTTAGAATCGCGTTAGAGAACCTAGATTCATGTTAGGTGGAACTTAGTTGATTGTATGATTATGTTTTAGTGTAGTATCATGATTAGGAAGGTTGTGTTGTGGTATTTTCATGTATTGAACGAGTTCTTATGTACATGTTGTTAGTTCTTGTTAGTCGGTTTGTCAAGTTTGATGTTTTTTGTTATTATGTTGATTGGAGTAATTTGATTAATCGTTGGAGTTTGAGTTTTGGGTTGTTGATGATGCTTAGTATCATGCTAGGGTGTTGTCTTGGATGAGTATGGGAGTGTATTGGTGTTGGGATTGTTGCTTGAGACTTGGATGTATGCTTGTGGATGAATCAAGGCGTACGAACACAGCCGCAGGCCACGAGCAGTGGCAGCTCGCAACCCGCGATGCCTTGGTCGCGCCCCGCATCCTCTGTCGCACCCCGCGACCGAAGTCTGCCCACTTATTTGCATTTTGGTGAATGTTTTTCCTTTGAGCTTACAACATGTTTATATGTTGAGTGTTGGAGTTATGCATGTATGTTAAGCATGTTTGAGTACGTTTGAGTTGGTTTGAGTTGTTTTATTAAGGGAACGTACCCTAGTTTGTTGGGTAGTTTTGGTTGTTGCTCGGTTTGTTTAGTGTTGAGGGCTTATATTTTGAGTTTTCGACGTCGAAATGCTTGGGGGAGGATATCACTGCCCTTAACATCTCTTCGCCAAGAGTTATGTACGGGAAATATTGTGACTTAGTCATAATTGACTTCGTACCCAAACTCAGATAACGTTTTTGGGTTATATGCCTCAACATGTATGTTTTGCGTCTTATGGAATTATTTTGCATGTATACCTTGTCGTGTATACCCATGTTTGTTGTTGTTTGGGTTCCTTTGTATACCTTGGCGTGTATACATATGTTGGTTGTTTGAGTTGTTTTGTATACCTTGTCATGTATACTCATGTATGGATGTTGTTTGGATTTCCTTTGTATGCCTTGTCGTGTATACATTGCTCTTGTGTTTGGTTGATCCTATGGGCGGCATGGTCCTAGGAATTTGGTTTGATTATCCTAAGGGCGGTATGGTCCTAGGATTTGGTTACTTAACCTTGGGCGGTATGGTCCATTGGTTCACTCACGGGTGGTATGGTCCGTTGAGTTTTGCTATTCGGAACGGGCGGTATGGTCCTCGGATATGCAACGTAGGCCTTGGGCGGTATGGTCCAATGAGTCTACTCACAGGCGGTATGGTCTGTTGTCTTTGATTTGATGTGAGATTGGTTGTGTGAGTTGATTTGATTATTGGTATTGCGCGTTCTCTTTATTCATGTTTGATGGTTATGACTTGTTGTATTTTGTATTGCATGTCGTGAGTATGCTTCTTTGTGATGTATGTCTTTGGCGTCGCTTCTAATTTCTTTAAGTTTATTATTTGTTCCTGTTTGGGCTGAGAACTGCTAGTTACTCCCCACTGATTATGGAAGTTGTTGATTCATTATGCAGGCGACGATGCTATTTAGGATTGTTACAGTTTGCACCGGAATTGTGCGGTTTGGCCTTGTGAGCAAGAAGGTGGTGCTTGTCATAGTGGATGAGCATTTTGAGTCAGGGATTAAGACTAGCTACTTAGTGGGTCTTAACTCTTAAGTAGTTTTCCTTTATGTTTTGTCGTATGTTTTGAACCATGGATTATTAGTATTGTCTTTTGGATTCGGATCACTTTATCTTGAGGTTTCCGTTGGAGTTTCTTTAATGTTTGGAACTTTGGTTGAATGAGGGTATGGGACCTCATTTCCCTTTTTATATATGATTTCGGAAGTTAATTATGATATTTGGAGGATTTTTGTTTATTTATAGTTTAAATTCTACTTCTTAGAGTAGCATCTCCGTCTTAGTGGTATTTCCGCTACCACTAGTTGCTTTATTTCATTTACTATTGTCTCATTTCTTCTTTGTATCGAATGGGATGTTACATAACGTGTTTCTTGATTTGGAATATTTTGCAAAACCCTTTAACACTTGAAGTACATAAATAATTTTAACAAAATCCGGAATTTACAAGTGGTTTTAATTTATTTCATAATCTGCCCAGAATAAAACAGTAACTTTAGGAAGCCATAACTTTCTCATACAGTGACCGTTTTGAATAAATTTAATGTCCAGGTTCAAGAGCTTTTTGTAAGGAATAATTTTGTCTGAATTAGGAAAAGGCTAAAAACGACTCTAATTGGCTTAAGAAAAAAGGCTTCAAGTAAACTGGGCAGTTTGTATATGGAATTAATTAAGTTGGGGAAAATAATTCATTTCTCTTAGCAAAACTTTCCAACTTAGTATGAGCATAAGAGAGGTTAGTTCATAGCTAAAATTGCAAGGTTTTAAATAGTGTCTTTAGTCATCAACCAAGAACTCAACCATCCAACACAATTCAAATGCTAGTAAAAATAACCATAACTACTAGTTGGCTCCTTCCCCAAAATGAACTAGAAATCAATCTAGCAATACATGCATCAATATAAAACCACAAATTCAAAAGTATTAACATATATTGTAAATTTTCAGCAATTTCAATCAACATGCAAAGTCCAATTTAATAAAGACAACTCCTTTTTGACACCTCTATCGAAATAGGGTGGAATAACCTTATGTACCTTAGTTATGGGGCTTTAATCTCCTCTAAAATGAACTCTCTTGACTCCAACTCTTGATTCCTCAACTAACCTTCACTAAACTTGTCTTCTATAATGGTCTTTTGAGCTCCAAATTTATCTCCAAACGTTTTGAATTTTTCAATGGCGTGAGGCTAAGGGGAGAAGAAGGGGTTTTGGGTAGCTGATTTTACTGATTTAAATGAGGGTTGGCAGCTGTAGTTTCTCTCTCCTAAGAGGTTGTTTGGTTGCATCTCACTTACTTTCGATTTTCAATTTCCTAGGAAATAGCCAATTGCTTTTGTGTTTGGTTGACAAAAGTATAGGAAATAGAAGTTCCAAGAAAGTGGAACTTCCTACAAAGTGTAGGAAATTATTTACCAAGTCCCCCCTTGGTAAATGCAAGTTCATGTTTCCATTATAAATTCCTATGCTCTTCCCAACACATATCCTTATTTCCTATGAAATTGAAAAGGAAGATAATTTCCCATGAAATACAACTTTAAATGAGGGTTGGCAGTTGTAGTTTCTCTCTCCTAAGTCTTAGCTACCACCTAGACTCATTTTTTTTTTCCAATTAGACTTTATTAAATGGATCAACTTTAGTCATTTCCTAAGTGTTGTCCCAGCTTTACTTATTAGCCTTGTTTTGATACTTTATGGGCTTTAATAAACTCTTTTACCCAAAATATTTGTTGGACATAGTAGCTAACATCTTGGGGCATCTCTTAATATTTCTTTCTGATTTGTTTGGTCTCCTCTTTTGGGTGTTATGGGCTCCTAAACTCCTAATTTAAAATATGAAATTTCTAATGAACCCCAAAATGACATCTAACTTAATATCCTGATGGTTCCATTAATTAGCTTATCTCTTCTATCACGAACTCATCTATCTCTTCGCTCTTATAACATAGCACATACATCTAATTACGACACCAAATTTTGTATACTAGTTCTATTTATTCGTCACTACAATATGAGTTAAAACACACACACACACACCTCTCTTTTTTTTTTAATATAAGGAATATATATATATATATATCTTAAAGTAGATTTTTTTTTGAAATCTAATCACATAATGCCTAAGTGCAAGTGGTCGTTCATTCATCTACAAACTCAGGTTTGGTGATATAATTTTCCTCGCCGTTACACACTACCCACTTAAAATAGTTTTGTCCACAAAACTTTAAATATGCATGAATACTTATTATCTATTTGTTTATTTACCTTTGCTTTCGGGTTTATTTGAAGAGTTGAGGGTATCGACCTTTCATGTTTGTTTCTTTCTCCCATGTTGCCTCTTCGACACCCAGATTTGACCATAGGATCTTCACCAATGGTATCACCTTCCCCCCCAATACCTTATCCCTTCGATCAACTATGCACAATGGACGCTTTTTGTAACTCAAGCTCTCATCAATTTGCAATGGTTCATGAGTCAAGATATATGTTATGTCATGAACGTACTTCCGTAATTGAGAGACGTGGAACACATTATGCACCCTCTCCATGTAGATGGGTAAGGTGAGTTCATATGCAACTTCACCAGCTCTCCTCAAAATTTCAAATGGCCCTATGTACTTAGGACTTAATTTCCCTCGAACTCCAAACCTCTTCACTCCTCGAGTTGGAGTCACTTTGAGAAATATCATATCTCCATCCTCGAACTCTAATGGTCTTCGTCTTATATCAGCATATCTTTTATGTCGCTCCTGGGCAGACTTTATCTTTTCTTTAATAACTCGCACTTGCTCCATGGTTTCTTGTATCATCTCAGGGCCCACAACCGCTTCCTTTCTAAGATCATCCCAACAGATTGGTGTACGGCATCTCCGTCCATACAATGCTTCGTAAGGGGCCATGTAAATGCTCGCTGGATAGCTATTGTTATAAGAGAATTCTATAAGAGCCAATCGGCCCTCCCAAGTTCCCTGAAATTCCAACACACAAGCTCGAAGCATGTCTTCAAGGGTTTGAATGGTCCTTTCGGTCTGCCCATCTGTAGCAGGATGAAATGATGTACTAAGAATTAATTTTGTTGCAAAAGCCTCTGGTAACTTCTCCCAGAAGTTTTAGAGAAAACGAGTATCCCAGTCCGACACTATGGTCTTTGGTACTCCATGCAAGCGGATTATCTCTCTAACATATGCATCCGCCATACTCTAGGTGGTCTTCATCGCGATAAACCGACTTATTTTGGTTAGTCTGTCTACTATCACCCAAATGGATTCATTCCCTCTCCTTGATATGGGTAAACCGACCACAAAGTCCATGGATACTGAATCCCATTCCATTCGGGAACAGGTAGTGGTTATAGCATTCCCGGCGTCTTACCCCGATCGAACTTCACCCTTTGGCAAGTGAGACATTTTGCAACAAATCTAGACACATCACGCTTAAGTCCCCTCCACCGAAAGTGTTGTTCAATATCACGAACAAGTTTTTCCCTACCTGGGTGTACAGAATAAGGACTATTATGAGCCTCCCCCAATAATTTCTCCTTTAAAATTGGATCTTCCGGCACACATCACCGATCCTTCAACCTTAGACCTCCATCGTCACATAAACAAAATTCAGTGGTTTCTCCATTCTCAATCTTAGTCTTCAAACTCCTTAGGAACTCGTCCTCATCTTGTTTCTCTTTGATTCTGCAAATAGGGAAGGTTGAACGGACATTGCACTCAATATCGCTTGTGTTTCACCCCTTTTATGACATGGATTTCCAATCTCCTCTAATATTTATACACCTCATGATCTACAACAAGGAGAGAATTCACTATTCTTCTTGGTCGTCGACTTAATGCATCTTCCCCCCTGTTCGCTTTCCCGGGATGATATTGAATCTCGAGATCATAATCTTTTATCAATTACCTGCGTTGCCTCAAGTTTAACTCTTTTTGGGTGAAGATGTACTTCAAGATTTTGTGATATGTGAATACTTTACACGGTACCCCACATAAGTAATGCCTTCACAACTTTAGTGCAAAAACCACAGCCGCCAAAATCATGCACCGAATAATTTTTCTCACTGGGTCTTAATTGCCTAGACACGTAAGCTATCACCCTTATATTCTGCATGAGCACGCAACCAAGTCCTTCCAAGGACGCATCACTATAAACCTCATACTCTCCATGACTTTCAGGTTATACAAGAATCGGTGCCCTGGTTAATCTCCTCTTCAACTCTTGAGATGCTTTTTCACAGTCTGATGTCCAAAGGGACTTGACATTCTTCCTCATTAGGTTCGTCATTGGTTAGGCTATCCGGGAGAAATTTTCAACAAACCTCCTATAATACCCCGCTAAACCCATAAAGCTTCTCACCTTAGTCATAGTCGTGGGAGCCGGTCATTCCATGATTGCCCTAATTTTCTCAGGATCCACGACTACTCCTTCTTTTGATATTACATGACCCAAAAACATGACTTGATTCAGCCAAAAATCATACTTACTAAATTTAACATACAATTTCTTCTCTCGCAAGGTTCCCAAAACGACCCTTAAATGTTCCTCATCCTCAGCACGACTCTTTGAATACACAAGGATATCATCAATAAAAACAACCACAAAGAGATCCAGATAAGGCTTAAAATACCTTTGCATCAAGTCCATAAAGGCTGCGGGGGCATTGGTCAGCCAATATGGCATAACTACAAACTCGTAATGTCCGTACCTAGTTCTAAATGCTGTTTTTGCTATGTCCTCATCAGCTATCCTAATTTGATGGTATCCCAACCTAAGATTAATCTTAGAAAATACCTCAGCCCCCTTTAATTGGTCAAACAAATCGCCTACTCGGGGTAGCGGGTACCTATTCTTAACAGTTATCTTGTTAATCTCGCGGTAATCAATGCATAGCCTCATCGTTTCATCTTTCTTCCTAACAAATAATACCGGTGCCCCCCAAGGCGACACACTCGGTCGTATGTAACCCTTTTGCAACAATTCTTCTAATTGTACTTTGAGCTCGGCCATTTCTGCTGGGGCCATCCGATATAGAGCCCTCGATATGGGAGTTGCTCCAAGAATCAAGTCTATATGAAAGTCCACCACCCGACGGGGTGGAAGTCCTGGAAGTTCCTCGGGGAAAACATCGCAAAATTCCTTAACTACTGGAATATCCTACGGCTTTTTCAGGTCTTTTGAGAGATCTATGACTTAACACAGATACCCTTCAGATCCCTTTCTCAACTCCTTTATCATCTTCATGGCCGAAACCACCTTAATTTTCGGCTTTACCTTCACTCCTTTAATTTACTACTCGAGACCCCATAGGTGTCCTCAACTGAATTGTTCGATTAAAACATTTTATGATAACATTGTATTTTCTCAGCCAATCCATTCCTAAGATCACATCATATATTCCCCAGATCAAATTGAACCAAATCTACCATAAAGTCACATTCTGAAATGGTAACTGGGCATCCCTTATGAATTTTATTACATTGGGTTTGCGTCCCGTTTGGAATACCAATGACTAGGTCTATTTCATTCGGTACAGGGATATTAGTCAACTTTTTCACAAAGGATGTTGAGATAAAAGAATTGGTTGCCCCAGAATCAGACAACACATGTGCAGACATAGAACATACTAAGAAGGTGCCAGAGATTACATTACCTCTAGTCTCAGGAGTCTCGGCTTCCAAGCTTTCTTCCCAGGACATAGCATACATCTTTCCTGCAGGCCTCCAGACATTTCCACGGTTACTCTGACTGGACCATGTTCCCTTCTTTTCCTCCCTTGGAACACTTCTTGGGCCCTTACTTTGATCATTACCTGCAAAGCGTCTACTTGGTGCTTCTCCACTTCCTGACTTCTGTGGACAAGTCTTGAGTCTGTCTCTTGTACCCAAAGCATATATCCTTCCCATCACAACTTTTCCCCCAATGATCTTTCCCACATCGTAGGCAAAGCCTTGCCCTTCTTAGGTGCCCATTATTGACTATTTGCCTTTTGTTGCCCTTGGTGCTCGCCTCGAATCCTCTTGTTGCCTTCCTCAAAGGTTTTGTTACCCGCTCTCCTTTTGTTGGACTCTACTTCCTTCTGATCAATCCTCACCTTTTTTTCTAGAGCCCTATCATAAAATTCTTAGTAGCTTGTGTAATGGCCTACTCGCTTCTGGTACTTGTAGTTCAGACCTTCAAAGAAACGTGACATTCTAAACTTCTTTGACTTCACTAAATTAGGGGCAAAGCGCGATAGCTCCGTAAACTTTACAGCATACTCCACCACAGTCATTTTCCCTTGTCAAAGAAATAAGAATTCACTTTCTTTTTGATTTTGTAATGCGGGAGGATAAAACCTCTCACGTAACTTATCCCATGTGAAGTCCGGTTATACCAAGTCCTTTTTAACCGTCCTCCACCACATGTCAGCAGGCCCTCCAAGTAAAATGAGCCTAATTTCACTTTTATTTCCACAGGGCTATTAATAACTTCTAGCAACTTTTCCATATATGCAATCCAGTCTTCAAACTTCGCCGGATTCGGTTATTCATCATAGGTTCATGGCTTATGTGCCGCGAGCCTGTTATAGAACTTCCCTTCATCATCATCGTGCTTTTTCCCATAATCAAGGATAGCCAACAATCTAGCATTTATGCTTTCCATTTGTCGAAGTCTTTCTTCCATATCTCGTGGTTGATTATCCTGATTCACATTTTCCCTTCCCTGGAGACTCCCTTCACCAGTTTCCATTTCCTATGGAGTTTCAAGTTGTGAAATGTAATTAGGATTTGCAAAACAAAATTAAGGTTTGTCTACACTACGTACATATTTATCACAATGTATATTCAAGTTAAATTTCTATGATCGCACCATAGAAAGAATTACATTAACACAACATAATTTGGGTTCCATATAGCTAATTAAGCTTGATAACACAAACTTTAACATCTTACTATCACAACATGTGATTTAGCTTGATGCTCCAATTCCTTGCAAAATTGGGCTTTAGCTTACTATAGCCAATAAAGCTTGATAATTCAAGCTAACACAACCAAAACATTGCGCATCGCATTACATGATGAGGATAATTACTTACTAAGCATCCAAGCCAATAATAAAATAAAATAAAAAGTTTAACAAAATCATAAACTATTCTTCGAGTCCTATCATCACAACATAGCATAAAGAAAGAAACAAAGAAAGAAAAAAAAAGAAAACGAAAACATTAATAGGTAACTCCATCGATTCTTATCACTCCTTCTTCCAACTCCTCCAATTTCTAGTCTAGGTCAAATGGATCATAAGCATACCCACTATCAATGCTACTTGCACTAGGCTCCTGAGGCACTTAATCTGGGTCCCCATGGTGGCTAACACTCACTGATCCAGCACTACTACCGACCACCGAATTAGATGCACTAGAAGGATGAGTAGCACTCCTAGAGTTTTCCCGATTAGTTTGTCTCCTAGGCTCAGCTCTCCTAGCCCGAGTTTCCTCCCTAAAAGTAATCTTATCCCTAAATTCATGCCAATACTCATTTTCGGATTCTAACATACCCATCTCATGAACTCGTTGCTCTACCTCACGCATGTCTCTTAAAACCTTATCCCCAGTTATTTCCCACCTTATAGCGCTTTTGCAAACATTATCAGCGCTTATCCAAGGGTCCAAGAAACATACATTGACAATATACAACTGTAATAACCTCCAATACATATTCTGAAAGGTAATCCATGGCTCACAAAAGGGTAAAGTCTTCATCAAGGTATAAGCTTGAATTGCTTGGCGAGAATACTGATTATGATCTCCCCTTTCATGCACTCCATTCCATTTAGCTATCTTTCCTAGAACGCGGTTCGTGTTGTCCATAGCATCTTCCCATGAAGCTCCTCGTGCCCTAAGGGTGTCTGGCTTTTGCATGGTTGGTTCATTACCACCACGTCTTCCTCGCCTCCTTGGGTCCATCTACATCAAGATTTCGTAAGTTTTCAATTTTTAATAACACATCGATTCAACACTAAGTCTCTGATCCTTCATAGCATGATAATGATTTATTAATTTCCAAATGTATACCATTTTATCACAATGTACCCAAATTCATTTGTCTCTACCTTGGCTCATTCCTTCTTACCTCCTATCAAATTTCAAAATTCCATTCCACATACTCATTATACCCATATATATATCATACTCACATGTACTTATACCTAAATTGATGTATATATTTTACAGTACACAAATTCTGTTTTCCCTTAAAATTTCCCATCAAAACCTTATATATAGTTTTTTTTTAAAAGTAAAAGTTAAAAATATTTTTCAAGTAAAAACATTGCTTCCCTTTTTGAAAATATGCAATCAAACCTTGGCTCTAGTACGAACTGTAACAGTCCGTGGAATCCCGGAATCTGCAAATAACATGTAATACTAGCGGAAGCATGCTATTGTGGATTCCAGAGCTATTACTAAAAACACTTCCTGGGAAGCCAAGAAAGTTCAGAGCAAACATTTAAAAGTTAAGGGTTATAATCACAAACCAAAATAAGTTTATCCAAAATGTAGTTAAATTCCATCCTGAATATCACATTACAACAAAAGTGTTATCTAGACGTTCCCAAGCAAGCATGCTACACACGAACACTACGCAAAAGTTCACTTTAAGGCCAAGCATAAGAGTGCATGCTCTTCATTTACCTATCAGCTCCTGCAACAACTAGAACTCTGCCCCCACCAGGACAGGTTCAAAAATAAAACATCAGAAGAGTACATAAGACCATTCCACGAAACTCACTTTTGGTGGCTTTTCGTAATATAAATAAAGCATTCATAATTGAAGCCATAATTAAACAAGTGTTGGTTTGAAGAAAGATAGTATTAACTTTCACATTAGCCACAAAATAATCTAAGTATTTCATTCATTTAGGGGGTAAGAGAACACGAGTAGAGAGGGGCTCCCTCTTTAGGTCACCGTTTGTCTCTAAACTTTTGGAGGCCGTCGCCCCAACATTTTTATTATTATGCTTGCAAGCCTTTATTATGACATGTCTCGTTATTATTTATTCACCAGGAGATCACCCATCCTGCAAGGGTTCGTCAGGAGATCACCCATCATGCAAGGGTTGTTGTTCATACCGTTTCATCCGGTAAGGGCTCTTCCCCTTAATTCGTTTATTCACAATTCTATTACACACTTCATTCTCGTGTTTCAAGGTATTTGAAAATTGCACATTCTCGTTTAAATAACCACGAATAAATTCTTGTAATTTGATCTTAACATTTGAGAATCCAAGAAGACAATCATATATGTATATGGGGTTTGAGCTATTCTAGTAGTTATATTAGTCTTCTAGCATCACATGAAAAGAGTTGTTGGGAAAAGTGTATTTTCAATTTGGAAAAGAGGTAACGTGTTTCTTGATTTGGAATATTTTGCAAAACCCTTTAACACTTGAAGTACATAAATAATTTTAACAAAATCCAGAATTTACAAGTGGTTTTAATTTATTTCATAATCTGCCCAGAATAAAATAGTAACTTTAGGAAGCCATAACTTTCGCATACAGTGACCGTTTTGAATAAATTTAATGTCCAGGTTAAAGAGCTTTTTGTAAGGAACAATTTTGTCTGAAATAGGAAAAGGCTAAAAACAACTCTAATTGGCTTAATAAAAAAGACTTCAAGTAAATTGGGCAGTTTATATACGGAATTAATTAAGTTGGGGAAAATAATTCATTTCTCTTAGCAAAACTTTCCAACTTAGTATGAGTATAATAGAGGTTAGTTCATAGCTAAAATTGCAAGGTTTTAAATATTATCTTTAGTCATCAACCAAGAACTCAACCATCCAACACAATTCAAATGCTAGTAAAAATAACCATAACTACTAGTTGGCTCCTTCCCCAAAATGAACTAGAAATCAATCTAGCAATACATGCATCAATATAAAACCACAAATTCAAAAGTATTAACATATATTGTAAATTTTCAGCAATTTCAATCAACATGCAAAGTCCAATTTAATAAAGACAACTCCTTTTTGACACCTCTATCGAAATAGGGTGGAATAACCTTATGTACCTTAGTTATGGGGCTTTAATCTCCTCTAAAATGAATTCTCTTGACTTTAACTCTTGATTCCTCAACTAACCTTCACTAAATTTGTCTTCTTTGATGGTCTTTTGAGCTCCAAATTTATCTCCAAACATTTCTAATTCTTCAATGGCGTGAGGCTAAGGGGAGAAGAAAGGGTTTTGGGTAGCTGATTTTACTGATTTAAATGAGGGTTGGCAGCTGTAGTTTCTCTCTCCTAAGAGGTTGTTTGGTTGCAACTCATTTACTTTGGATTTTCAATTTCCTAGGAAATAGCCAATTGCTTTTGTGTTTGGTTGACAAAAGTATAGGAAATAGAAATTCCAAGAAAGTGGAAGGAAATAGCCAATTGCTTTTGTGTTTGGTTGACAAAAGTATAGGAAATAGAAATTCCAAGAAAGTGGAACTTCCTACAAAGTGTAGGAAATTATTTACCAAGTCCCCCCTTGGTAAATGCAAGTTCATGTTTCCATTATAAATTCCTATGCTCTTCCCAACACATATCCTTATTTCCTATGAAATTGAAAAGGAAGATAATTTCCCATGAAATACAACTTTAAATGAGGGTTGACAGTTGTAGTTTCTCTCTCCTAAGTCTTAGCTACCACCTAGACTCATTTTTTTTTCCAATTAGACTTTATTAAATGGGTCAACTTTAGTCATTTCCTAAGTGTTGTCCCATCTTTACTTATTAGCCTTGTTTTGATACTTTATGGGCCTTAATAAACTCTTTTACCCAAAATATTTGTTGGACATAGTAGCTAACATCTTGGGGCATCTCTTAATATTTCTTTCTGATTTGTTTGGTCTCCTCTTTTGGGTGTTATGGGCTCCTAAACTCCTAATTTAAAATATGAAATTTCTAATGAACCCCAAAATGACATCTAACTTAATAACCTCATGGTTCCATTAATTAGCTTATGTCTTCTATCACGAACTCATCTATCTCTTAGCTCTTATAACATAGCACATACATCTAATTACGATACCAAATTTTGTACACTAGTTCTATTTATTCATCACTAAAATATGAGTTAAAACACAAACACATCTCTTTTTTTTCATAGTATATATATATATATATATATATATATATTTCCTCCTTTTTTTATACTCGCATCATTGAGCATGTGCACAAGAATTAAGGAGATGAGAGAGATAGAGAGAGGGAAAAAAGGGGACCCATGTAATTGGAGAGAGGTAGAGAGGATGTATTTCCCTAAAAGGAAATGATGCAAGTAATTTGCAACTTCCAAAAAGGGAAATGATGCAAGTAAATAAAAGCGGAGGAAGTATTTATCTTAAAGTAGTTTTTTTAAATCTAAATCACATAATGCCTAAGTGCAAGTGGTCGTTCATTTATCTACACACTCAGGTTTGGTGATAGAATTTTCAGGGCCGTTACAAAGAAATACTTTGTATTTTACTGATTGATTTATTTATGAAAAATTTTCAATATTAAAATTTCCTAATCGTGCAAAATAGTTCTAAAACTTATTTCTTATGGGCGAATTTTTTTGTCACCGACTCTCTATGGTCATTCTTTGAAAAAAATCTGAAAACTTACTTTATAAATTTATTTCTTACTTTTATAAACTTGCCAAAAATTTCTTCACAATTTACTTCAATATTTGGCGATCTGGCGTTTTTGCTCGTATGATGATCATTTGTATAGTCTTTGTATTAAACTTTCTAAAGCTAACTTCACAATTTACTTAATAGCTGACGTCTTTTAATTATGGTCATTCTATGTATAATCTTTATATAAAAAAATTGGAATACTTACTTAATAATATACTGCAACAGCTGTTTTTCTAATCATGATCATTCTTTATATAACCTTTGTATAATAACTTGTCAAAACTTACTTCACAATTTACTTTAATAGTTGGCATTTTTTAATTATGGTTATTCTTTGTATAATCTTTGTATGATTATGGTCATTCAATAGCTAGCTTCACAATATAATCTTTGTATAATTATGATCATTCTTTTAAAAAACTTGCCAAAACTTGGTTCATAATCTAACGATTTTTTTGGGTCAATTAATATGTATGGTAATGTATAAGTAATTCAAAAAAGGATTATTTTAACCCCCAAAAACTTAACAATGAATCCTTAATTGGAGATTTTGTTATCTTAACTGGTGTCCTCCCAAATTTTAAATAATTTATTGATTTAACGTCCTTTGAGGGAGTAATTGATTTTTTGTGCTATATTTACTACAATTGCTTATTTAAATTTAGAAATAATATTCGAAACATTCCAAAAAATAGATTTTTTAAAAATAAAGACCTAAAATCTTCAAATTTTAAATTGAAATCATACCTAAACAAAACTATTAGAGTAATGTGATATTATTGTATTATCATATCATGATAAGCAAATCATCTAATTTACTTTATATATCATGCCACTAATATAGAAATAACGATTTTGATAAAAGATTTGGAGGATTTTTAAGTCTAAAACTTCTAATTTGGCAAAAATATTTCTCAAATATATGCAAATATGGTTTCGAGGAAGATTTGGAGGATTTTTAGTAACTTTAAATCTACCCAAATCTTTGGCAGCTTAAACATCAAAATTTATGTCAATCACTATATGTCTATTGTAGTAATATATATTCATTTAATGTAGTTTACAAAATTTGCTTGAAGATATTATTTTAATAATACTCCATCTTAAGAATATAATTATAAATAATTTATAAATTTAATCAATCTAGTTTGATATAAAATTGCACTATAATTGTGTTTACCTATTAAACCACTCTTGTAATAGGGTGTTTTTATATGATACACGTTTTTAGTAAATACTCCCTCCGTCTCATTTTGATGTACATATGGGGGAAAACCAAGGAAAATAGAATCATAGGGGAATCTTATGTTTATTTTAATAATTTCCATGTACTTTTTGTGTCCTTATTGCTTCATGTTTACTCAAAGATGGAGACCATTAAAGTACAAATGAGTAAAAGGTAGGTAAATGTTTAGATATTGAAGGGTAAAATGGGGAGAAAAATGTATATAAATGGAAAATATTCTATATGGGAATATCTTTTTGAAACGGCCTAAAACAGATTATGGGTATATCAAAATGAGACGGAGGGAGTATAAGAAATCATGCCCAAAATCTAAGTATCCAACAAATTAAGTCCACGATTTTGGCAACTATTTATTATTGGCAAATATCATCATTAAGAAATTTGTTATTATAAACACTTTTGCTATTAAATATGTTAAGTGGTTAAAAATTGATTTTGCTATAAAAAATTACTATTTCAACTTCTATTCTATTGGTCCATCTTTACTTTAATTAAGGTTATGATTTTTACAATGTATCTTTACGATAATTATATAATATCGCATTATTTCACATATAATATTCTATTTTAAAGGTAGATTACTATGTAAGGTTATTTTCCATATATAGAAGTTTCCTTATAGTATAAAGATACTATACAAACTTGTTAATGATTTCAAATAACTTGCCAAAAAGTTTAAGAGGTTTGCAAAAATAAATAAATTTATTAGAACTAATATCCTAGGGTTACTCCATCTACATATTATAAATAGAAGACATTCCAGTGCACTTTAGTCAAAAACGTTATTACTTGTATCATTATATTCTTATTTAATTTGGAAATGAATCAAAAGTATTTAGACAAAAGGAGAGGACGAAAATAAATGCTCATTAAGTAAATGAAATCCGGCCTTAAGATAATATCTATTTAATTAGAGAAATGTATTTGACAACTGTCGGTTATAGAATAAATTTAAAAGATTTATTTATTTTTGGAAATGATTCAAAATTATTTAAAAAACAGAAAGGACATAGATAAATGCTCATTAAGTGAATGAAATCCGACAAGAAGATAATATCTATTTAATTATAGAAATGTATTTCAAACCTATTATATATAAATTTAAAATATATTAGGAAAAATTGTTTTTAATAAGTCAACCTTTACACCGTCTACCAATATTAAGTTAACTTTTGAGTAATCATGGAATAAGTAAACCTTGTATGGGTTTTAACTTTTAACGAGTTAGGGTGACCGGTGACTTGAATATCCGGTAATTTTTTTCCACTTAATTTCACCTGTTGACCACCACCACGACCCACCTGGCCTCCTCCACCACCACCCCTCACCACTCCCACCACCACAGCCACCGGGACCACCTGACCTCCTCCTCCCTCTGCTCCCTTTACTCCTGATCTGTCAACCACCATAAAGACCCTGCAGAACCCAGACAAACCATCACCGGAAAATTCCCACCTAAACCATACCCCTATCATTTTTTATTGTTGATCAATATAAAAAAATTTATTAGCAGAAACTAAAAGAGAAGCATCAAAAAAGGGTTTAAAAAAGAGAAAAAATGGTAAGGTTTAAGCAAATTCATACCTGAAAAAACAAGGAATCTGTTCGATCTACAATCAATATAATAACCCTACCCCTCCTTCCTCACCGGAAAATTCCCACCCAAACCCTACCCCTTCCTTCAACAGAAAACCCCAACCCAAACCCCACCATTTTCTCGCCTCTAAACCCTAACAATGGTGATGATGCCGATGACAATGGTGAAGGGGCTTCCATTTGATTTTCTTTAAGGCTTGCAACCTTAGCTCAGCAGCTTTGTCTTTACATCGATGATGATGTCGATGACGATGACACCACCATCACTAGACCACCAACGCCCAACACCACGGAAGGCAGGAGGTGGACAGGAAGGCAGACCAATATCACCTGTTGGACAAAAGGTTGCGGCTGGTTGTGGTGACAGCTGTGGTTGGGAGGTTGTGGTGGACGGTTGTGGTTGGCAGAGGGGATTGGCTTAAGGAAGGCAGAGTGACGGTGGAGATAGAGGGGAGAGTGAGGGAAATCTTAATTCTATTTTTAAAAAAATAATTTAAATTTAAACCAATCATATTACACCACGTGTACCATAACCCACAATAACCGGTGACCAACAGGTCATGACTTAAAATTGGAAGATCGGTTTACAAGGTTTACTTATTCTTGGATTTCTCAAAGGTTAACTTAATATTAGAATATGGGGCAAAGGTTGACTTATTAAAAACAATTTTTCCAATATATTATTGTAAAATTTTTAACCAAAGAAAAAAATTCCATAAAGATTTCTTATGATCTTTTATAGAGAATTTAATTTAATTATTTCTTTAAATAACCGAATTTAAAAAGATTTAACACATAAAATATGTTAGTTAACTTTGACTAATTTTACAATAAAAAAAGAAAATTTATGGAAGTCAATTTTGAATAGATGAAATCAGTTACGGAAAATATTATCAAATTAACTTAGGAAATATTTGTTAAGATATTTTCTAAAAAAAGTATTCTATTGATTTCAATGTATAACCGATTTTAGAAAGTTTTTTAAATGGATTAACGGAAAAGATAAAATATTTTAATGTTAATTCATCAATGGATAAATGAATTTTTTTTAAATAAATTCGATTATAACTACAAATACATTTCCATTTACTAATAGTCAAGAAATAATTAGGTTAAAATATAGAATAACCTTTAAATTGCATAAATAACAACTAAAATGTACTCCCTCCGTTTGTTTTCAATTGTTGCGATTTCCTTTTTAAACATTTCAAATTAATTGTTACACTTACACATGTTGTATATATGGCAAACTATCACATCTTGCCACACCACTTTCTCATAAAAATGGGACCCACAATTTCATTTACTATTGCTCTAAACACCTAACCACCCCCCTTAATGAACAACTAGATTTTTATGCACGCGATGCGTGATACAATAACTTTATTATGAAATTTCATAATCTACAGTAGATAATTTTATGGATAGTCGCATCTTACCATAACTTTTCATATTTTTAGAAACTCCCACCTTAATTATCTTTGCCTCTCACTCTTCATATCTCATCTAATCTCTCTTTCTCTCTCTGTTTCTCCTGTCTCTCTGTAACTCTGGAAATTTCTAGGGTTTTCAAGTTCTTCAAAAACGCTCAAAAATCTCTCTTGATGTCCGTCTAAACTCTCCAAAAATTTGAAGAAGCACCCCACCAAAAAACGCCCTCATTTTCGGCTACATCTGAGTATAAGTCTCTCGTTTTGTGGTTTTCTTTTCCAAATCTAAAGGTTCGTAATTAACCCTTCTTTTTTAGATGCTCTAAATTTTCCGTTTTTTGTATAAATTTTTGTTAAATTTTTGCCCAAAAATACGCCACATTTAGCTATTTTGAACTCTAGGTTTGCATCTTTTTGTAGATCTTGTTTTTTTCTTAGATCTTGCTATTTGGTGTTCAGTCCTGAAGGTTCGAAATCGGTTTTTTTTCATAGATCTTGTTTTTTTGGAATCGTTTTTTTTTCCATAGATCTTGTTTTTTTTGCTCTATGAAGATAGGTTTTAGGTTTTTTATTTCGTCTCTTTGAAGCTAAAATCCGGTTTTTGTTTTCTACATTGTGGTTGTCATCATCAGGTTTTTTAAAGTTATTTTTTGATTTATTTCGATTTTCTTGTGGTAGATGTTTTTTTTGTTGAACCCTTACATCTCTGTTTCTGTTGCTCTATTCATTTCTGTAAATTTTTTCTTCATTCTCTTCTTTTCGAACCTATATTTTTGGATTTATGGAGGGATCTAAAGGGTTGCAAAAATGTGGTCGGAAAATGAAGGATGCTCATGGTTTTGGTGGGTGTTCTTCACCTGTTGTCGATGATTGTGTAACTGAGTTTGTCCCAGACTCTCAAGATGTTGATGAGTTTGTCCCAGACTCTGAGGACGTAGATGAGTTTGTCCCAGATAGCATTGAAGATGAAATGCCACTGTCTTCGAAAAGAATGAAAATGGATGTCCTTCCAACGACGAGAGATTCGTCACCTGTGCTAGCAAGAGGGAAGCAAATATGGGCTGCCAAAAATAAGAAAAAAGAGACAGAAAAAAAAGCTATGATCAATGGCTTTGAGGTTCCTAAATGGTTGGAATGTTCTATGACAGAGGATGAAATATACGAACTCCTAAAATCTAGGGTTCCTTGTCTACAAAGGCGACATATGAGCTAAGTTTACGAGTTACTCCCTCTGTTTGTTATTAATTGTTATGCTTCGTTTATGACATTTTATCATTCATTCTCTATGATTGAATATTCTGGTTTGTGGTTGGCTGCCTTTACTGTAGTTTGGTTGGAATGGCTGCCTCTGTTCATAGTTGTTGGTTATGGTTATGTTAAAATCTGCTTCATTGTCAATGGCATGCTTGGGATGTTTTTACTATGCTTGGTTGTTTTGATTCTATCATCATTACTGTTTATGTAAATGTTTAATCATGATGTTATGGTTTGAATGGCTGCTTGTGTTGGTTCCTGCATTGTGTGAAATGGTTGGTATGTTATTCTCTTCATTGTCAATTTAATGTTTCGTATGTTATTCTCTTCGTTGTGGTTGTGTTGAATTTGGTTCATTGTCAAAATTGTTATTGTTAATCATAAGGACGTAATCATTTTACGGAGTTATTGTTAATGAAATATTATGCCTAAAAATTAAGATAGCTTCGACTCAGATATTCACGTTCGTTGATTGTTTCATGTTTTGTATAGTTTCTATATTTGGAACATAATTAGGAATTTCAAAATTTGTCGTTCGTTTAATGTACATTATGTATGGTTATGTTTTGATGATCGTTTCATGTTGATTGTGTATCATTGTGCAAGTTGATTGTGCATTTTCATGTTCCCTATTTAGTATGGTTATGTCGTTTGAGTATGTTTATATGAGTATGAATGGCTTTTTAGTTTAAGCGTACTTAGATGTCCTCTATGATGAAGGAAGCCCTATTTAGTATACTTTCAATGCTCTGCCTAGTGATGAGCGTTCACCTACGGCCACCATCAGTTAGTTTGACTTTCTGCATGATGCGGCAGTAGGTTAGCTTACCATCTAGGGGATCATTGTTAGTTTCAATGAAAAGTAAATGAAATGCATGAGAGGAAAGGTAAGTAAGGTTATTTTTTGTGTCCTCTATGATGAAGGCAGCCCTGTTTAGTAAACTGTCATTGTTACGCCTAGTCATATGTATATACCTTGAGCCACCATCAGTTACTTGCATATATTTGGTGTTATTTGACACACAATCTTTGCACAATCTGTATGATGAGGCACTAAGTTAGTATACATTTTAGGGAATCAATGCTAGCTTAATTGCGAATATTTATATATGCCTGAGAGGAAATAAAATGGCCAAAGCAAAACTTTGGAATCATCTTTAAGGTTTACAAAATATGATGCGCCACTTTTACAAAAGGGCCTCCCAAACGTACTTTAAACTATACAAAAGTCATTTAATGCTTTTTATGAGAACGGTTTAGAACCTAGTTGAGATACCAAAAACTTGATCTTCATTTCCATGTGCAATTCCATTCTCGTCATTCGGATGTTAGTCTATGGATCATTTGTTGGTTGAGTTGCTAGTTAACTTGCTTCACCTGCTTCTATTGCTGCTTTTGTTGCTTATGTTGCTTCTGTTGCTGCTTCTATTGCTTCTGTTCCTTCTTTTGCTGCTTCTGTTGCTTCTGTTGCTTCTGTTGCTTCTGTTGCTGCTTTCGTTGCTTCTATTGTTGCATGTGTTTCTGGTTCATTAGTTGCTCCACCTTGCAACCACTGTCTTGCTTCATCTATTATGTCTTGAGGCACTTCCACTTGTATAGGAAGTAGCCCATTACTTTCCAATCGTGATTTATTCACATGGGGCTGCTTATAGTTGTTGCTTCCTTTTGCTTTCAAAATTTCTATCATGTTGTATTGAAAGCTATGCCACACATTTGCTAATGTTTTTGGGTGAAAATCATCATATGCTTTCTTCACTGCTTGAAGTAACTGTAGAATTGTGTTTGGTCTTTCCTTGCATTGCAGACTTTGTAAAGCACGGAAAAAACCATGGTCTAAAATGTTTAGCTCAGGGCTGTTTGGTGGTTGTTGTATTAATCGAAATTCAAAACTATTTTGCTTAATTGCTGCCACCCATTCTGGATCACTTGCTGTTACATGTGGCTTCGTGTTGTCTTGTTGAATGTATATGAGTTTACTCCTGTGTGCAGGCCAACTGGCCATGATTGCTGGCAGTACATGGTTGATTAATTTGTCCCTCATTATATCTTTCGTGACTGCTATAGTGGCCTTTGTCTCAAGTGTACCCCTCTCTCTGTTTACTGATCTTCTTTGAGCTGTTACATCATCCACAAAAGGAAAGACTCCAACTTTCCCGCTCCAAGTGTTGTGCCCTAACATGTTGAATGCCGGCTTACCAGCCGCTCCCAAGAATATGACAGTTATAATGTGTCTTTTTGATTTACATGATCTGTGGGGGTCTGCCTCTGATGGTGCCAAATAAAACCTCTGTGTTTTTTGATGCATGTAAAACCATTTTTCATCAATGTGAATGAAGTTTAACATGTCATGAAATTTGGGCTGCCCACCAATTTCCGGGTGAGGGTGTTGGATTTGAAACAAAATCCAAATGACTCGTGAAACTTTATTTTACTGTTAATGATGGGTATATTGCGTTTGTGTGAGGCCTAATTTGTCCCCTCTTCACTAAACGTCACACGGTTGTTAAACAAACACCTAGTTTATATGACAAGTCCCTTAAACATGTTCTATATTTTAAAGGAATTGAACTTAGCATTTCCTCGGTTAATAGAGTTTTCTTCCTGCCTACGTTACCTGCCATTTTTTTCTTCACGTTGATTTGCTGCTGCTGAGTCAGTTGTTGCTTTGCTATGTTCCAGATGAAGCTTGTCGTCTTCCTGCTCACGTTGAACTCAGCTACTGCCTTCGTTACTGCCCCATATGGAAGTATGTTACCTATTGCTTGTGAAATCAACAACTCAGCTAGTTTTTGCCTTTGATCGTCACTCAACCAAGGCCGATGATGAGGCTGCTCAATGTTTATGATATCATCGTCTATGATTTGATCCATATTGGTAAGTTTTTATGCACTTGAGGCCACGACCAAACCCCCCACTCTGTGTAAAGGGTTGTCTACTGTGGGTTGAAATGGGTTGAGTGACGTTCTGGGAGAAATACGGGCTGATGTTGTTGATTTCAGCTCGGGCCAACTTTGCTCGGTTGACTTCTGGGTGTATGGCTTGGTGGGTTTTTTTTTTTGGGGTTAGGTGTTGTGATAAATGAAGGAGTTAATGTGGGGATCCTAAGTGTATTTGTAGGAGCAGTTTTTACTTTTCATTCTCCCTCCAAAATGAAGTGAAAGAAAAGTGTAATTTTGGAGGGAGTGTAAAATTTCAAACTTTTGGCAGCAAATTGGACTCATTTGGTCCGTGTAATTAAGGGGAGAAATCCCACTAAGTTCATATTGTTAATTTTTGGGTGATGTCACCCAACTTTTTGTTTTTTTGCCTTTTCAACTCTATCTCTCTTACTTTATCTATTTCCAATGCAATAATTGCCTAGATTTCAGTTTTTGTCTTGGTTCTCCCTCAAAGTGAAGTGTAACAATTAAAAACAAATGGAGGGAGTATTAGACTATTAATCGTATTTGAATATAAATATGGAAAAAGAATAATAAGAAATAGTTTTTATTATTATTCAATAGGGATAAGGATTACATTTGATAAATTAACAAACAATAAAATAAATAGAGTAACGATAACAAAAAAACGGGATTTACAGGATGAATTAAAAAAAAAAACCTCAAAACCTCGATTATGATATTTTAATGAAAATACTCAAAACCTCGATTGTGATGTTTTTTGATGATGAAAACCTTCTTCAATCGCGTTTGGAGAATTCATTCAATATTACTCGAATTCAGATAAATAAACGCATGTAACAATCTTCATTCATTCGAAATTTGTAAAACCTTTCCAATATTATTGAATGATTTTATTGAATGAAGCCATATTTTCATTTTGAGAGAGAAAGATTAGGAATTAGATAGGCTAGATTTAACTTTAGGGTAAGATTGTGAATGGAAGGAGTTAGGGAAAGGCCGGATTTATAGTTGTAGTTAATGGCTTGCTTGATGACACGTGGCAGCTTCATAAATTCCTTGTTGACACGTGGCTCACGGATTAATGTCATGGCGCCATGTCAACTTTGGAGTTTCTATTAGTATATAGTATGATGATTGATAGGTTTTAGTCGTGTCACCTAATCAAAAATAAACCTACGGACCTCTAACTAGGTAGTCAGTGGAAGCAGGGTCGAATCCACAGGGAGACAGAGTTTCTAAATCAAAATTTAACCAATTCAGCTACTCCAGATGAAATCAGGAAGGAAATAATTAAACTAAAGAATAGACTACGGAAGACTGAATAAATCGAGGATTAAACTATGGAATAAAAGTCTAGGGTATTAGGTCGGTCCACCATGCTTATACCAATCAAATAGGGTCAACTACTATCAAAACCTAAGTCAAGAGTCGGGGGATTAGAGCCTATGTTGAGCTATGGTTAAGACTCAACGCTCATAGTTCAACATACGCCGCATGTTCACTAACGTAATCAGAACTACTGATGTGTCCTAGGCCTCTAGTCGTAAGACGGATCTGTGCAAACAACTATTAACCACAAGCAATCAATGAAATTGTACACTGACATTAATTACTCAATAAGAACAAACCACATCACAATCACCCTAATCAAGCCCTAGAAATTGATAGAAATCTAAATCACAATCATGGTATAAACATGGCTTTCCTATCTAACACCCTAGAAAGGGAACTACTCACTCATAATCGAATTGACAATAATAAAACTAATTGGAAACCCTAAGAATTGCATCATGAACAATTAAATAAATAAACTAAGCAATCAAAGTAATTAAAGAGATAGAGAGTAGAGAAGAATACCAATTGACAGAAAGCATGAACTTTTATTGAAATCGGAACAGGTTCAATCACCTTTAAACTAATCTAAGTGTTTAGACTAAAATAAAGCTAAACTAAGAACTCTTCAAAAACTAGAATGAAAAGATGTCTCTAAAAATATGAGGAATAGGTATTTATAATACCCCTCAAGTTCACTAAAAACGGGAACAAAAAGTGGAAAAGCGCGATAAAGCACCAGACCCGATCGGGCCCGAGCACAGTACCCGATCGGGTCCACATACAAATTCGCCCAACTTTACTTCTGGGCTCTGGCAGCAGCAGTGCAGCAATAAAGCGAGAAAACGGCCCACCCGATCGGGTCGGGTGGTAGTCACCCGATCGGGTCTGGCGACAACTTGGGCCAGCGTGTTCCCCTCGCCTGTAGCACCTCAACGAGACCAAGCAGCACTCCACCCGATCAGGTCGGGCGGTAGCCACCCGATCGGGTCTGGGGACATGCTTCCTCGCCCGATGAGATCGGGCAATCATCACCCGATCGGGTCCGCAACTTTTATACCCGATCATAAATACTTCGCCCGATCGGGCTATTTCTGCCCGATCAATACACGGAAAACTCCTTTTGACTCCTTTGCTCTCTAATCTTCACGTTTAGGGGTCTTGGGACCTCCTAAACTATCCATAAAGCTCGCGAGCCATCCTACGTGCCTTGTAACATCTCGTAAAGCCGTGGTTGCTTCCAAATGATTCGGGAATAGGGAGAAAACTCCCTAAAACCTGCAATCCAACACTAAAACACAAAACCACAACTATATACGATAGTTAGCAAAAAATAGCTCCCAAGAGCTCCAATGACGCACAAATTAGCTTGTAAATAAGGGAGAAAAGACTATATAAATACGTGATATCAATGATATCTCTATACTATAAGGGAAGGGGAGGGGGGGTAGACACCAAAAATAAGAAAAAAAAATAAAAGAAATAAATACAAATGTACCAATGTACAAATACAAATATCCCAATTCTGGTTGTCATTCAATCTGGAAAAAGAATATTATACCAATGTACTAAAGTATGTGTATCTGATGTGTACCTTTTTGTAAGAGAAATTCGTGTATCTAATTTCTGTTATGCTACAAAACTGTTTGTAAGCTCTAATATCTCTTAAATCGATGAACTTAAGGCAAGTACATTTGTCTAAATATTTGGTTGTGCATTATTCACGATGTAGAGTCTCATTTTTTTTTCATTTCACAACAACATTTTACATCCAATTTAATATTATTTTTCATTTCAAGTGAATTTATTATAAAGAAAGAAAGAGGGAAGAGTTGTAGAAAAGTGTGAGGAAAGGATATGATCTTTCGAATGACAAACATAGAGGAATGAGAGCTAAGAGAGACAAAGAGAGGGAGGGAGAATCGATGAAATGAGGATTTCTGAAAAGGTCTAGAAGCAAAAGGAACGGAATTTGGTGAAGGTGAGAATGAGAAAAGGAGACATGTAATACTAAAGTTAGACTTAGGACTAATGAAAATAGTACTTATGAATATATAAATTGTATGCTAAATTTTGAATTTGTGCGTATTATGGTATAATCTTATCCTAATTTTTAGTCTGTTAATTTTTATTTGTTATGTTGATGTTTCATCACTATTGATATACAATTTATTCGAACTTATTCATACTTTTCTATAAAAGCAAAGTATATGTATCTTTTTTTATATGTTAAATGTGTTTGATACTATTCATATACATTTTGTAGCAACTTTTGTTTTATCATTGTATAAAAGACAATGTTAAAGTATTATAGAAATTTTCTTTTACATACATAAATATAGGTATTTGATAAATTACTTTATGTTAAAGTACTATCAGACTATTATTATGTTTATTTAGTTTTTTTTTTTGTATACATATTGTTGGTATAATATATTTAGATAAAATTAACAATTGTGTTAAAAAAAATTATATTCTTAGTTAAAAAAAGTATAACCTTATATTTTTATTTTAGTGTTTGGTATATATATTGTTGGTATATATTTTTTTTGATTGATATCTATCTAATTATGTGTGCATGTTATGTATATCCTCCGAAATTTTAATGTACTTTTCATATTGTAGATTAATAAAATCCAAAATAGTACGAATATAACTTAAATAATATTGATATATGATAATAATGCATCCGTAAAATTGTTCACATAAAATAATTTTATTATGTAGTTTAATTTTAAAAAATTATATAAACCAACAAAAAATTCCGTGCATTCTTGCACGGGCCTGAAAACTAGTCTCTATACTATAAGGGAAGAGGGGGGGTAGACACCAAAAATAAGAAAAAAAAATAAAATAAATAAATCAAGGAAGTCATCAAATCCAATAATTAAGGAATTACTAAGTGTTCTTTCCAATCTTAGACTTTAAAACTTCAAACTAAAATACCTAAAAATCTACAAAGTAAAACAATTTTAAAGAATATTAATGGTTATATTTTCTTGAGATTTATAAACAGACACCCACTTTGCTATATTTTTATATACTTTTGAATTTTTTTTAATTTTCAAATATATGAGTAATTGATTGCTCATGAATGTGGTGCATTTAATCAAATTAATCATAAAATATGATAAAGTATTTAAGGAAGAATGAGAAAGTGGTAGAGATAGGGGGATGATGTATTTATTTTACTCATGAGTGATGATGATTTAAATGACGTCTTCCATTAATCTTTGATAAGATTTTTTTGTCTTTTCAGCATTTTGTTTTAAATCACTATTGTTAATCTACTCTTTAATATTTTTTTACTCTTTTTATGCATTTCTTTTGTTTAAATATTTAAATTCTTTTGAAATTACAATTACACCCTCTAAAAAATAAAATAACTAAAAACTTAATGATTTAAAAGTAGGATTTTTTGTCAGAAACCCCCTCTAACTTTCAACTTATTGAAAACAACTCCCAGGATCTTTCACTTTTAAAAATAACTTCCCTAACCTTTCTAAACTTGTTGGTTGCACCCCCAAAAGTTAACTCTGTTAAAATTTTCCGTCTGTTAGGGCCCACTAACACATTTTCCCTTTTAAAACACATGATGAAATTACTAAGATAACCATCAGTAACTCCACCTCAACTAATTTCCCTCTCTCCTCCACTAACTGTTGATGATCCTCTTTTCCTCTTAATTTTGTGAATTTCACCCTCTGCTCTTTTCCTCATGTCTTGATTGTTTGCTAATTCAGCCTTGAGGAATGCCACTTCATGGTTCAATAATCTCTTCTCCAAAAGAAGTTCATTAGTTAGAACTCTTTGCCACTCCACCATTTCTTGTCCTGCCATTCAAAAAAACCACATCCATCTCTTCCACTATGAAAATTTGAGAATTTGTAAGCATAAAACTTCCTTCCAGGATTATCATTAGTCCAAGACCTCAACACTTTAACTGCAATCCCACACTTGCATTTGATAGCCATCTCTTACCTATTCCAAGAAATTCAGTAGTCAGAGAACAATTGAGCATAATTCCAGGTAAAATCAGCACACCTCAACTACAATTACATAAGTATAAGTCATGGTTCAACATTAACAAACCCTAATTTCACAATTTCCCCAAATTTAAAGTTCCATATATTGATTTTTGATATGAAATTACAAACCCTAATTCTTAAAAAAGAAACCCTTTATGCAAGAACAAAATTTACCTGATATTGTACAACTTTAATTTCAACAATTTGGGCATTAAGTTTAAATTAGGACTTCGAGTTGATTGGAAATGCAAATTTGATGCTCAATTGGAATTGGGTTGAAGAACTTTAGAAATGTTACTGTTGTGTTGAATTGGAATTGGAAGGTGCTAGTTATATAAAGCTGTTAGTGGGCCCCAATAGACGGAAAATTTAACAGAGTTAACTTTTGGGGGTGCAACCAACAAGTTTAGAAAGGTTAGGGAAGTTATTTTTAAAAGTGAAAGATCCTGGGAGTTGTTTTCAATAAGTTGAAAGTTAGAGGGGGTTTCTGACAAAAAATCCTTAAAAGTATGAAAAACTATGTATACACTTCAGTGCAGAAATCACAATGCTTGCATATTACTCTTTCGCACGAGGCATGTATCGCGTGCATATAAGGCTAGTAATACTATAAAGGAAGAGGGAAGGTGGACACGAAAAATAAAATAAAAAAGTAGAAAAAACAAATTTAAATATATCAAGTAAGTTAAAGCAGATAAGTTTTAGTTTTTCTTTTTTTTTCAAAAATGTTAATAATGTAGCCATATTTTTTTCAATTCTCCAAAATCCATACATGCTACAATTTTGCACGCAATATATGGCTAGTAATAACTATGTTAAGGAGGGAGATTATTGGGAAAAAACAATAATTACAAAGATAATTTCCTATATTAGCTTATATTTATTTAGCAAGTTTGTTGTAGGAAGGGGAATATAAATAGATAATCATATACACTTGGTGCATAGGTTAGAAAAACCTTGTAATTAATTATTAAAAGCGAGAACAAAGAGGACTAGCAGATTATGCTAAGGTGTTTTCTATTTTTTTTCAAATATAAAACGGTTAGTTAAATATAGAGATGGACTTATGCCGTTCAATTAGGAAATCCAATAAATACAATGATTTTTGTTGCCCTCCTCTTCCTTTATAAAATACTAGCTTTATTTTCACGCGATGCGTGCGTTCAGTTAAAAATTGTTCTTTATTTGCCCATGTAATGGTAACAAACATATATAAAGTATTAAATTCTAATAGCATTGACACATACTTTATATCACTTTTATAGTTTTATGAGTGCTAGAAATTTGATATTTATATTTTTAATAGTTAGTTAATTAGTAACAAATGATATACTCCCTCCGTTGCTCAAAGATTGTTACACTTGTACTTTTCACGCATGCCAATACAGAACTTTGAGTGTTTATATCTCTAATTATGTATTTGAAAAAATTATAAAAATTAGATATTAATATTCTACCTATCAAGAGGAATCTAACAAGATCCCACATGACTATGTTTTTTCTTATGTATAAGTCACAAACGATGGACAAAGTGAAATATGTGAATAGTGTAAAATGTCAAAATGTAACAATCTTTGAGAAACCGAGGGAGTATATAATGTGAACCAATTTTTCCCATAACTTTAGACATATGGGGCACAAAAAGTTAATTTATTGGTGAACTAATTATATGATTAATATAGCATTATGATGTTTAGTGAAGCATTGTGTTATTTTATTGTGTTAATTCACATAAGATAGAGGAATTGTGGATTTATTTCGTAATGTCATTAAGGGTAAAATAGTCTTTTCATGTGGATACCATCTACTCCCCGGCTTATATGGTAGATATAGAGATTTGGGTGGAATGTCGCGAATTAGATCCTATACCAAACAGTAAGATGTGCATCTTGCTTCAGATGTACGGAATGAACATTAGGCCTTTTTCAATGTACAAAACAAATTCAGACATCTTAATCAATGAATATAAAATGAACATTAGTTCGTCTTTAATGAACATAAGCAAAATGGGGCCAATTTTTTCTCTCTCCTCCGTTATTGGACGTTATGAATTCGTTTGCCCAAAAATTCACTCCAAATGTTCAATTAGTTCAATTTCAACAAAGTATGTTCATTTATTGATTTCGAATGTTCATTATAAAATCAACTCAATTTTCCAATTAACTTTGACATGTTTTTTGATATAAATCTAATGTTCATTTACAATAAACATTTGATATCAATAAATGAAGATCTTGAATAATCATAATGAACATTACTATTATGTAAAAAAACATATGTCAAAGTTAATTGGAACAGAGGATTGGGTTGACTCAAGTGGTGAGTTTTCCCATTTTGCCATCTAACCTGCCTTCGTCTAGCTAGGGATCGATTCTTCCCCAAACATTTGTTTGGGATTTGGGGGGAGGGTTATGGCTCGTAATAGGCCTCTTGGTGGGGGCGTTGTGTACTGTGTGAGGGCAGCCTAGAGAATTATTCTTCTTACCTTAATATAATCTCATACTTATAAATGAGATTATATATATTTTTAAAAAAAGTTAACTGGAGCAAAATTTTTTTTGAAATTGAGTGTAATTTTATAATGAACATTTGATGTCAATAAATGAACATCTTGAATAACCACAATCAATAATGTTATATAAAAGAACATTTGTCAAAGTTAAATAGAATCAAAACTTTTTTGAAATTGAGTTGATTGAACATCTGGAGTGGAATTTTTTTATACATTCCATACAATGGGAATTTTGAAAATGAGTTGATTGAAAAATTGGAGGGTAATTTTTTTTTGTACATTGAAAAATGCCTATTGTACATTATGTACACTTGTGCAGGATGTGCATCCTACTCCTTAGTGCAACGTCTAGCCTTTGGTGGAATGTGGGCCTTTCTTTGTCCATGTGTTAGTCATACTTTTGTTTCTAAGTCAATGCTGCAAATAATCTCTTATAGTTAGTGCTTTAAGTATTTAGTTGAGAAGTTTAAAACATTTAACTCATACATATAAATATGGACTTTCTATCCAAATATTCAAGGACTTTAATAATCTTGGGTAGTCAATATCAACTTTTGTGAGCCAATACAAACTAGATTTTGTGGGATATGTTTGATTCACACTTTTAAAATATGCCTTTCAAGTTCCAATCAAGAAATTATTCCAACATGCACATTTTTAAAGATTATTAACAATACTCATCTATGTTGAATTTCGAAAATTGAACAACAAGACAAACCAAATCAGTTTTGAACAATAAAACAAGTTTCATATATTGACAAATATATATAAACAAAAACTATCAGTTTTTTAAGAACTTCCTTATCAGTTTGTATAATATAAGTTACTTAATATGATATAGTTATCAGTTTATAAACATAAGCAATTTGTTTATAAATACAAGCTATTTTTAAACTTAGTATCTTCCCCATTTTCTCCCTTCTCATCTTCTTTTCTCAAATAAGGGTTACACTAAGAATTATTTTGGATTCTTTATCACTTTACATCCCCTTTCACTCAATTCTTGAAATGCGTTGAATCGAAGCATTGTATGAGCTCCTTAGTTTATGTCCGTTGTTGTTGCATGGTTATGGAACCACGAAAATTGCTCATCTTCCATTTTGTTCTCTCGAATTCGCACTTTAGTATTGCGGTTTCTTTATGGATAGTGGTCGGGCCTTGGGTTAGATCAAGGTTGCTTGCGGGCAAGATCCATCTTCCTTTCCTCTTCGAGTCATGTGCTTGCACTCTCTTATTTCTTCCTTCATTGCATCGTCACTTCATTGGAGCTCTAGCAAGTAATATAATATTTTGCAGGGGTGAGTGTAGTGGTTGAGGAAGGGCCTGTTCTCCCCATTTTATTTTCAGTTTAGTTCAGTTCAGTTCAACTCCAATCAATTCAGTTCAGTTCAGTTCAGCTCCAATCAGTTAAGTTCAGTTCAGTTCCTTTCAGTTCAGCTCAGTTCAGTTCAGCTCCATTCTTTTATAACCATTTTGTTAAATATTATTATTATGTTAGTCTAATTTATTTTACTAATTACTCTTATTATTATTATATATTATTATTATTTATTTTTATATCATCATTATTAAGTATTATTATTATATCTATATATTATTTTGTTTATTATAGCTTTACTCATTATTATTACTATTATCATTAGGGAGGAACATGGTTTAGATCAAAAGTATAAACCAATCAAATTGCGTCAAAATGGTTTATAATGCAATTTTGCACGGTCCGACTCAATCATTATATTATTACTAAATATTATTATATTATTAAATCTAATTATTAAAATAGTAATATTAGTTTACTTCTTAGATATTATTGTTAATATATAATCATCATCAAGTATTAATATATTAATATAAAGACTATAAAAAATTGTTATTAATTATCATTATAGTCATTAATCATTATTATTATTAATAATAATTTATGATTATTAATATTATTTATTTATAACTATCATTTAAAAATATCCAAAATACTATTATTATTATTCATTACTACTACTTATCATTATAATTTTTATTTAATATTCATATTATTATTGTTTAAATATTATTTATATATTTATTAAATTCAATTCAATTTGATCCAATTCAGTTCAGTTCAGCTCCAATCAGTTCAGTTTAGTTCAATTCAGTTCTGTCCAGTCCAGTTCAGCTGAATTATGCCGAAGAGAACAGACCTAAACTAGGTTAGGGACTTTGTATGCATTTGGTCGTCTCAATAACAGGATTTCTTAAGACGATCTCAACCACAATTCTTCGTTTGTAAAATTATAGCAAAAGGTTATGTCAATCATTTGAAGACATCTTCAAGAGAAAATAATGGTCATCCCTCTCTAAAGGTCGAACATGCATGAAAATATTCTTACTGCATAATAAATGCTCATTCATTTTCATAGATTAAAACACAAAACAAGATGGTTTACTTGCATTGAAACTAGATATTGGAAAAGCTTATAATCGTATTAAATCAGACTTAATAAATAAATCCCTTCATTTACTAAGCTCTCATCAAACTTGGATCAATTGGATCCAATTTTGAGTTACTTTCGTCTCCTATTCTATCACTGTTAACAAAAATATTTCCGAAATTCTTTAATGCTATCGTATTAAAGCAAACTTAATACATAAATCCCTTCATTTGCTATGCTTTCATCAAACTTGGATCAATTGGATCCAATTTTGAGTTACTTTAGTCTCCTACTCTATCACTATTAACAATAATATTTTCGAAATCCTTTAATGCTCGCTAGGCCTGCGACAAGACAACCCCCTTCCAAATATTTTTTACCCTGTAAGTGGAAGATATTGGGCACCAACTTTCAATTCTTACATAGGAACCTAAATCAGAAATTGGTATCTCACAAATTTCTAGCCTCTTCTTTGTTGATGATTCTTAACTGTTTTGTACTACATTAAAAACTAGAAATAACCTTAAACGATTTCTTGACTAATATTGTCAAAATACTAGTCGGCTGTTAATTTTCGGAAGTCTTCAACCTCTTTCTCAAAACACATGTCAAATAACCGAAAAAACTTTTATAGCAAGTAATATCAATATGACCTTATACACGGATAATTCTACAATGGCCACAATAAAATTGTAGCCACCATAACCCGTTTCATCTTAGCCTTCCATTTTTATAAGTTAATCATATCCATTGAATTAATTGACTCTAAAACATTCAACCACAAAAAACCGACTTCCAAAAAAGACTGTTCATTGAAGTTTTCATTTATGAATTACTGATATCCACTAGTACAATTTGTGCATCATATTTTTGATTTTTATCCCAAGTGCCTTGAATGTTTAACAATTTAGTGCTTTGATATTTAAATAGTTCTCCGGTGCCTTCATCATTTTGGCTTTTATATGGTTTGATTGATGCAATCTATCATTACTCTCATGTAATTTTTGGTTACATTTTGGTATGACCTGTGAATAAATCAAAAGAATAAACAATCAGAGAAAGAAATGGAAATGAATATTGCAGTAGGAGCAAAGCGAAAAATGGAGAAACCGTCATCACTTAGCATTTTCTTTTCTTTTTTTATTGTTTTTTGGCCAACAAAATTAAGGGACAAGATTCGTCTATACAAATAGAAGGCTGAGATTTAACTAATTATAGTGGCTACAATTTTAGTGTAGCCATTGAATAATCTTCCCCTTATACACTCTCTCGAAAGATATCTAAGGCCCAATTTTATCCACAAAACATGTAAAATAAATATTCCATCTCTGCTTGTTGGAAAAGTCTAATTTTTGAATGTTTTCTTCTTTTTAAAAAATAGAATATTAATTGATTGATCCTTAAAAGATATTTTCCTTCTTTTTGCAAATAGAATTCGGTTGCACTAACTGTATGCTTGATGCATTCAATATTACCTTTTTTAAAACAATTTAATTTAGAGAGTAATTTAGGTAATTTGATTGTGGACGCTGATAAAAGTTAGGAGTTTCCTTAATTAATAGAGACTAGGATGGAAATTCAAACAATCATATTTAAAAGTAGTTTTTCTAAGAGTTCCAAAACAAATGGAAGTGTTTCGTTGAAAAATATAACTGAATTAGGTGAACCTAGCATATATATATACTAGTCTTATATGCACGCGATGCGTGCGCAAAAGTTAAATTATTGAGAAAAATTACATGTAATAACTTGAAATAGTATATAAGAAGAAAAAAATCGCAAATTTTGTAAATGAATGAGATAGATTAATAGTTAAAATAGTGCATTAGCAAGCGTGAAAAATCATATAATACAATAGAAAAAATACAAAACTGAAACTTTTATGCACATAAGAGAGAAAAAATAAAAATCATATAATACAGAACGTGGATGCTAATCTGATTTATGTGCAGGTACTTGCCTATTTACAAGAGTGGTGGCTGGTTCATGGCGAGGCGAACGGAAAAGTTGGTGAGGCTGCTGCTGGCTGCAACCGTTGGCAACCCCCTCTTGCTGGCTGCTGGAAATTAAACGTGGATGCTGCCACGTTTAAAGAAGCAGTAGCTTGCGGTTGGGGGGCGGTTGTGCGTGACGAGTCAGGTGTTGTGCAGGTTGGCGTAAAGGCTTGTGGAGGTCCGATGTTGCGGAAGCTTATGCGTTGAAAGAGGCAATGATATGGGCTAATAATTTGGACTTGTAATGCATTTGTTTCGAGGTTGATGCTCAACGTGTCTTTAATGCTATGAATTCTAATATTGTAGATTTATCGGAGTTTGGCGTTTTGATCTCCCATTGTAAGGGGCTAGTCTCCCGGTTTGAACATTGTTCGTTTTCCTTTATTAGGCGTTTGGGTAATGTAGTGGCGCATTTATTAGCTAGAAATGCCCAAGCTTACCAACCCTTTATAGAGTGGATGGAGTTTGTTCCGCCTTTTATTGGTGCGGATGTTGATCGCGAATTAATAAGATAAATGATAACTTTGCTTCAAAAAAAAAGAGAATAAGAAAATAAGAAAATTTTCCCGAAAGATAAAGAAATGTCTAAGTAAAATAGAATGGAGTCAGAAGTGAAAGAGAGGAACTGAATTTCTTAGTGAAAGAGAAAAGTGAATGGAGAAGAAGAGGGAGAATGACTACAATTTAATTTTCGAGGTACTTCTTTTTAGGGATATAAATAACTGTAGTTCAACATTAAGGGGCATTTATACTAAATATTTTTTATTAATTACTCTAGAAGAAGAAATCAGTTTTGAGCAAAGAGTGAAAAAAAGGGGAGTGAGAGGTTCAGAACAGTTGAAAGATTTATTTATATATATATCTATTGTGATTTTTCTGACTTTCTAAGAATAAAGATAAGATATTGTAATTTTTTAATTCTCTTTTTTTTCTTGTTTAACCATTCAACTTGTTTTTTTTTTTTTTCAATTTGAATATTTTTAGAAATTATTGTATTTTTTTTATTTTCCCCCTTCCTTTTCAATTTAGTTCGTTACTAATAAACAGTTACCTTGATTATAGGAGTTATTGAGCGTTATTATTGGATATGTGTTTTTTTTAAATTTGGTTTTCTTCCTTCAACGTGCTTATTTTTTTTTCAATTTGAATATTTTTAAAATTTTTTGAAAAATTTCCCCCTTCCTTTTCAAGTTAGTCAGTTATTAATAAACAATTACCTTGATTATAGGACTTGTTAGGTGTTATTGTTGAATATGTTTTTTTTTGGGATATTTCCTGAGGTACCCCCAGGGTTAGGGCTAATTCCTCGGGTACCCTCCTCGTTTTCGAGCTAGCTGAGATGCCACCAGAGTCAGTGTTTGCTGCTTAAATGCCATTAATGGTAACGCCGTTAATTTTTCTGTTAACTTTTGTTAACTTTATTTCAATTTTCATTTAAAAAAAAAGAAAAACTAAAATTAAAACCCAAAACCCTCCCACTCTCTCTCTCCTCCCCCCCCCAACACCCTCTCTCCTCGGTCCTCCCCCCCAAACCACCGACCCCCCAACCCCACCCCCAACCCAACCTCTCGCCCCCACCCCCTGTCCACCACTTCCCCCACCCCCACCCCCGCACCTCCCCTTCCCCCTTCCCCTGAATCTGTCGCCCCACCCAAACCACCGCCACCATCCCTCCCACTCTCTCTCCTCTCCATCCCCTCCCACTGCCTAAAGTAAACCCCCCCCCCCTACCACACTCTCTCCTCAGACACCACCACCGTCGACCCTTCCCTGAAACCGACGATTTAGGTGGTCGTGATTTAGGTGGGTGGCTTCGCTGATGGTGGTCGCGATTTAGGTGGGTGGCTTCGTTGATGGTGGTCGCGATTTAGGTGGGTGGCTTCGTTGATGGTGGTTGCAAATTGTACTTAGGTGGTGGTGGTTTTGTTTGATGATGGTCGCGATTTAGGTGGGTGGCTTCGTTTGATGGTGGTTCGACGGCGATTCGAGGTGGTTTTGGGGTTGGATTCGACGGCGAGGGAGGTTGAGGCTGGGCAGGGGGGAGGTTGAGGCTGGTTTTAGAGTAGGGGGAGGGTGGGTTGGGGATGAGGGTGAGGGAGGTTGAAGCTGGCGGTTTTCAGGGTGGGCTGGGGGTGAGGGTAGAGGAAGGCTGGGCAGGGGGTGGGTCATGGGTTTGAGGAGGGGAGGAGAGAGAGTGGGAGGGTGGGGGGAGATGGTGGCTGGGTGAGTGTGGGGAGGAGAGAGAATGGCTAGGTGAGTGTGGGGAGGAGAGAGAGTGGTAGGGGTGGGTTTTTTTTTTAGTTTTTTTTTTTTTTTCTTAGTTTAAATGAAAAGTAACTTTAATTAACAAAAGTTAACAGAAAAACTAATGGCGTTACCATTAATGGCATTTAAGCAGCAAACACTGACTCTGGTGGCATCTCAGCTAGCTCGAAAACGAGGAGGGTACCCGAGGAATTAGCCCTAACCCCGGGGGTACCTCAAGAAATATCCCTTTTTTTATATTAAAATTGGTTTTAACTTTTCCCTCTTGAACCGTTATTAGTGAATTTTTAATTATTTACTTTTTCTATTTTTGGTGTCCCCCTACTTTTCCCTTATGGAATAAAGATTAAACCAAATAGAGAGTATTAATCATACATCCAGGTGTACCATGAGCATGGTATACCTAAGGTTTTTCTTTTGCTAACTGCTCATTTAGACATCTTCAAATGTACAAATTAGACCTTTAAATGAAAATGAGCAAAAAATGACATTGGAGACACCATGCTAATGATACACCTTGATGCATAAAGGAAGTTGTAAACCAAAAACTATTTGATTATTTTTTTTAATCTTCTAGACTACCCTCGCACAGGCCCCAGACCCATTAAAAGCCATACACCCCCACCCCACCCCCATGTTCCAAGCAAATATTTAGGGATAATAATTAATTCCTAAATCAATCTAGAAAATATAAAAAGGTTCATCACTTGAATTAACCCCAATCTTTAATACTATTCGATGATAGGTTAAACGGGTTAAGGGTGATTACAAATTCACAATCTAGTTGTATACCATCTTTGTACCCAACTTCCGCCACCGTTGATAAGTTAGGTAAGGCTCCTATTTTGAAAATCTTGACGTGGCCAATTAAATACCACTAATTCTACCAAATTTGCATCATGGGAATAGGTTGGGGCCTTGGGGCCAGGAGCCCAATTCATTCGACAATAAATATCCGCCACACTAATTCTACAAGACCGTGTTGTTATTAATAATAAGTTGTTTGGTTTACATGGACAATTAAAGTTCCTATGAAAATGGAATTTACAGAAAATAAATTCCCTAACAAAATTCATAGGATTTTGATTAAAGTGTTTGATTGACAATGAAGGAATTAAATTCCCATTGGAATTTCTATTTACCTAGGGGGACTAGGTAAATAAATTCCTCCATTTTGTCATTTTATTGTCAATCAAACAACTTACCTATTTTCCAATTACTAGAAATATTCTATTTTTCATGTTTTTTTATGTCAAACAAACAACCACTAAGAGTATGCTCAACTCATAAATAATTCCAACTCTTACTGTTAATTTGAAAATAGTTTTCAGTGCCATTCACATATGATACGGGACAAAATCGCTAGTCGAATTAGCGATAAAATGACCAATATCACAAATTCAATTAGCGGTAAGTTAACCAATATTGCTAATTCAATTAGCAAATTTCGAATCGAATCGTTAATTAGTGAATTTGGTTTATTATTGCATCTAGCAAGCTTCATTCCTTTACAAGTTAGAAAAATTATCGGGGGTGAAATTACCTGAATTTTATTTATTTGATTTGGATAATTATAGGATCGGATTAGAGTTAGACAACTAGGCGAATTGAGTCAAGTCATTCTTGAGTTCAGGTCAGGTTCAGCTTAGTTCATCGTCAAGCAGGGTCAAGTTTTGATAGTTGGTCATCAAACTTTATCATGTTTGGATCAATTCATTCAAAAGCGATGTTCAACTTATCTCATGTTCGAATCAGATCACTATCGACTTCAGTCATGGTCTATAGTTAATTGTACTTCGTATTATGATCAATAACTAGTATTTAGACCCAGGTGATGCTCTGTGATTTATATGTATTATACTTTAGTACTTTAAGACAACTAAAATTTGGTGTACAAAGATGTTAGTAAAAAGTCATAGATTAGTAGTTTTATTCATAAATCTAATTGAAATATTGTACCTTAATTATTGTTTTTCATTGAAAATATATAATATTATTATTAGTATTGATAAAAGAAGCAACCAAAAATGTAGTAGTATAATGGTTAGTGCATTTATCTTCCACACTCGAGGTCGCGGGTTCGAAGCTTCTCTTGGACAACTTGTATTTTTTTATGAGAGAAACATTGATAAAATATTGTTGTAAAGATTGAGGAATGACACGTGGCAGATTGCAACTTGTGCTTACGCTTTTTAATATATATATATATATATATATATATATATAAGAAACATTGATAAAATATTGTTGTAAAGATTGAGGAATGACACGTGGCAGATTGCAACTTGTGCTTACGCTTTTATATATATATATATATATATATATATATATATATATATATATATATATATATATATATATATATATATATATATATATATATATATATATATAGATTACGTACGACATGCTAATAAGCAAAAACTGAACTTAATAGTATTTAAATATATATATAATCATCTTTAATAATCTATATCAAATAAGTAAATTAATTTTAGGGAAATTTGATGTCATTGATCACAATCATATGCTGTATTTAAATATATATAATCATCTTTAATAATCTATATCAAATAAGTAAATTACTTTTAGGGAAAATTGATGTCATTGGTCTCAATCATATGTTGTATTCTCAAAACAGTCCCAATTATCGATTAACCAACAATAATGCCAACTACGGGGAGTTACTTCTCTGAACAGTTTAAACTACTATTTTTATACATGTAGTAGACTTTAATAATGACTTAATAAAAGACAACAAAATAATAGTGTGGAATGTTAAGAGAAGCAGTCCCCGTAGTTAGATTGTTATAGGTTAACCAATAGTTGGAGATTGTTTTAACTTCTAAAAAGCCACATATATTTTTGGGACCGATGACATTAATTTTTCCTTAATTCTATTAATAGGTTTGATTAATTTACCATAATATTACTCCAAACATCAACATTAATTTTGGTTATGTTTAGGTCGAGCTTGTCTCATGATGGATAAATAATTGTTTGATCAAAGTTCGATTAGAAAATATCTTTGATTGGCCCAATAATAGGTCCGATAAACAACACATTGATTAAAACTGAGTTATAAGTCATCACAAGTCGGCCAATAACAAGTTGTGTTGAGTTGTAATCAGGTTTGGCTTCTTCCCGAATCGTGATTAGTTATCTACTCATATACAAGTAAGTTACAGATTTAAATCGAATAGGCCAAGGTCACCAGTCTCACCATATTTTTACTATATAAATCAATTAATCAATTACAGATTACAAGTTTACAACTAGCTATGTTCAATTTCCTTGAGTCCATTTTTTGAATAACTTTTCTCACAATAAACAAACTTAATTTCTTCTTTATAAATCCCAATGAACAACCTTACTACATGGATCCCTAATTTCTAAATTGGAGTGCTAGTCAAGTAGCCATACTTGAACAAATATAAAAGTATACATTTTTATAATGTCACTATGAGACCCTAATTAATGGCTAATAGTAACTTCTTGTTTTGGATGACTTGAATAGTTGGACTCCGACTTGGACTGTTAGATTGATCCCACTCTCACCTCACTCCTATAAAAGTCATTCACGTACTACCACTTTAATTGTCACAATTCTAAGTCTCCCTCACTCTCATATTTCACCAAAATATACAAGAAAATAACAAAGGAATTTTTTCACAAAGTAATCTTAATTGTCTGTCAAGTGTCAACAATGGCTGCATCAACGCTTGTCAGTGATGTGAAGGTGGAGGACTACGTATTCCCCTCGGTAGTAAAAGCTCCGGGCTCTGACAAAACTTTCTTCCTCGGTGGCGCAGGTTAGTCGTTTTACGTTCATAGGCGGTTTTCATCTAGTTATATGTTTCCGTTCTTATCATTTTTTAAAAAAAAAATTCTGATAACAGAATTAAAAAGTATATTTTCTTATCTTGTGTTTGTGATTTAAGTTTTAAATTTTAAAAAATTACATTAACGAATTATGATTTTAATACTATTAGATTCAATTTTTTCTCCCCTCAAAATAAAAGTTCAATTTTTTGCTTATTATTATGAAGTATGCTATATTTAATTTGAGCAATTTATGTATTGTTTTCAGAACTTATTAAGTTAAATTACTGTTGTTAAAGTACTTGTTATCAAAGTATAAAATTTTCTGCTAATGATCAAATAACCAAGGATAATCAAATTATAAGAATTGTAAATTAATATGAAAAATAAAATTAAGACTCACTTTAGTTGTACGGGCAATATTTTTAATGAACAAGATTTTTCATGAAAAGGAATACTCAATTGAAATTTGTTGAGTAATGTTCAATCAACAAAAAATCCCCTTTGTATAGGAGTCGATCTTATTTACACCATTACCAGTTTACCACATAGGGTTGCCTAAAATTTTGATGTTACAACTACGTGCTTCTTGAGCAGCAGCGACTTTGATAGGAAGGCGACTTTTACCTTACACTTGTAGCGATGTCTAGGTGAAGTTCAAAAACAAAAAAAAATGCCCAAGCCTATGTCAACGGTAAACTATAACGGTGTGAATATGTTTAGTTCCAATAGAAGGAGATTTATTTGTTCGTTTAACATTAAATCAAGAAAAAATCTATTCACATGTAGATTAGTTTTATTTATCACGTCTCCAAACTATCGATCCAATCAAACCGAGTTTAAATTGGTAATGTACCATATAATTTAGTGGTTAGTAATTCAAAATGCATGTAGGGGCGAGAGGAATGGAAATAGAAGGGAAGTTTATAAAGTTCACGGCAATAGGAGTTTATATAGAGGAGTGTGGAATTTCGGCTTTGGCAAGTAAGTGGAAGGGTAAACCCATCAATGAGTTGCTGAATTCTGTTGAATTTTTCCGGGATGTCGTTACAGGTAACTTTATATCTCAATTATCATCAATTCTATATTTTATCGATTTTTTATAGCTCGTTCTAAAATTTTGATATATTTAATATTTTACCTATTTTATTGTTTCGTTAACGGTTTACCTGTCAGCTTGTCTATCCTTAATTTTTGCCTAACTTTATGAAGATTTTAGCTTGTAAATCTTGAGGAGAAATCTCTAACATCCCTTTTGAACAAAGAGTTAAGATAATCAAAGGCAAAGATATTTTACATTCTCTAATGTTCCAGGATGAAATTTGATTTTCGGATCATAATCAACTAGGTGTGTTTTGTGTGTATGAGAGACTGAGAGTCATATACGGCTTTAATGTAGACAATACCATAGTAACCATCTTACACGTTTACATATTCAATTAACAATTAACATTCTATATCACTGCAAATTTTAAAAGTCAGTATTTTGAAAATATATGTTAGTGCTAGATTATGTCAAACTTCTTAATTGGAGTGGTACCCGTTGATCAACATATATAGGATTTACAAGGTCAGTTCTAATTGCATTAAGAAAGACAATGCAAAAGATAACTAACATATTTTTTTGTATTAATCAGGACAAACACCTAAAATCAAAAGCTAAATACAATTGCTGATACCAACTAGAATTACAACTAAATAGGGAAAATTCCTAATAGCTAAGTGCTTGGTCTACTCATTTCTAAGTAATTGGATCAAACTCCATGAAGGTAGGTACTTGGATGTGGACGTTTTAAGTGAGGAGGTTGTCAATTAGTTTTAACCTTCCTATATTTAGTTGGCAACTGAACTAATTAGATATTAATCTAGTGGTTAAGACTGAGGTTCAATATATTAAGTTCTAAGTTCAAATCTCCTCTCCCCTATTCTAAATATTACTAGTATTAAATGCACGTGATGCGTGTGAAAACATATAAACTACAAAGTAGAAAGGAAAAATCGATAATTTGTATAAGATGTATTTTCAAAATAAAAAATAGTTATATAGAGAAATTTGTTTCATTTAATTAGGAATAAAAAAAATAAATTTAGTATCCCTTTCAACTGACGTTTGCATCTTATTTTGAAAAACCAAAAAATAAAAATATCCGGTTTACAATTGACGTCGTGGAACCAACTTTCAACGTATGTAATTTACAAGTGTCCTGAATCCCGTGGTTGACAACTTGAGATGTGTTACGTGTGTACAGTTGAATGTTAGATTTACTAGCGATGGGCCTTTAACACTTTTGCATGACTGCATTTTCACATGTATTAAAGGAGTAGGACACTAATGGGTCCACTATGGTTTTTTTGAGGAAACTTTGGGCCCTCTACTGAAACAAAAAAAGAAAAAGAAACGAGTTCTTATTTAATTACCTCCACAACTTCAAATTTTGTGCAATTTTTCATCTCCTTATTCTGACTCTCGAAAATTCCATATTGAACTGTAATCTTCTTACTTATTTACTCCCGCATGTTATTCAAATTTTGTTATACTAGTCTTATTTAACTATAGATATAAAAAATCCTACTAATATCAGTTTAACTAGTAACCATTGTATAGAATCTCTATTATATAAGTGAAGAGGTGGGGGTGGACACGAAAAAGAAAAAAAAAAAATAATTAAAATAAATCAATGAGTTTATTAAATAATTAAGTTTTATTTCCAAATTTAGCCATCAGATTTTTAATAAAAGATGTTCATAACTTCTAACTAAAATATCTAAAAACCTACAAAGTAAAAACAATTAAAAAAATATCAACAATTATATTTTCTTGAGATCTATAGATAGACACCCACTTTGCTATAGTTTTATATACTTTTGAAATTTTTTATTCTGAAATACATGAGTAATTGATTGTTCATGAGTGAAGGCATATTTGATCAAATTGATCCTGATAAAATATTTTAGCATGAGTGAGAAATATGATAAAGTATTTTGAATTTTTTCTCATTTGGACAATGAGCAAAAATTACCTTATCGGATACTATATAACATTGTAGTTGATGGTGGGGAGTAAGAGATGTTTTCAAAGAAAAATGAGTCAAAATGACTTAGCTTGAAAATAATATATGTTGTGTACCTTCATATTTTATCATGTTACAGTAGCCAAAACACACATCGTATGCAATTAAAATTAGGATTTTTTTTGTTCAAAACCACCTAAAATTTTCATGTTTTAGAAACTCCCACTTTAATGAATTTTTCTTTTAAATTTCCACCTATCATTCCCAATTTTATTAGAAACTACCACCACTTAATGATTTTTGTTAAATTCCGTTAACAAAATCGTCAAGTGGCCCCCACATATGCATTGTATTATTAGTTTACGCTAAAATTGAAGCCAATTTCATCAATTTAAGGGAAAATCTTCAACAAATTTAGAGCAAACTTGGAACGAATTACAACTATTTGGAAAGAATTGCAACTATTTCAAATTCCATTTTGTTAACAAAATATATATGTGGGACCCACTTAACGTTTTTTTGTTAATGAAATTTGACAAAAACCGTTAAGTGGTGCCAGTTTCTAATAAAATTGTAAATGGTAGGTGAAATCTAAAAAAAATCATTAAGGTGGGAGTTTCTAAAAACATGAAAAGTTTAAGTGGTAAAATGCGACTATCCATAAAATAATCTACTGTAGATTATAAAATTTCATAATAAAATTGTTGTCGAGATGCGTGCATAGAAATCTAGTATATAGTATAGGAACGGAATTATTTGTGATACTTCTACGACAATAATCTAGAAAGGATAACTTTAAACTAAATATATAACCTAAGAAAAGAAAGCTCCAAAGTCGAGCTCTTTAAAATTTGGTGAATCTAAAAAAAGACAAAGAAGATTCTATCTCACCAAACCGTTTTACCTTTTTTGATTGTTGGATGGTAAGCTTATGGTATTTGACCCGCTAATAATGGAGCTTAATTTTGAAGAAGGGGGTGATTTTATACAAATATTCTCAATATTCTTATTCCATTCCCTAATTCCTGCACACTTGCATTTTACATTATCCTGTGCTCTACTTTGACCACTAATATCTCTAGTTATTTATCAACAAAAAATTAGAATATTTGATACTTATTATTTTTGAGATTATCTAACGAGATCTTACATGATTATTCTTTTCATATATAACAGTGAGTATATATGATCAAATAAAATACAAGTGATGCAAGAATCTTAAAACAAAGGAGGTATATATTTTAGTATACAAGAAGGTAGTATTAATATGTTAAAGCTTTGTTGTCTTCACTTTATGACTTATGAGCACAGTTCAAATAAGTCATGCTAAATGTTTTTGGCAAATAAAATAAAACCATTTAGCATACATTGAATTTGAGTATGTGGCATTTCTAAAAATTGTACCAAAAATATTAAGAGAATCATACAATGTGTTGATTGTTAGGTGAGGTTTAATTATTGCAAGCTATTTAGTACTTGGTACATTTCCATACCTATTTTAAAGTGTGCATAAATTTCAACTCACAACTAACAATCCAAAAATGCATATTTGAGGGTGACTGCTACTCCATATAAAGTGATTTCTAGCTAAGCGTAGAAGGATGACCACTAAGTACTAACCAATTACTAATTAAGGGTTGGCCTAGTGGTTAAGGATTTAGACTTATGACTTTAAGATTATGGGATCAAATCCCACTAAAGGTATTTGGGAATGGGGATTTCCTCTAGCCCACAATTACCAGATTAAGAAACTATGCTAGTTGATGTTTGGTCAGGCCCCTTCTTCTTACCAATAAAAAAAGTACTAACCACCTCATTTTCGGAGTGCACCTGAATTTCAACTTGGAAACTATTTTTGAGAGATATATTTGTGATATTAGGAAAACGTCCTCGGTAACTTTTTCTTTTGTAGGATGATAGGAAGAAATTGTCCAGAACTTTACACGGATGTACCCCGTTGGATAAGGGGGCTAGGCATTTGATAAACCCCTAGTGGGGATTAAACCCCCAACTTTAAGATTGGTAGATTCTCTTCTTTTCACTAGACTAAGATTTACTTTGTTAAATGTCCTCGATATGTGTAGTTAATTAGATGACTCGTAGTCGTAGTTAGTATTTGCTTGGGCTAGTTAGAAGGATCAAATTTTTGCATACAAGGGCGGTCTACAGTATCAAGTATCAACCTACTTATTTAGTATGAAGTTTCACATCATGTGTTCAGATGTCGTACCATTGTGACTTTTATAAAACAAAAAAATAAAAGGATTTTTGTCAAAAACTACCTTTTATAATATACATTATAGGTTTAACTATATTTTCTATTTTTTTAGTTTAACTACATCTTATAATTGAAACCAGTAGGTTTCACTACCAAAATCGCTTTCAGACCAAAAAAATTTATGACGAGTTTACCCTTCAGTGGTTTTCAGTCATGTTCTTCAATTTTCCCCCAATTTTCACTCGATTTTCTCATTCAATCCAACACTAGTTCATCAATTTGGATAAATTTGAAGATTCTTTTCAATTGGACATTTAATTGCGCGAAATCTCTCGCCGTTTGATTTTACTCTACTCTCTCGCGGGCAAAATCTGCTCCGTTTGGTGGTGATTATTCTCTTACCGGCGGAATCTGGGCTGTTTGGTGGCAGTTATTCACTCGCCGATGGAATCTAGTCTGTTTGGTGGTGGTTTTTCTGTCGCGGCTGAATCTGGACTGCCCACTACGGTTGCCGGAATCTAGAAACTAGGCTTTGCAAAAAACCTCAAATTGAAGATCTGGGCACTTGATTCACGAATTATTACCCAATTAAATGTCCAATTAAATTAAAAATTGGGGGGGGGGGACATGAAGATTTGGTCATTTGATTCACGAAAATCGAATGAAAATTGGGGAAAAAATGGAGAACATGACGGAAAACTGCTAAATTTTGGCTTGAAAGCGATTTTGGTAGTGAAACCTATTGGACACTTCATTTTAGTTGAAAAATATCACTTTTTTCGGGAAATTAGCCGAGTCCAACACTCGGACACATACCCATGTCGGATACTTGTAGCCGAGTCTTAGCAACATAGGTTAAACCTACAATGTGTATTATAAAATGTGGTTTCTGATCAAATAATCAAAATAAAATAAACCAATTTGTCAGATTAAGTCTAATATACAATGTGTAACGAAATTCTTGCAAACAATTTGTAGGTCCATTTGAGAAATTCACCCAAGTTACGATGATATTGCAATTAACGGGAAAACAATATTCAGAAAAGGTGACAGAAAATTGTGTTGCATTTTGGAAAGCCATCGGAATATATACTGACGATGAAGCCAAGGCCGTTGAAAAGTTCCTAGATGCCTTCAAGGATGAAAAGTTTCCTCCCGCCCACTCTATTTTGTTTACACAATCACCTCTTGGATCACTAACGGTTAGTGGCCCCTCCTATTCTATTTGATTTGTGTTTTGGATTGCTTAGGAACTTATCATATCCTTTTTTCACCTTAAATTAGCTATGATAGGATATGTTCACTTGTTCACATAAGATAATTCTCTTACAAGTTATATCAAATGAAGGGGGTTGTCTAGTTAACGTATAATCGTACTAGCTATGCACGAATAAACCGTATGAAGTTTAGAATCGAAACATAATATTGGAACCAAGAAGAGAAAAATTTTATGAAAAGAGGAAGAGGAAGAACGATAATTTGTTTATGGTGTTCTTTTTCAAAAATAAAAAGGAAAAATTGACAAGAACAGTCCAAATTGTTGGCCATCTTCTATAAACAGTCCAAACTATTGATAATCTATGAACAGTCCAAACTATGACACCCATCTTCCATAAACAGTCCCAGTGACCTAGTAACCTGTTGTAACAGGTAAACTAGAGGTCACGTGACTAGCACGTGACCTTTTTAATGAATAATTTTTTTTCTTTTTTTTTTCTTCCTGTTTTAGTTCACCACCCACCTCCACCCTGTCTTCTTCTTCCTTCCCCATTCTCCACCCTCTCTTCTTCTTCCTTCTTTGTTCCAGCCACCACACACCCCCAATTTTCCCTTCTTTATAGGTACCATTAAAAACAATGGAGCAGTGATTTTTGTTCCCCAAGTATAATTATCTGGCGCATTCAATTCAAACACACACCACGTACCTACGTTTCTCTCTCAAATTCACCCCTCCTCCTCGAATTTCGTCCATCCCACATTGGATTCATTGATGGAGCATTTCTTCTTCCTCAACCTCTAGTCCCCCCCTTCTTCACCTTCTCCCTGCTAGATAGCGATCCTCTCACTCACATTCTTACTGCAAACTTTTTTATCTGAGAAATTATGGTTTTTGTTGGCCAGCAGCCTCCATATTTGTCGAAATGCGGTTCGTGGTGGTGGGTTTGTGTTAATAATGGTGGTGGTTGAGGGCAATTTGGTGGTTTTGGGTTGTGGGTTGGGGTGGCTGGTTGTTGTGGAGGGTTTTTCGGGTGGTTTTGGGGCTGTGGTTAGGGTTGTTTCAAGGTTTGTGGAGGTGGTTGGGGTAGCTGGGTGGCTCTCGGGTTTGTGGTGGCTGGTAGTTGGCGTTTTTGGGGATGGATGGAGTGGCTGGTGATTGGCGGTTTTGGGGATGGATGGAGTGGCTAGTGGTTGGCGGTTGTGGGTTGGAGTGGCTGGTTGTTGTTTCGAGGTGGGTGAAGGTGGGTGTGGTGGTTGTGGTGGCTGGTGTCAGTTGTTGGGGTGACAGGTGTTGGAGGTTGTGGTTGGGTGGGTGGGGGTGAAGAAAAAAAACTCCAATTTTTTTTTCTGGTGTTAATGGAGTTTAGAGAGGAAACTAAAACAGGGTGGGAAGGGGTGGGAAGGGGGCTGGCAGGGGGTGGGGGGGGGGGAAGGTTTTGTTTTTGTTTGTGGTGGTGTTAATGGAGTTTGTGGTGGTGTGGGTGTGGCAAGGGGGCTGGCAGGTGGTGGGGTGGGCTTTTGTTTTTGTTTTTTTTAAAAGTTAAAGCAGGTTATTAAAACAAAAAAAGAAATTGTTATGGAAGATGGGTGTCATAGTTTGGACTGTTCTTGTCAATTTTTCCAGTTAAAAATTGTAGAAACATTTTATTTATAGAGAGAGTTATGCCTATATATCATAAATCTAATAATAATCATGGTGATGATTTTTAGTGTTCCCTCATCTTCCCTTACATAATAGAGTTATTAAGAAGTCTCATTGCTAAGATAGAAGAAAATAAGGGAGTTGTTTAATTGATCGAATTCTAGTTTTGTGTTGCTTGAGAATTTTTTGTGTCAAAAAATAGAAATGCTTTTTATATGTTCTCCCTTTTAATATAGTCTCCCTGGGCAAATTGATTTTTCAACATGAAGTAACCTTAGAAAAAAAGAGGGTTAATGTTTGAAAAATTCCATTCTTTAATGCTCTACGCTTTATATGAATATCTCCAATAATATGTTAATAAAATATAAAAAAAAATTGATAGTTAAAAACTACAACAATGATGAATTTAATGAAATCTCTCATGACCGTTTTTTTTAATATTAATTATAGTGAGGATCTATTGTCTAAACTTACGAAGTGAACCGAAAAATACGAGTGTTGTAACAATAATAAAAAGAATCCATTTTTTCTAGTTGACTTGTTAAATTTTAATGTAGGTAAGGGAGCATATATATGTCCATCTTCATATTGTGGTGTTTCTAAAATAGATGTTCCTTGTGTTATTCAGATTGGATTCTGCAAACATGATTGCATCCCGGAAGCTGGAAATGTTGTGATCGAGAATAAAAACTTGTCAGAAGCAGTATTAGAGTCCATCATTGGAAAACATGGTGTTTCCCCTGAAGCCAAGCAAAGTTTAGCTACTAGAGTTTGGGAATTATTGAATCAGGAGAAGTTGGAATCAAATGCAACCTGTGGAGATGCAACTGAGAAGAGCACAAAGGTTGTTCCTGAAGAAGTTGCAGTTTAACACGATGTGAAAACATGAATATAAAGCAGTAGTAGTCATTTTCATTACATCCATTTAATAAAACTTGCAAAGCTGAAAAAGCTAAAAGAGGGGGTTGTTGTAAGGTTAACAATAATGTAACGGGGATATGACTTATAATGTGAGATTTTCTAAATTGAAACGTAATGATTTGATTATTTGGAAATATATAGTGACGAATTTACTTTTATGTTCGTCTTTTAGGCTGTATTATATTAAAATATGTTACTCCGTTCGTTTTTTTTAATATGCACATTTTTTTAATTTGGCGTGTTTTTTAATTAGTACCTTTCTACCTTTTGCCATAAATGGATTGTTGGTCCACCTAATTATTACACTTCTCTCTTACTTTTTCTTTCCTTCTCTCCACCTTTTTCATTCCTTACTTTTACTAACCTTCTCTCTTACTTTTGTATTTTTTTCTTGGTCCGCGCGCAAAAGCAAACATACATATTAAAAAAAAACGGAGGCAATACTATTTATTTATTTCACTTTGATTTCTTGTATTATTTACGCATAAGGAAAAGTAAAGACGTGAGGTATTTAAAACATTTCTTAATATATACACCTTATGTTTCTTTTTATTTGTCTATTTCATTATTGTAGCACTAATTATTAAGAGCGAAGTGAAGATCATGTAATTGTTATGCGCGGGTAAAGGATAACGAGAGAGAAATAAATGTTGGAGGATATATGTAGGATCAATGACCGGAAAAGTAAGAAAAATGGGGAAAATTATAAAACAAAAAATGAAAGATTCTTAGTAGGAAAAACGAAAAGAAACAGATAATTCAGTTCAATTCAACTCAGTTATTTTCAGTTCAGTTAAGCGCTTGACAATATTTCTCTCACACATATTACTATTCCTTTCAGTTCAATTCGTTCAATTTTTTCGGTTCACCTACTTTACACTGAAGAGAACAAACCCTAAGTAGCACATAAAAAAAAAAGGACAAAAACGGAAAGTAGGACAAACAAATGAAATGGAAGAAGTATTTTCAATCTATCAATTTTTTTGTAATTTAAATTTATACTCACAAAGTCTATAACATCATTTCATACCCACAACGTATTGAGTACATATAATTAAAAATATTAATGCTCAAAGTTATTGTAGAGGTGGTATAAAGGATAACTATTATTAGGCCGGGGCGATGCCGATGGCCCATGAATTTGTGCATTAAAATCTAGTAGTAGTTAATTAGTTACAAATAACTAATACTCCATCCGTTCTCATTTGATGTTCCCATTTTCCTTTTTGGGACGTTTCTAAAATTCTTCTCACTTTGAATCTTTTCCATTTAAGGTTTATTTCCCCGTCTCACCCTTAAAAACCAAATATCTACTATGCTTTTTTACCTTATGTCTTAAACATGGTCCACTTTGGAATCATTTATTTCTCAATCAAGAAGTCTTGTGTGCGGCTTGCCGCACGATTAGCAAAACGTGTGGCGCGCACACAATGACTAATTTTTGGGGGTTATTAACTAATTAGGAGTTTATTAATTGTTTTAGGGGAGTTACTAACTATTTGCGGGTGATAACTGTTTTTGGGGTTACTAACTCTTTGCATAGGGGTTACTGACTTCTTGGATGTGGGTTGTTGACTATTTGGGGGAGGGGGTTATTGACTATTAAGAGGGGGTTAACGACTGTTTTGGGTGGATTTGGAGAGTGAAAAAGTAATGTATGAGTTACTATAAAGTCTCATTACACCATTAGTTAATGGTGTGGCAAGCCGCATATAAGAATTTGTCTTTCTCAATCACCTATTTTTCTTTCTCTCTCTCTTACTTTTTCAAAGGAAAAATGTACCAAAGTTCACTTATACAATAAGAATATAAAATTAAAAAGGTTCTCATCTAACTCAAATTGCTTTGGTTTTCCGACAAATTTCAAATGAGAACATCAAATGGGAACGAAGGGAGTATCATTTTAGGAATAACATATGTCATATAAATAAGTCTTTTAGAATGTAGGTTGCTGATATCACGTATTTTTATAGACTTTTCTCCCTTATCTACAAGCTAATTTGTGCGTCATTGGAGCTCTTCGGAGCTATTTTGTGCTAACTATCGTATATAGTTGTGGTTTTGTGTTTTAGTGTTGAATCGCAGGTTTTAGGGAGTTTTCTCCTTATCCCCGAGCCATTTGGAAGCAACCACGGCTTTACGAGATGTTACGAGGTACATAGGATGGCTCACGAGCTTTATGGGTAGTTTAGGAGGTCCCAAGACCTCTAAACGTGAAGAATTGAGAGCCAAAGAGTCAAAATGGAGTTTTGCGTACTCTGATCGGGCAAAAATGGCCCGATCGGGCGAAGATATATTGATCGGGTAGAGAAGTTGCAGACCCGATCGGGCAAGGCATGCCCGATCCGATCGGGCGAGCACCCATGTGCCCAGACCCGATCGGGTGCTGAGCGCCCGACCCGATACTGACCCAAATTCAGCTGCTGCTTTGCCACGCCAAGAGAACGATATTGGGCCAATTTGCTGAGGACCCGATCCCGGACCCGATCGGGTGCTGGATCGGGTTGACCCATATCTCACGCATCTTCATTGAACTGCTGCGCTGAGCCCAAGAAACAAAGCTGAAATATTTCACTATGGGCCCGATCGGGTGGCCTTTGGCCCGATCGGGTCCTGTGCATTTTATCGCGATTTTCGTCTTTTATTTCCGGTTTTAATTAGACTTTGAGGGGTATTATAACCTTGAGGTAACGATTCTTGGCTATGGTCAAGAACCTTGAGGTAACGATTCCATTCACAGATTTAATTACCCAAGTGCTTGTATATGCCAAATTTCTGAAAGACATGATAACAAAGAAAAGAGACTTTGGTGGGGTAGAACGTGTCGCTCTTACTGAAGAGTGTAGTGCTTTTATTCAAAATAAAACCCCACCAAAGTTAAAAGATCCTGGTAGTTTTTCTATACCCTGCCATCTTGGACCTATTTTTATTGATAAAGCTTTGTGTGATTTAGGTGCTTCTGTTTCTGTTATGACATTATCTGTTTATAAGAAACTGAATATGGGAGCACTTAAATGCACACAAATCACTTTACAGATGGCGGATCGTTCTATAAAATACCCTCTAGGTGTTTTAGAGGACGTTCCTGTTAGGGTAGGGAAATTCTATATTCCTGTTGATTTTGTGGTGCTAGATATGGATGAGGATGCCCAGATTCATATTATTCTGGGTAGGTCATTTTTGTGTACTGCTGGTGCTGTCATTGATGTCAAGTCTGGGTCTTTAACTCTGAGTGTTGGTGATGATAAAGTGATTTTTAAACTAACCAATGCTGTTAAGGCACCTATGCTTGAACAATCTTGTTGCAGGGATGAGATTTTGGATGAAGTAGGTGTGGAGAAGGTTCCAACTACACCTAAGGTTGCCTCACCGTCTGGAGGCATTATCAAGAACATTTGGAGGCGAAAGATGTTTGATGAGGGTGGCACTCATTGCCAAGCCCCTCCTATTTGAGAGATGGAGGATTATGGTCGTGCGGGACCTTTATAAACCAGCGCTGTGCGAGAGACAACTCGTATTTTTCTTTTCCCTTTTCCTTTTCTTTTTATTTTCTTCTTTTTTGTGAGCGAGAGTGAGGGTACTAACATTGTTTTTCCTCTTAGCATAGTCCTTGTCACCTTTTGGCATTGAGGACACTGCCAAGTTCAGCTTGGGGGAGGAGTTCTGTTTGTATTCTCTATCTCTTTTACTGCTTTCTAGGATAGATTTACTGCTTTCGAAAAAATTCTGAAAAAAATCAAAAAAATATGGTTCCCATGACTGGTTTATTTGCCTCCCTGTGCCCCTTGTTGTGCTCTATTTGAAAATGATTTGACTTTGTTTTCCGGATAGTTAGGCATTTGTGATCTTGAGGCTATGATGTGATGTTTGATTGCTATGATTTCGAGCATTTTTGGATTATATTAGACCACTTTGTGCTGCATACCTGAATTGGATAGACTGTGAGGCCTCTTTGTAGCCTATTGGATTTATATTATTATCCAGTCTATTCTTTTGTGTTTGTTCCTCTTTAGTGGATTGATCTTGACTTTGACTTCGTACTTGTCTGATTTTCGATGACTTGTAGCAATAGCTGTGATAGAGGCGTTCTTTTGTCTTATTCTTGAGCTTCAGAGTGAATTTTTTATACATTTTTATCCTCCTTAGCCCCGCTGAGCCTAATGACTTGTTTCGTGTTACTTAAACCCCTATTATGAGCCCAAGGCCTTCTCTTGATATTTTTCCAAGCCTAGCTTGGGGGAGCTTTTGTATGGGTTGAGTTTGAGATTTGTTTCTTGGTTTAGTTTGGGTGTTGAGGAATTTAAAAGTGTATTTGTTGTGGCTTGAGAGTGAGAAAAAGAAAAGAAAAAGCAAAATTAGAGTTGCGTGAATGAAGTTCAGAAAAATGAAAGAAAAATGAAATAAAATGAAAAAGAATTCAAAGTTCTTTCATTCACGTACGTTCTTAAAGAAATATTCGCTTCATTGCTTGATAACTGGGTTTGTTATGAGTTTGTCATTGATTTATGAGAGTTGGGTCACTTTATGTGGTTTTATGGTGTTGTTAGGAGTTGTGTAGGCCATCTTAGGCCTTATTTGAATGATTCATGCTCCCCTTTCTTGGTTTTTCCACCACATTACCCAAAAGTATCCCCTACCTCTTACCTAAGCCCCATTACAACCCTCTAAAGTCCTCTTGAGCTCGTGTCTGCAGTGTTCATTTGATTGATTTCGAGTCAGTTTGTCAAAGTTAAAGAGTATTTCTGCTAATTGAGTCGACTTGACTAGGATGAGCGTCATTGAACCTTCTTAAACACATGAGAGTGTGAGTGGGAAGGGTATTTATGGTCGGGTTGGTGAGTGTTCGGGCATATTCTTTGCCTGCCACAAATTAGAGAGGAGTTACACCCTTGTGAGAGCCTTTTCAGGATTTGTATGCCTTGTGGATGCTTGACTTTGATAAATTGCTTGGATGATTGGTGGTTGGATGGATTTGATTAGCCAAACTTGAATTATGCCCGCTTGAACGTTTCTTAGTCTTGAAAATGTTCTGAGCTTTGATTGATTTTTATCTATGGGGTGAGGCAATCTATTCTATGTTCATGTTCTGTTTGCTTGAGGACAAGCAAAGGTTTAGCTTGGGGGAGTGTGATATCACGTATTTATATAGACTTTTCTCCCTTATCTACAAGCTAATTTGTGCGTCATTGGAGATCTTCGGAGCTATTTTGTGCTAACTATCGTATATAGTTGTGGTTTTGTGTTTTAGTGTTGAATCGCAGGTTTTAGGGAGTTTTCTCCTTATCCCCGAGCCATTTGGACGCAACCACGGCTTTACGAGATGTTACGAGGTACGTAGGATGGCTCACGAGCTTTATGGGTAGTTTAGGAGGTCCCAAGACCTCTAAACGTGAAGAATTGAGAGCCAAAGAGTCAAAATGGAGTTTTCTGTACTCTGATCGGGCAAAAATGGCCCGATCGGGCGAAGATATATTGATCGGGTAGAGAAGTTGAGGACCCGATCGGGCAAGGCATGCCCGATCCGATCGGGCGAGCACCCATGTGCCCAGACCCGATCGGGTGCTGAGCGCCCGACCCGATCGGGTGACTGACCCAAATTCAGCTGCTGCTTCGCCACGCCTAGAGAACGATATTGGGCCAATTTGCTGAGGACCCGATCCCGGACCCGATCGAGTGCTGGATCGGGTTGACCCATATCTCACGCATCTTCATTGAACTGCTGCGCTGAGCCCAAGAAACAAAGCTGAAATATTTCACTATGGGCCCGATCGGGTGGCCTTTGGCCCGATCGGGTCCTGTGCATTTTATCGCGATTTTCGTCTTTTATTTCCGGTTTTAATTAGACTTTGAGGGGTATTATAAATACCTTTTCCTCATTATTTTAGAGACATCTCTTATTATCTTTTATCATCTTAGACTCTAGTTTATTTCTCATTGTTCTTAGCTTAGTTAAACATTTTAGATTAGATTAAAGGTGATTGAACCTATTCGATTTCAATAAAAGTTCCTGCTTTCTGTCAATTGGTATTCTTCTTTACCCTAATCTCTTTTACTATTCTTAATTACTTAGCTTAAGTATTTAATTATTCATGATGCAATTGTTAGGGTTTCATATTAGTTTTGTTGTTGTTAATTCGATTATGAGTGAATAGTTCTCTTTCTAGGGTGTTAGATAGGAAAGCCATGTTTATACCATGATTGTGATTTAGATTTCTATCAATTTCTAGGGCTTGATTAGGGTGATTGTGATGTGGTTTGTTCTTAATTAGTGATTAATGTCAGTATACAATTTCATTGATTGCTTGTGGTTAATAGTTGTTTGCACAGATCCGTCTTACGACTAGAGGCCTAGGACACGTCAGTAGTTCTGATTACGTCAGTGAACATGCGGCGTATGTTGAACTATGAGCGTTGAGTCTTAACCATAGCTCAACACATGCTCTAATCCCCCGACTCTTGACTTAGGTTTTGATAGTAGTTGACCCTATTTGATTGGTATAAGCATGGTGGACCGACCTAATACCCTAGGTTTTTAGTCCATAGTTAATTCCTCGGTTAAATTCGTCTTCCTTAGCTTAATTATTAGTTCAGTTAATTTCTTCCCTGATTTCATCTGAAGTAGCTGATTTGATTGAATATTAATTTAGAAACTCTATCTCCCTGTGGATTCGACCCTGCTTCCATTGACTACCATAGTTAGAGGATTGTAGGTTTATCTTTGATTAGGTGATACGACTAAATCCTATCAGTTGCAAAGTTACAACTTAACTCTTAAGTTTCATTTATATATAACCATTAATTTTGATGAAAGAAGTAATAATATTACGGTCAAAGAATGGTTACAATCCTTTATTTTATATTTGCGGTTGTGGATTCAGATGTTACATTGATAGTTTTTAATATATAAGAATAACATGAATTGAAAGCTATTGAAAGAAGAGTGGTTACTGATAAGAGGTTTTTAGTGTGTCGTTAAGGCAATAAGAACCGCTTAACAAACAATACTTATAATCCAAACGAGTAACTACTATGAACGTAGTAATGGCAAGTCAAGGGTCGAACCACAAGGAAAAAGGGATTGACTAAGGTCCATTAAGTCTAAAACTACCTAAGTGAAAGGTATTTGGGGGTGTAAAGGATTGAATAATTATTAACTAAGAACCAACTAAAGAACAACAACTAATAATCAAGAAAGAGATGTAAATATAATTGTGAATAACCATGCACGATACACCTACTTCAAAATAACCACCCCATTTTTGTTTGTGTTTAAATAACCACCTCTCATTTCCTTAACTTTTTCAAATACCCACCTGTTAACGGAATTTTCTAACGCTGTTAAGTGTGATGCCCAAATTCTTACTAAATTATCCTAACTCTCTCCAAAATTTCACTAATTACCTTACTAATGTTTAATTTGACTTGTCAAATCATGATTAATATTTAAAAAAAATTTTATTCAATTTAAAATTTTTTTAAACTATATATTTTTGATATATGACACGGTAATGGACACAAATTTCGAGACAATATTTAATCGCGTTTTTAATACTCAAGACGACGTTTTTTCGAAAAATGGACACCACTGTATGCCCTCTATAGGCACGAATTTTGAGATTCTCTACGAAACGAGTACCTACAAGCCGGCTTTTCGAAAAAACGTGTTCCATCCAAATAAAATTGTCTCGAGTACGTGCCCGAAAACCCGGCTTGTAGGTACTCGTTTCGTAGGGAATCTCAAAATTCGTGCCCATAAAGGGCATACGGTGGTGTTCGTTTTTCGAAAAAACGTCGTCCTGAGTATTAAAAACGCGATTAAATATTATCTCGAAATTTGTGTCCATTACCGTGTCATATATCAAAAATATATAGTTTAAAAAATTGTAAAATTGAATAAAAAAGATTTTTAAATTGTTAATCATGATTTGACCAGTCAAATTATAGATTAGTAAGGTAATTAGTGAAATTTTGGAGGGAGTTAAAAAAGTTGAGCCCTAAAACTAACGGTGTTAAGATTTTCCGTTAAGTGGTGGGTATTTCAAAAGTAGAGGTGGTTATTTAAATGCAAAACAATTTGGGGTGGTTATTTTGAAATTGGTGTATCTGACAGGTGGTTATTCACAATTTATCCTAAATATAATTTAGAAAAACACTATAGTTCAGGCTACTCGTATGAACTTGGACTAAACAACGATAATCAACACAATAGCGATTCAAGAACGATGAAAACACAGGGTTAAGTCTCCCTCTCAATTACTTGAGTCCTCTCTCGAATGGTCCTCAAGAGTAATCGATTAATCAATCAACCAAATCCTCTCTCGAATGGTCTTTGGTCAATTGATTAAAATATTCAATGAGATCGGAAAACCCTTAATTAAAGGATCCCCTTAATTCCTACCCAATCCCTTAGCCTAGAAACTAAGTCGAAACAAGCGAATGACAAAAGGGATCAAAATTCAATGAAGAACAATAGAAACTAAGAGTTTGAGAGTATTTAGATATTGAAAGAAATATACTTGCATTGAATAAACGATTGAATCTTCAATAATAGTGTCAATATGAGAAACTAAGAGTTTGAAAGTGTTTAGAGAGAAAAACTATGTAATTAGAGTCTAAGTGTTGAGATAATGCAAAGCAAAAAAACACTAAAAACTATTCATACTATCCAATAAACAAAGACGGAAAATGGGGAAAAAGCCCGAAAACAGGTCAACACGGCCGTGTCCAAAACGACACTGCCGTGTAGACCTGTTCTTCAAAATTCTTCAGCATTCCCAAAAGTTACTGCCTTCGTGGAAAACGGTTGGCACGGCCGTGTAGGCCTGGTCTTCAAAGTTCTTCAGCTTTCACAAAACATACTGCCTTCGTACAAAATAGCCTACACAGCCGTGTCAATATTCACACGGCCATGTTAACCTACTCTCCTCAAATCAGTAGAATGCAGGTTGGAAACTGCACGTGGGAAAAATACACGACACGGCCGTGTCAAAAGCTACATGGCCATGTCCTCCTCATAATGCCAAGTCAGTTAGAAATCTGAGCCCTCACTACTCCCATCAACAAAAGGCTACACGGGTCGTGTCAATATCTACACGACCGTGTAGGCCTGCTTCCATGTGCTCCCAAAGCTAGGCCTCCACCCAAGGTCCTCCAATGACCAAAACTCTTCAAAAACCTGCTAGTTAGCCTGGAAATTATCCAAAAATATGTGAACGGGTAGTGAAGCGACAATATGAACCAGAGGTGACAAAATCCATGCAATGCTAGACTAAAATGCTCTATTCTACATGCAAAGACGCTAAAAATGATGCATGATTAAGCATAATAAAGTGTTTATCAAACTCCCCCAAGCTAGTTCAATTGCTTTCCCTCAAGCAATGATAATTAAATACAAGGGTAAGAGTTCAATGACTCCCCACAATAGTACGCACGCCAAGATAGAAACAAAGACCGTTCAAACATTTTCATCCATAAATGCAAAACACCATCAAGTCTCAAAGTTTATAGCGCAAGGAAAAGCAACCAATCTTGCCACAAGTTCTCCCCCAAGCTTGGCTCAGTCCTATAGACGTTAGCTCTCACTTTAGTCGTGCTCAAGGTCTCTCATGTGTTTATAAGGTTGCAATAATCGCTCAAGGGTCAATTCCGTTGACTAAATCCTACCATAGGCTTGCATATCTTCTCACTCTCCATCGCGTGAGACATAAGTTCTTTTCAAGAATCGTGAGGACTTTATCGAGGCTGTAATGAAGGCTAAAAGGTAAGACTGTGGATACATTGGGAATTTGGTGCCAACTAGGGGAAAGTGAAGTTTCCTACATCAACACCAACTAGACAAATGCTAACTTGAAACCATATAATTTCGTTACAACCACTCAACCAACCAAAAATGCCTCCTCCAACAGTATCTCCTATTCTCTCTTCATTAAGCACTAAGAACAAAACCATAATTTTTTGTTAGGATGTTTGATGATCCCATTTTTTTTCTTTTCACTTTTTTTTTCTATTTATTGTATAACTAATATGGGAGAGAGATAGGAGATCGACAAGAAGTAGGGAGGAGGTGAACTAAACACAGAACGTGAGTTCAACCAAAACACACATCATTCAACCAACTCAAATCACTATCAGAGCTCTGAATCACAAGATATAGCACTCATAAATCTAGCTTCACATTCCCCTAGGGTAAGAAATCGGTAATAGGCTATAGATGCCATTAAACAAGAAAACAGGCTTAGGCTCACGAGGGTGACAAAGGAGATAAGACAATGTGGGTGACATTTGGCACTGTAGTTCAAATATGTATAGAACGCCTCAATCATGTTCAAAAATCAAACCAGTCAATGCAATTTCAAGGAGAATCAATGCAAGTTCTAGAGAACATTTGTCAAGGAAGAGCATCACACAACAAGCAGATAAGACTGAAAATATGTCAGTCTATAAGGCTATAAAGACATGCTCTCACAAAAGGTATAGCTACAACCATCGGTCGAGCCGCACAAGAGGGAGGCCAGTCATACCACAACACAACAATTCCTTGGCCTACTAGAGACTATCAAATCATTTCCTTTTTCAGTTTTTAGGTTATCAAGAAAAACACATGCGTACCAAAGGGGGGAGTTCAGACCTAAATGCAAACTATATGCACATGAAAGGCTAAAGGAAACTACATGCACCCTAAACATGATACTAAATGCTAAAATGCAAACTACATATGACACTAATATGTTACTAATGCAAACTATATGCAACTAATATATTTACATCCTCCCCCAATAAACTACACAGTGTCCTCACTGTGAAAAGTCTAAGGATAACAATAGCAAGGGAGGGAAAGAATCTCGACTCACTGGTCGGGAAGGGGGTGGGAGCTAGAGCTACCACGATACCAGCCACTGTGCCTACCCCAACCCTGCAAATCAGAGCAAAGCCCTCAGAACTCCGAGTTCATCGCGGAGAAACTCTCCTGCATGGATTGGTATTACTGCTGACTAACTGAGTGAGAATCATGTAGGGAACGAACATCAGACTTGAGGGACTGAACGTCCATTCGTAAGCCTCCCATTCCTTCTTGGAGGGCAGCCAGCTGCTGCTCCACCGAACCAAATGCCCCGTGGGGGGCCTGTGCACCATCTCCTCCTCCATCCACATCCATATGAGTTTCAGCACCCTCATTGCCCCTAGGTGGCCACTCAAAATCTGGTTCGAAAATCCTGTTTGCTTTGTCATAAATGGGGGTCTTGAAGGTATCGTGAAGGATGTCATATAATTAGTTGTTGACCTTCCAGGTGTACCCATTGTTCTGCCCTCTAGGGGTAATCCACTCCATAGTCTGATAAGCATTCAGGTCGGGAAGTGTGGATCTAGGAACAGCCTGCAAACCTGCAACATTAACACCACGAGACATAGCAATAATGGTAATCATGCCCCCACCACAAAGTCTCATGACCCCTTTCGGGCCACATCCTCTAAATGCTCCATTAGCCAAGCCCCAAGGTTAAGTCGAATATCTCCCGTGGTCATGTGATGCAGAAAATAAAGCTCAAGGGCAGTAACGACCCCCACACTATCCCCTCTAGCAAAGATGGTGCTAGTAATCACCCTATGGGAAATGCGAAACCCTGGACTCACTATGTGAGATGCCTTGGCCGAGCTAGGAATATAGGGCGACCGAGCGATTAATTGTTGTCAAAAGAACTGGTCATTATAAGCAGACGCCCACTCACTCTTAGGCCCGATTACCCCACCCTTAGGCCATCCAAAAGCAATTGACCGCCCTATATTCATGGTGTGGGTGCGGCCAAGAAGGTTGAAAGTCATGGTGCGAGGGTTCCTACTCCCTTCCGCTCTACGAACGAAAAGAGTGGAGAGGAACTCCTAGGTCAGGCTCCTGTAGGTTAGGGCATGCAAATTAAGCCATGTAGTCCACCCCACTCCATAAATAGTTGTTGAACGTCGCCTTGAACCCAAAGGGCCCTGGCGGCGTTCTCATCATAAAATTTGGTAGGGCGAATCTGTCTCCGACTGAGTCTTAGGGAGGTTCGTAGATGGTCGGGATTAGTGAAGCTTATTCCAAGGGTGTCTATTTGTGGAGGGTTGATAGGTGGTGGAGGTGGTGGTGGTGATTGGTTATGAAGGTTTGAGGTGCTTGTTTGCCGTGATGGGTTTCTTCGACTACTAGTGGCCATTATATGAAAGTAGGGTCAAACAATCACTACAATTAGCACACAACCAATAACAGAAGAAGAACAACCACCACAACCTAGGGTCAACTAGTCTCACACAAAGGCACAACAATCCAACAACAAGAAATTCCTCGACAATCAACAAACAAAACTACTCAATCCACCCAAATCAAAGTATCAACAACAATCAAACCACAATCCAACAACTAACTTCAATAACTTCAAACAAATACTAAGAAATTAAGAGAGGAAAGAGTATATCGCTCGAATCGTGGGAGTAAATCCCGCAGATGAACCTCTAGCAATGGTAGATGATTGTGTGGATTGAAAATTGCCTTCCAATGTTCAAGAAACTATTCACCAAACACTTTTCCCAAATTGATTGGAGAAGTTTGGGTTTGAGAAAAAATTTGATTTGTGGAAGAGAAAGGGAGGAATAGAGGTAGATGATGAAGATTTGAGAGGAAAAAAGTGATTTTAGTGGTGAATTGGTGGTGAATGAGTGAGTAATGAGAGAGATTGGAGTGGAGAGGAGAGGGTTTTAGTGAGAGAGGGAGGGGGTTCAAAAATGGAGTAGGAATAAAATAGGGTGGAAACCCCCCCTTTCCCCGTTTTTAGTAACGGGTGAATCAGGGGTACATGGTCGTGTCGAAATTGACACGGCCGTGTTGCCCTGAAATCCTACAGGCATGAAGTTTTGAACTGCAGGGCTACACGGGCGTGTCAATAACGACACGGCCGTGTAGACCTGCAGTTCTGCACTCTCTCGTCTTTTTGTTCTTCCTTTTTTTCTACTCTTCTATTTTTTTGTTCTTTCTTTTTTATAATACAGGAAAATAAATCGAAACTAAAAGAAAATGAAAAAAATAAAATCAAACTACCTAATTCTAAACGAAAGAAAAATAAAAGAAACGAAAATAAGCTAAAAGGCTTGGGTTACCTCCCAAGAAGCGCTTCTTTTAAGTCAATAGCTTGACTAAGAGGGCTCACCTCTCAATGATGGTGTTCGGGGGAGCCAAGTATCAAACAACCAATGAAACCAATGATGTGGTTGTTGTGGCAAAGCTTTAAGCATTGACCATTTACCAAGAAGGGACTCTCATCGCCAACAATTTCATATGCTCCATAGGGGGTGGTTTTCACCACTTCAAATGGCCCCGACCACTTTGCTTTAAGCTTTCTGAGAAAAATTTTAAGTCTTGAGTTAAACAACAAGACTTTGTCCCCAACCCGAAACTCTCTTTGTTGTATCTTTAGTCGTGCCATTTTTTTGTTCGCTCCTTATACAAGCGCGAACTCTCATAAGCATCGAAGCGTAGCTCCTCTGATTCCGGCCACTAACTTCTCCTTTCGAGCTTCCCCCGCCAAAGTAACATCCATGTTAAACTCCTTGATTGCCCACCAAGATCGATGTTCAAGTTCAACGGGCAAGTGACAACCATTCCCATACACAAGACGGCAGGGGGTAGTGCCTATAGGAGTCTTGAAAACTGTGCGAAGAGCCCAAAGAGTATCATCTAGTCTTAAAGAACAATCCTTCCTTGTCTTGTTCACCACTCTCTCAAGCACATTCTTCACTTCTCGATTTGAGACCTCAACTTGGCCTTGAGTTTGGGGGTGGTATGGAAGTCCCACCTTATGAGTGAAATCCCATACTTCTTCGAAAGAGCTTCTAATTGCTTCTTAGCAAACTGCGAACCCCCATCGCTTATCAACACACGAGGCACCTCAAATCTAGGGAAAATGATCTTCTTCAAGAGTTTCATAACAACTTTGTGATCGTTAGTGGGGGAAGCGATCGCTTTAATCCACTTAGTCACGCAGTCCATCGCTACAAGAATGTAAATGTTCCCCATAGATGGAACAAAGGGTCCCATGAAGTCGACTCCCCACACATCAAAGCGCTCAACTTCTAGAATATCTTGTTGCCGCATCTCGTTCCTCTTGGTGATTCCACCACTTCGTTGACACCTATCACAACTCAAAACAAATCCTCTAGCATCCTTTTGCATGTGAGGCCAAAACAAACCACTTTAGAGTGCCTTAGCAACAATTTTGCCTGCTCCACCATGCCCTCCACATGCCAAAGTATGGCAATGATTCAACACAGAATGAATCTCATGGTTGGGCACACACCTCCTGAAAACATAATCAACACACTTATTAAGCAATAGAGGGTCGTCCAAATAGTATCTACACACTTCCTTGAAGAACCTCTTCCTTTGCTGAGAAGTAAGGCCATGAGGTTCAATCCCACAAGCTAAATAGTTCGCAAAGTCCAAACCATGGGACCTCATTGTTTACGATGGCAAAGAGGTGTTCTTCCTTCAAATCATCATTAATAGGGGCATCCTTGAGATAATCATCTTTCTCATCAAGGGTGAGGCGAGAAAGATGGTCAGCTACCAAGTTCTCCGTCCCCTTCTTCTCCTTCATCTCAAAATCAAACTTGTAGAGAAGTAGAACCCACCTAATGAGCCTAGGCTTTGCATCATTTTTGCTCATCAAGTAGCGGACCACATAATGTCCGTGTAGACAATGGCCTTGATGCAAGTCAAGTATAAATGAAACTTATCAAATGCAAAAACTATGGCCAACATCTCTTTTTCCGTAGTAGCATAGTTCCGCTGAGCATCATCCAAAGTCCTAATTTCATAGGCTAACACATGGCGCTTCCCTTCTTGCGTTGCCCAAGGACAACCCCACTGCAAAGTCACTAGCATCACACATTAGTTCAAAAGGCCAGCTCCAATTAGGAGCTTGCACAATAGGAGCAGAAGTGAGGGCTATTTTTAAGCTTTGAAAGGCCTCGATACAAGACTCATCAAACCTAAAATCAACATCCTTTTGAAGTAGATTTGTCAATGGTTTGACTATTTTAGAAAAATCCTTGATGAAACGCCGGTAAAAAACCACATGTCCAAGGAAAGTACGAACTCCCGTCACCGAATTTGGTGGTGGAAGTTTCTCAATAACGAAACCTTTGCCGGATCTAACTCAATGCCCTTGATAGACACTTTACGACCAAGAACAATGCCCTCTTCAACCATGAATTGGCACTTTTCCCAATTCAAGACTAGGTTCGTCTCTTGACACCTTTTCAACACGCGTTCAAGATTATCAAGACATGTGTCAAAAGAGGAACCACACTCACTAAAGTCATCCATGAAAACCTCAATAGAATCCTCCAACACCTTTGAAAAGTAGATGGGGCATTACACAAACCGAAAGCCATCTTTCGATAAGCAAATATCCCATAAGGACAAGTAAAGGTGGTTTTATCTTGATCGTCCGGATGAATCGGAATTTGAAAAAATCCTGAATAACCATCAAGAAAACAAAAGTTTGAATGACGGGCAAGCCTTTCCAACATTTGGTCAATAAAAGGGAGAGGAAACTGATCCTTACGGGTGGACTTATTCAATTTTCTGTAGTCAATACAAACTCTCCACCCAGTGACAGTTCTAGTAGAAATAGTTTCCCCATTCTCATTCTCAACAATAGTCATGCATCCCTTCTTAGGAACCACGTGAATCAGGCTCACCCATTTGCTATCAGAAATAGCATAGATGATTCCCGCGTCACGTAATTTCATAATCTCCTTTTTTACAACCTCTTTGAGGTTGGGATTAAGTCTTTTTTGAGGCTCAATAAAGGAGACATTACTATCGGTGAGATGGATACGATGCATATCAAGAGAAGGAATTATCCCCTTAAGGTTCTCAATCGAGTACCCAATGACATCCCTATATTTTCTCAATATCTCAATCAACTTCGATATGGAGATGTCATCAAGAGTCGAATTGACAATAACAGGATAAGCACAATCATTATCAGGGAAAATATATTTAAGGGAGGGGGGAAGGGGTTTGAACTCTATCTTGGGAGGAGGCTTAGTACTCTTCTCTTTAGCAACGGAAGTGGCTAGGACCTCGAATCCCGACTCATGTGTCTCCTCAACGGTAGCCCTGTCGAGAAGCATAAATAACTCTTCCACCTCTTCCATATCTAAACTCGGCTCCTCAGTGATAGAAGCATAGAGCTCATAATCAGTGTAAACTTCCCTCTCAAAACCCTCCATCTCACTCTCCATATGACTAACTCGGCAAACCCTCTCAATCATAGGCTTCCTCAATGTCTTAGAGAACACAAAGACAACCTTTTCATTGGTGACCTCAATAGTGATGGTGTCATTTCTACAGTTTATCATGGCGCCCAATGTCTTAAGAGACTCCCTTCCAAGAATGAGAGGAGTTTCGGGATTTTCCTCCATGTCCGTCACAACAAAATCACAAGGCACAAATACATGCCCAAGTTCCCATGGAGCCTTATGGGACCGGTGGCACATAGGTCTTAGATGGAGGAGGTGTTGACAATGGAGCCTTATCACCAACTTGCTCATGAGTCTTATCTGTCTCCTTATTCTCTCCTTCTCTTTCAACATCAACCTCTCTATCAATTTCATCCTCTTGAGTGTCATTCTCTACCACCTCTATTTCACTTTCTTCACACTCATTAGGCATCTTGGGGCCCTCATAGTTCGTTCCCGACCTCAAATGGATTGCTTTGGCTTGATGTAGGTTGGAGTTGGGGTTGGGAATAGGTTGGCTTGGAAGTTGATTTGTGGGTTTAGAGGGGTTTTTCTCGGCCACTTGAGCCAATTGGGTTTCAACTATTTTGTTGTGAGCTTGTAACTCTTGGAACCTTTGGTCATGACTTTGAAGATCAAGGGTTTGGGTGATGGTTTGTAGTTGTTGGAGAATTTGGGAGGTAGGATCAGAAGATGGAGTAGGTTCGGGATTTGGTTTAGAGGGGCCTTTGAAAGTTGGATCTTTGATGAGGGCTTGGTAAACATTAGAACCTTTAGAGGAGGATCCACCTTGATTGTAGCTTTGAGTGTACCCTTGTTGAGGTTGATTAAAGCCTTGTTGAGGTGTATTCCAACCTTGTTGAGGTTGGTTGAAGCCTTGGTTAAAGCCTTGTTGAGGTTGTCTCCAACCTCCTTGTTGATTGCTTCTATAACTTTGATTACTGTTGGTCCTATAGAACTACTAAGTTTACTACAAGAGGGGGGTGAATTGTAGTAAAGACTATTGGGGACTATTTTTTGCGGAATTAACAATTTAAAATGAATTAAAGAGAAGTTAAAATAACGAACACTAGAACTGCTTTTAAACGAGGAACAAATCTTCCCCCTTTATTTATAATAGTAACTTACACCCTATTATAAACAGCAACTCACTCTGTTCCTCTAGGAACTGGTTCCCAGTCACCTTGTTCCCCCTGAACACGTGACTTTCTCTCTTGACTTCACTCGAAGTCTTCTCTTTCTCTATCTTCTCTTTCTCTCTTGAATGTAGAAATTTTCTCACAAAATTTCACTCACCCCAACTTAGATTAATGGAATACAATGAATTGTTGAAGAGAATAAAACCGAAAGAACTTTCTAAAAGATTTACACAATTATCGTAGAAAGTATTAACAACTAAAATTGAGTTCTTCTCAATTTATATAGCTGTGATAAATCTTCAACGGTCTTCTTCAGCTTCTTTGTAGTGGACGCAAGTTTTTAGGCATTATCTTCCACCTTCATAGCCGTTATGGACCATGTTAAGGCCACGTTCCATGATCGTGTGTTTGCACGGTTTGAATGAGTCTTCGAGTCTTCCACGATCTTCTCAGCAGCTCTTGACTTGGTCTTTGGCAGTTTAGGATATACGTTTGATGTGCAGTTAGCTGAGATCATGGCTCCTAGAATCTAGGACATCAACCCATTAATTCAGCCACGCATCATAGCAATCTCTTCAACGTCTATTTTCCTGTAAACCATTAACAAACTCAACTAATATTATGGAATCCAATATTCCATAATATTAGAATATTAATTCTACACAAAATAACTAAATATTCTACTTTCCTAAACAACTTAATTTTGGTAATTATAAAACCAATTCTCCATAAGTTTATTTTAGGCAAAATAAAATAAATAATTAAATAAAACTATATAAATAATTACATGAACAAAAACTAATTAAAAACAAAGTTAAAAACTATTCATTTGTCATCATCAAAATAACGAGTACAACAATTACCTTGATAACCCTCTCCTCTAGAGTTCATTGCCGCTACATGCTCCGACTGAGATCATCCACAATAAGAGGTATCATGTTTTGTACCACCACATATGTCACAAGAGAAAGCATTCACTTATGAGGGATTTGATGATGCAAGGGTGATCTTAGAGAGCTTTTTGTCAAGTTAATCCATCTTTGCTTGAATTTGATCCATTGGGTCCAACTCAAACTTGTCACCCTTCTTAGGTTTAGCACCTCTCCTTCTTCCACCCCATGAGTAGTTCTTTATCACTTCTTCTATGGTTGACTCTAGTTGGTCTTGCGGGATCTTAGAAAGTTGACCTCTCGCTCCAGCATCAAGATTTGCACGTGACATAGGGTCAAGCCCGTCATAAAAGAACCTTATGAGTAGATTTTAATTGAACTCATGGTGAGGGCATGAACGAATCAACTCCCTAAACCGTTACCAAGCCTCCGCAAGTGTCTTTATCACATTCTTGCTCAAACGAGGAGATCTTCCTCCTAATATCACCGGTTTTCGACTCTGGGAAGTACTTATTCAGAAAAGTCAATGTAACTTGATCCCAAATAGTGAGGGAGTTAGCAGGCACGCTCTTGAGCCAAGAGTTTGCCTTTCCGGAAAGAGAAGACCGGAAGAGATGCATCTTGATATAGTCCGGAGATACATCATTTGTTGTTATCATAGCACAATCTCCAAAAACCGATCAAGATGATCAAGTGGATCCTCATCCGACCCTCCAAAAAATTGCTCTGCTTTCACCATCCGTGTGAACTGAGGGTGAATGCTGAAATTTGTAGTGGTCGTGGGGAGTCGAATTTCACCCTGTAAAACATAGGACCCCGGATTTTCGAAATCCCTGAAAAGCTGTGCATTATCGTCACCCATGTCTTATTGACTTTCACTTGTTGAACTATAGATTGATGAAACTGGTGCAGAACCCAAGGTCAACCGTTCCAAACCCCCCCGAAGCTTTCGCAAAGTGCGATTGATTTCCGGATCTAAAGGTAAGATGGGTGAACCGTGAGATCTCCTTCTCATGTAACAGAACAAAGCTAAGCAGGGGGTTAGGAAATAACAACAAAAAAAAATAAAAGAAAAATCACTTAAGCAATACTAAACTATAGCACAATTTCCCCGGCAACGTCGCCATTTTGATAAGAGGTTTTTAGTGTGTCGTTAAGGCACTAAGAACCGCTTAACAACCAATACTTATAATCCAAACGAGCAATTACTATGAACGTAGTAATGGAAAGTCAAGGGTCGAACCACAAGAAAAAAAGGGATTGACTAAGGTCTATTAAGTCTAAAACTACCTAAGTGAAGGGTATTTGGGGGTGTAAAGGTTTGAATAATTATCAACTAAGAACTAACTAAATAATAACGACTAATAATCAAGAAAGAGATGTAAATATAATGAGGAAAACCTAGAGTTCGCTACTCGTATGAACTTGGGCTAGACAACGATAACCAACACAATAGCGATTCAAGAACGATGGAACTACAGGGTTAAGTCTCCCTCTAAATTACTTGAGTCCTCTCTCGAATGGTCCTCAAGAGTAATCGATTAATCAATCAACCAAATCCTCTCTCGAATGGTCTTTGGTCAATTGATTAAAAGATTCAATGAGATCGGAAAACCTCTAATTAAAGGATCCCCTTAATTCCTACCCAATCCCTTGGCCTAGAAACTAAGTTGAAACAAGGGAATGACAAAAGGGATCAAAATTCAATGAAGAACAATAGAAACCCTAAGTGCCCTAGCATAAATGTGATCAAGATCTATCATAGGTTGTCAAAACACCTAGTTCAATGCATAAACATCAAATTGAATCATAGTAACATTAATAATCTACATTAAGCCCTTAATTCATACTTTCGCCCAAACCCTAGATAATGAAATACTCACTAATCATGGATTCAAAGCAAAAGAGATTAATGAAATTAAACATGATTAACAAAATAATTAAATTAAAGAGAAGAGATTCAACGAAATATACTTGGATTGAATAAACGATCAAATCTTCAATAATAGTGCCAATATTAGAAACTAAGAGTTTGAGAGTATTTAGAGAGAAAAACTATGTAATTAGAGTCTAAGTGTTGAGATAATGCAAAGCAAAAAAAACGCTAAAAACTATTTATACTATCCATAAAATAAAGACAGAAAAAGGGGAAAAAGCCCGAAAACAGGTCGACACGGTGATATCACGTATTTATATAGAGTTTTCTCCCTTATTTACAAGCTAAATTGTGCGTCATTTGAGCTCTTCGGAGCTATTTTATGCTGACTATCGTTTATAGTTGTGGTTTTGTGTTTTAGGATTGAATTGCAGGTTTTAGGGAGTTTTCTCCTTATTTCCGAGCTATTTGGAAGCAACCACGGCTTTACGAGATGTTACGAGGCATGTAGGATGGCTCTCGAGCTTTATGGATAGTTTAGGAGGTCCCAAGACCTCTAAACGTGAAGATTTGAGAGCCTAAGAGTCAAAAAGGAGCCTACCGTACTATGATCGGGCAAGAAATGGCCCGATCGGGCGAAGAATTATTGATCGGGTGATGAAGTTTCGCACCTGATCGGGCGGACATCACCCGATCAAATCGGGTGGAGGAAATCTAAGAAAATATGCCAAGAACTCTTACTACCAACCTGATCGGGCTGGCCCAAAATCAAATATGTGAGTATTGTTGTGCGTGCTGCTATGCGCTGAGGAGAGAGGCGTTAGTGGGCCAAAGTGTCAGCCCACCCAATTGGGTACTGCTGCCCGAAGCGCATCGGGTGGGAGATCCAAGTTCAGCTTTGTTGTGCTGCGTGCAAGAAGGAAGGAGCGCTAGGTTTTGTTGTTGCACACCCGATCAAGGACCCGATCGGCCCACTGATCGGGTGAGGTCCAAATTTTGGTTTAAGCTGCTGCTATGTGCTACGTTTCAAGGAAGCAAATGTTGGGATTTCGGGTGGCCCTTTGCCCGATCGGGTCCCGCACTCGATTCCGCGAAAATTCTATTTTTATTTCCGTTTTTAATTAGACTTTGGGGGGTATTATAAATACCTTTTCCTCATATTTTAGAGACATCTTTTTCTCTGTTATTATTTCCATAGTTCTTAGCTTAGTTTATTTATATTAAACACTTTAGATTAGATTAAAGGTGATTGAACCTCGGATTTGATTTCAATCAAAGTTCTTTCTTTCCGTCAATTGGTATTCTTCTCTACTTTAATCTCTTTAATTGCTTTTGATTGCTCAGTTAATTATTGAATTTATTCATGATTTTGAAATTAGGGTTTATTATTAGAATTATTATTGTTGATTTAATTATGTCTGAGTAGTTTAATTTCTAGGGATTTAGAGCGGGAAGCCACTTTTATACCTTGATTATTTGAATTGCTATTAGTTTCTAGGGCTTGATGAGATTGATTATGGTGTGATTTGTTCTTATTGAGTAATTAACGTTTATTACACGATTTCTTTGATTACTTGAGGTTAATAATTGTTTGCAAAGATCCGTCTTACTTTTAGAGGCCTAATACACACCAGTAATTATGATTATGTTTGTGAACATGCTGCATATGTTGAATTATGAGCGTTGAGACTAACCGTAGCTTGACATTGCTCTAACCTGTCGATTCTCGACCTAGATTCTGATAGCTGTTTGATCCTTTGATTGGTATAAGCATGGTGGACCGAACTAATTCCCTAGGCCTTTATTTCATAGAGTAAAATCCATTTTATATTGCTTTCTAGTATTTAATTAGTAGTTCAACTATTGCTTATCTGATCTTGTCTGAAGTAGCTTTTTGGCTGGATATTAACTTAGAACTCCGTCTCTCTGTGGATTCGACCCTACTACCCTTGACTGCCATTGTTAGAGGACTTAGGTTTATCTTTGATTAGGTGATACGACTTTAGCCTATCAAATTTTGGCGTCGTTGCCTGGGAGACGGCTAGTTTTCTAAGTTTTTATTTGGTTATTTGGTCTACTTCTCTGTACCTCATTGGAACTTCATTGTTCCAATTGAAGTACGTTTTACTGCTTGTTTTTGTTTCTTTTGTATGCCCAGGTCTCAAAAAAACGGTTCGCCCATCCCAGATGTAACACCCCGTATTTTTATGTATTGTTAGTAAATATTTATAATAAATTATTTTGTAAAAAAATATTTAAATTAGCCTTTTATTAAATTATTTTTCTTGCCTACTTTGACTTTATTTTAGAAGTAGCCCAAAACCTATTCCTAGTTGGAATAGATTAAATACACATACCCATTAGGTTTAGTTAAACTAAACTATAAATAAAGAAGGAGGAAAATAAAAGAAAAGTTAAAAACAAAAATCAAAACAACTTACCTTACCTCTTCACGTAGCTTAGCAGTACTTGGCATCTTCATCACCTTGCTGCCCCATCTTTCATATTGCCATCTACACCAACACTAAGCCTAACCAAATAATAATCTTTCTTAATCATCATCAACACCATCACATAGCCACTCATTAAACATCCATCACCATTAGTACCTTTTGTGTTTTGGGCAACTACGAAGAGTAAAGAAAAAGGGTGTTCTTAGGTTGATTGCTGGGACGAAATTTTGATCATAAGGAGCGAATTTCGGATCTTTTTACACTACTCTACATCTTAATTACTTTATTAATCAAGTAAGGTTCTTTCCCATATTTTAATTTCTGATTTGTATTGATTTTCGAATTGGGGTTTTTATTAAATTAGGGTTCTTGAGAAAATCAATTTGGGAGAAACTTATACTATGTTCAATTTGTTTAATTGGCTTATGTTTTATGTATAATTCGAGTTAATTAGCATATCTATGAGTTTACTTTGCAAAAATTAATACTTTTGAAATTATTATGAATTCTTGTTATATTAGATTGATGGTTAGTTTCTTATTTTGAGTTATTAGTTGAAATATAGTTGACATTATTATAGTTATTGTGACTTTAAATATTATTTTGAAATTATTGAGTTTTTTTGGATTAATTGTTAGTTGTTAGTTTTAAATCCTAAGTTGAATTATAGTAGAATGTTTTGGCATATAGTTGGTATAGATTGTTGTTGTCATGGTTGTATGGCATTGTTGTTGGTATAGGGTGAATGAGAAGGAGTTAGTTAGTGTGAAAGATAGTAGAGTCAAAATCAGTTTGACTTTTGTTGACCAAACTTGACCAGTTTGACTTTTGTTGACCAAACTTGACCAATTTGACTTTTGTCTACTTTTATATTCTATTGATGTTGAGTCGTTTTCAAAATTAGTCAAAGCTCATTAACTAGGTTACGTGACTTATATGTGAATTATGTGAAGTATAGTCAAGTGACTTATACTATACTTTATTATATTGTAGATTGTGAGTTCGTAGAAGAACCTTACTGACTTGAGATAGAGTTTGGTTGATTGTGGTTGTTGAAAAGGTAAGATTTCTTACTAAGACTTGTACAGATTATGTTGGAAAATAGTTGATATTGTTTTAAAGTTTATATTGAGATTTAAAAGGTTTTATATGGTTTACATACGGAGATTTAAAAAGAGTTTTACGTTATTTATATGTTGATATTTGAAAGGTTTTACAATGTTTATATAATGAGATTTAAATCGTTTTGACGATATTTATTGTGAAAGAAAAATGAGATTTATTTATGAGATTCAAAAGGGAGGAAGTTTCTCATATGCCAAGTTGAGATTTAAAAGGAGGATGTTCCTCATTACTACAGGTTTTGAGTAAACTAGAATGTTTCGATGTTTAATTAATTATGATTTATCAGGTTTTATAAGAATGTTTTTGTGGGGTTGCCGGTAAGCGGTATTCCTCGGGTTTGGAAGTAGGTTGAGTTTTGTCTCAACCATTATTTAGTAGTTGGGTGTATGTTGATCAATACACTTGCCATTTGTCTTCCTTCTTGGTTCGTTATCAAGTTAGGGGTATGCATACTAGGGGCTTTGGTGTTTACCTGTCTCGTGAGCCTAGCTAGCTCATTGGACTTTAATACTTCCTACTCACAGGTTTCAAAACAGTTACATTTTAAATTTATTTACAGGATTGTTTTAGAAAGAAAGAAAGTTGAAAGTTGAGATTTATTGGAAGGTTGTTTTATTTTATATATTTAATTTGTACAGGTTGGAAATGAATTTGTAAGATATTGCTATATATCTTACCTGCACATTGGATAGTTTTGTTTTAGTACAGTATGAAATCTTGCTCAGCCTTTTGGCTGATACTATAGTGTTCAATGTGCAGGGACTTGAAGGAGGTTAGCTCGAGGTTGGGTTAAAGAGTGCGATGGATTTATTTATGCTTTAGTAGGTTTAATAAGACTTCCGCTGTTATTCTTTTGACTTTAGTATTATTATTTCAGTCTGTAATAATTATTTAGATTCTAGTTAGTTTAATTAATTAAACCTTGTTGACTATTTATTTCAGATAGAACCTTTAGCCTTGCGGTGATTATTATTAATTATCGCGGCTTAGCACCTTTGGAATTTCCTTAAATTATTTATTATACTATGTTTTAAAGTAGAGGAATTTCAGGGGTGTTACACCAGCGGATCCCAATCTTACAAGGACAATCAGGCAGATTCGAAAGAGAATTCAGAGAGAAAAGCAGTCTGTTTAGCTGAACACCTCTAGATCAGATACCTCGAGTTCAGTTACGTGTAAATCACTGAAATCGTATGGGGTGCCCAACCCATATGGTCTTTTTACTGGACCACCAATGCCCACCATCGCCGCTAACAATTTCGAGATTAAGCCTGGACTCATCAGCATGGTTCAGCAAAATCAGTTTGGTGGGCATCCTACTGAAGATCCGTCCAATCATTTGCAGAGGTTTCAACAACTCTGGCGAATTGTAAAGCATTGAGGAGTCACACCTGAGCAATTGAAGGTCATGATATTCGAGTTTTCACTCCGAGACAGAGCTCAGAAGTGGTTCAACGATGTCAAAGTGTCTGAATGGTCAGAGATTTCTGCTGCATTCCTGAGAGAGTATTATCCACCCACAAAGACAGTTGAAATCAGAAATAAACTAGCCACGTTTTCCCAAGAGCCTGATGAAACACTTCGGGAAGCGTGGGCTAGGTTCAGAGATTTGCAGAGAGAGTGTCCACATCAGAACATGGACAAATGGTTCTTGACGCAGACATTTTACAATGGTCTGCAGCCTCAGACGAAGAGTATTGTTGACTCATCTGCATGAGGAGTTTTTCTGGATAAGGAAGTAGATGTGGGCTATGAGTGTCTTTCGAACCTTGCAGCCAATGATCATTTCACTTCCCGAAGCCTCACAAGGAAGGTATTGGAGGTAGACGCCCTAGCATTGTTGACTTCACAGATGGCGAAGCTGAGCCAGCAGATTGACACATTGAAATCCTCTTCCTCGACAGCACCTCCCTTTTGTATTAATGTTATGTCTGCCATGACACCCATTACCTCATCTTACTGCGAGGTATGTGGTGTGCAAGGTCATTTTGGGCATGACTGTCAGTTCAGTCAACAGCAGATAGAGCAGGCAAATGCTTTCCAACAAAGTCACAAAATTTCTCCTCTTCATACAACTAATAAAATCAACAAAATTATCAACCCCGCCTCCACAAAATCATCCTAAACCCTCATACTACCAAAATCCCTCTAGTTTTCAGAGACCCCCACCACAAAATTTCAATCCCCCTCATAACTTCCAAGCCCCACAAAACTATCAACCTCCACCTCAACAAAACTCAAACCCACAAGAGCCTTCCATGTCTGATTTGCTGAAATTGATGTTGGCTATGCAAAAGACCAATGAGGAAACACAAAAACATATACAGGCTCAAGGGAGGCACAAAGAGCTCAAGAGAAGCACATCAAACACATTGAGACTCAAATTGCCCAATTAGCAAGCAATAGTGCTCAGAGGCGTCAAAGGGAATTGCCAGGGCAACCCATTCAGAGCGAGCACGTGAATGTCATCACTCTTCGTAGTGGCATTGCTTATGATGTCCCTCCAATGCCCATTGATGATGCTGCCCCAACTGCGGGGAAGAAGAGGGTGGTAGAGGAAGGAAAAAGGAAGAGTTCGACGTCTGAATTCGACTTATCTGAGGAAGCTGAACAGACAGGGAAGAAAAAGGAGAAGGTTTCTGAAATGCCTTTTAGACCAAGGCTACCTTTTCCTCATAGGATGCAGCAATCAAAGGTCAATCAGCAGTTTGGTAAGTTCTTGGCTATGGTCAAGAACTTTGAGGTAACGATACCATTCACAGATTTAATTACCCAAGTCCCTGTTTATGCCAAATTTATAAAAGATATGATAACTAAGAAAAGAGACTTTGGTGGGGTAGAACATGTCACTCTTACTGAAGAGTGTAGTGCTTTTATTCAAAATAAAACCCCACCAAAGTTGAAAGATCCTGGTAGTTTTTCTATTCCCTGCCATCTTCGACCTATTTTCATTGATAAAGCTTTGCGTGATTGATGTATCACATTTATATATAGTTTTTAGATGCATTTAGATTGCATTTAGAACTCCTTTTTAGCATTTAGGTGCATAATGACATGAATTACACAAGTTGTGCTCTACTACTCCCCGTTTGTGTGTTTCGATGATTTTCAGGTTATTTTAATATAAAGTGATCATTATTACCAAGGCTGTAGCCTATTAATCATTGAAGATGAAGGTAAATTGCACAAGGATCACAATACATCCGCTTGGGACAATTTTGAGTTGGAATGAAGCAAAGAGTTAGTGAAAGAAATGCCAAAACTGACACATCTTCACTATTTTCATTATAAATTTTGATATAAAATTGATAATCAAGAAATTCCAATTGGGTTGGATTCTAGACTTCAATAGCTTTCCAATGATAGGTCACACGCCCCAATCAGACTTCTGGTTTGAGAGATATGGGCTTCGCAAGTTGATGCAGAATTGCAGTTTACCCACCCGATCGGGCGGGAATTTATCGGGCCTGGAGCACGGACAGCTCTTTTCCTAAATTCTATCTTTTTTAATTAGACTTTGGGCTATAATAAATAGCTATCCTTCATTATTTTTAGAGACATCTTTTTCTCCAGTTTTATTCCATTGTTCTTAGCTTAGTTTTATTCTAGTTTAAACACTTTAGATTAGATTAAAGGTGATTGAACCTCGGATTTGATTTCAATTAAAGTTCTTTCTTTCCGTCAATTGGTATTCTTCTCTACTTTAATCTCTTTAATTTACTTTGATTGCTTAGTTTAATTATTCAATTTATTCATGATGTTGAAATTAGGGTTTCTTATTAGAATTGTTATTGTTTATTCAATTATGAGTGAGTAGTTTAATTTCTAGGGATTTAGAGAGGGAAGCCATGTTTATACCATGATTATTTAAATTGCTATTAGTTTCTAGGGTTTGATGAGATAGGTTATGGTGTGATTTGTTCTTATTGAGTAATTAACGTTATTGCGCAGTTTCTTTGATTACTTGAGGCTAATAATTGTTTGCACAGATCCGTCTTACTTTTAGAGGCCTAGTATACACCAGTAATTCTGATTATGTTTGTGAACATGCTGCATATGTTGAATTATGGGCGTTGAGCTTTAACCATAGCTTGACACGGCTCTAATCTATCGATTCTCGACCTAGGTTCTGATAGTTGTTTGATCCTTTGATTGGTATAAGCATGGTGGACCGAACTCATTCACTAGACCTTTAATTTGTAGAGTAAAAATCCTTTTCATATTGCTTTCTAGTATCGAATTATTAGTTCAGCTGATTTCCATCTGATCTTGTCTGAAGTAGCTTTTTGGCTGAATATTACCTTACAACTCCGTCTCTCTGTGGATTCGACCCTACTTCCATTGACTACCATTATTAGAGGACTGTAGGAATTATCTTTGAATAGGTGATACGACTTTATCCTGTCAGTGATTTAGGTGTTTCTGAATCTGTTATGCCAGTATCTGTTTATGAGAAACTGAACATGGGAGCACTTAAATGCACACAAATCACTTCACAGATGACTGATCGTTATATAAAATACCCCCTAGGTGTTTTAGAGGGTGCTCCTGTTAGGGTCGGGAAATTATATATTCCTGTTGATTTTGTGGTGTTAGATATGGATGAGGATGCCCAGATTCCCATTATTCTGGGTAGACCATTTTTGTGTATTGTTGGTGCTATTATTGATGTTAAGACTGGGTCTTTAACTCTGAGTGTTGGTGATGATAAAGTGATTTTTAAACTAACCAATGCTGTTAAGGCACCTATGCTTGAACAATCTTGTTGCAGGGCTGAGGTTTTGGATGAGGTAGGTGTGGAGAAGGTTCCAATTCCACCTAAGGTGGCCTCACCGTCTGGAGTTATTATCAAGAACATTTGGAGGAGAAAGATGTTTGATGAGGGTGGCACTCACTGCCAAGCCCCTCCTATTTGAGAGATGGAGGTATTATGGTCGTGCGGGACCTTTATAAACCAGCGCTATGCGAGATGCAACTCGTAATTTCTCTCCTATTTTCCTTTTTTTATTTTTTTAGTGAGCGAGAGTGAGGGTACTAACATTGCTTTTCCTCTTAGCATCGTCCTTTGTTACCTTTTGGCATTAAGGACACTGCCAAGTTCAGCTTGGGGGAGGATTTTTGTTTGTGTCTCTATCTCTTTTACTGCTTTCTAGGATAGATTTATTGCTTTCGAAAAATACTGAAAAAACCATAAAAATATGGTTCCCATGACTGGTCTAGTTGCCTCCCTGTGCCCCTTGTTGTGCTCTTATTGAAAATGATTTGACTCTGTTTTCTGGATAGCTGGGCATTTGTGATCTTGAGGCTATGATTTGATGTCTGATTGCTATGATTTCGAGCGAGTTTTGATTATATTACACTACATTGTGCTGCATGCCTGAATTGGTTAGACTGTGAGGTTTCTTTGTAACCTATTGGATTCATATCATTATCCAGTCTGTTTTTGTGTGTTAGTTCCTCTTTAGTGGATTGATCTTGACTTTGACTTCGTACTCGTCTAATATTCGATGACTTGTAGCATTTGCTGTGATAGAGGCGTTTTTTTGTCTAATTCTTGAGCCTTAGAGTGAATTTTTTGATATACTTTTATCCTCCTTACCCCCGCTGAGCCTAATGACTTGTTTCACGATTACTAAAGCCCTTACTATGAGCCCATGGCCTTTATTTTGATACTATTTCCAAGCCTAGCTTGGAGGAGCTTTTGTATGGGTTGAGTTTGAGATTGGTTTCATGGTTTGGTTTGGTTGTTGAGGAATTAAAAGTGTATTTATTGTGGTTTGAGCGTGAGAAAAAGAAAACAAAAAACAAAGTTAGAGTTGCGTGAATGAAGTTCAAAAATGAAAGAAAAATGAAATAGAAGTTCAAAAGAATTCAAGGTTCTTTCATTCACGTTTGTTCATAAAGAAAAATTCGCTTCATTGCTTGAAAATTTGGTTTGTTATGAGTTTTCATTGATTTATGAGAGTAGGGTTATTTTTCGTGGTTATATGGTGTTGTTGGGAGTTGTTTAGGCCATCCTAGGCCTTGTTTGAGTGATTCATGCTCCCCCTTTCTTGATTTTTTCACCACATTACCTAAAAGTATCCCCTACCTCTTACCTAAGCCCCATTACAACCTTATAAAGTCCTCTTGAGCTCGTGTCTGCATTGTTTATTGGATTGATTTCGAGTCAGTTTGTCAAAGTTAAAGAATATGTCTGCTAATTGAGTCGACTTGGCTAGGTTGAGCGTCGTTTAACCTTCTTAAACACATGAGAGTGTGAGTGGGAAGGGCATTTATGGTCGGGTTGGTGAGTGTTCAGGCAAATTCTTTGCCTTCCACAAAATTGAGAGGAGTGGCACCTTTGTGAGAGCCTTTTCAGGATTTTTATGCCTTGTGGATGCTTGAATTTGATGAACTGCTTGGATGATTGGTGGTTGGATAGATTGGATTAGCCGAACTTGAATTTTACCTGCTTGAAAGATTCGTAGTCTTGGAAACATCTTGAGCTTTGATTGATTTTTTATGTATGGGGTAAGGCAATCTATTTCATGTTCATGTTCTGTTTGCTTGAGGACAAGCAATGGTTTAGCTTGGGGGACTTTGATATCAAGTATTTATATAGAGTTTTCTCCCTTATTTACAAGCTAAATTGTGCGTCATTTGAGCTCTTTGGAGCTATTTTATGCTAACTATCGTTTATAGTTGTGGTTTTGTGTTTTAGTATTGAATTGCAGGTTTTAGGGAGTTTTCTCCTTATTTCCGAGCTATTTGGAAGCAACCACGGCTTTACGAGATGTTACGAGGCATGTAGGATTGCTCACGAGATTTATCGATAGTTTAGGAGGTCCCAAGACCTCTAAACGTGAAGAATTGAGAGCCAAAGAGTCAAAAAGGAGCCTCACGACTGTGATCAGGCAAGAAATGGCCCGATCGGGCGAAGAATTATTGATCGGGTGGTGAAGTTTCGCACCCGATCGGGCGGACATCACCCGATCCAATCGGGTGGAAAAATCTAATAAAACGTGCCAAGAACTCTTACTACCAACCCGATCGGGCAAGGCCCACCCGATGAAGCCCATCGGGTGGGAGAACCAAGTTCAACATTGTTGTGCTGCGTGCAAGAAGGAAGGAGCTCTAGGCTTTGTTGCTGCACACCCGATCAAGGACCCGATCGGCCCACTGATCAGGTGAGGTCCAAATTTTGGTTTTTGCTGCTGCTATGTGCTACGTTTCAAGGAAGCAAATGTCGGGATTTTTTTAGTGTGGGCCCGATCGGGTGGCCCTTTGCCCGATCAGGTCCCGCACTCGATTCCGCGAAAATTCTATTTTTATTTCCGTTTTTAATTAGACTTTGGGGGGTATTATAAATACCTTTTCCTCATATTTTAGAGACATCTTTTTCTCTGTTATTATTTCCATAGTTCTTAGCTTAGTTTTATTTACATTAAACACTTTAGATTAGATTAAAGGTGATTGAACCTCGGATTTGATTTCAATCAAAGTTCTTTCTTTCCGTCAATTGGTATTCTTCTCTACTTTAATCTCTTTAATTGCTTTTGATTGCTCAGTTAATTATTGAATTTATTCATGATGTTGAAATTAGGGTTTCTTGTTACAATGATTATTGTTGATTTAATTATGTCTGAGTAGTTTAATTTCTAGGGATTTAGAGAGGTAAGCCACATTTATACCTTGATTATTTGAATTGCCATTAGTTTCTAGGGCTTGATGAGATTGATTATGGTGTGATTTGTCCTTATTGAGTACTTAACGTTATTGCGCAGTTTCTTTGATTACTTGAGGTTAATAATTGTTTACACAAATCCGTCTTACTTTTAGAGGCCTAATACACACCAGTAATTCTGATTATGTTTGTGAACATGCTGCATATGTTGAATTATGAGCGTTGAGACTTAACCATAGCTTGACATTGCTCTAATCTGTTGATTCTCGATCTAGGTTCTGATAGTTGTTTGATCCTTTGATTGGTATAAGCATAGTGGACCGAACTAATTCCCTAGGCCTTTATTTCATAGAGTAAAATCCATTTTATATTGCTTTCTAGTACTTAATTAGTAGTTCAGCTATTGCTTATCTGATCTTGTCTGAAGTAGCTTTTTGGCTGGATATTAACTTAGAACTCCATCTCTCTTGATTTGACCCTACTTCCTTGACTGCCATTGTTAGAGGACTTAGGTTTATCTTTGATTAGGTGATACGACTTTAGCCTATCACACGGTCGTGTGCAAAACGACACGGCCGTGTAGACCTGTTCTTCAAAATTGTTCAGCATTCCTAAAAGTTACTGCCTTCTTGGAAAATGGTTGACACGTCCGTGTCAATATCTACATGGCTGTGTAGGCCTAGTCTTCAAAATTCTTCAGCTTTCACAAAACATATTGCCTTCGTACAAAATATCCAACACGGCCGTGTCAATATTCACACGGCCGTGTTGACCTGCTATCCTCAAATCAGCAGAATGCAGGTTGGAAACTGCTCGTGGGAAAAATACACGACACTGCCGTGTACAAAGCTACACGTTCGTGTCCTCCTCAGAATGCCATGCCAGTCAGAAATCTGAGCCCTCACTGCTCCCATCAACAAAAGGCTACACGGCCGTGTCAAAATCTACACGACCATGTAGGCCTGCTCCCATGTGCTCCCAAAGCTAGGCCTCCACCCAAGGTCCTCCAATAACCAAAACACTTCAAAAACCTGCTAGTTAGCCTGGAAATCATCCAAAAACAACTGAACGGGTAGTGAAGCAACAATATGAACCAGAGATGACAATCCATGCAATGCTAGACTAAAATGCTCTATTCTACCTGCAAAGACGCTAAAATGATGCATGATTAAGCACAATAAAGTGCTTATTAGTTACACGTGGCGGATTGCAACTCTTGCCTACGCTTTTTAACAAATTTGCTGGTTTTTTGCCCTTAATGCACAGGGTATCCAGAATATATTAAAACTATTAAACTAATTTTTTTGGCCCTATGATGTCTGTGTCATGATGTGTAATTCGATATTAAAGTTTTAGATATAAATTTCTTATGTTCATATGGTTTAAGATCAATTTTATTTCTTGTTACTTAGTATTATAACTTTATATGGTGTACCATTATTAAATTGTTATTATTTGATTCAAAACTTAAGCATAAAAAATGGTTTACTAACAAGGAAACAACTATGTATATTTGATTTTAAAATAACTTAATTTCATAAGTTTTAAATTTTAGTGTTTAGATTTAAAAAGTTCCCTTATATTATAAACTATTCATAAAACTAGAAGTTGATATTTTTGTTGACTAGATTTTGTAAATAAAAAAAAATTTAACAATAAATATAATGAAATATTTTTATATTCAATATTTATTTATTTTTCTTAAAAAAATCGTATATTAGAATGAAAGAAATGGTACTTGTTTGGGCCCTCTCCAATCATGACCCACCTTACCGGCGAAATGACTAAAATGCCCCTGTGGTGTAAAATTATCGTTTTACCCCTGGAGCTTCATAGGCCAGAAAGTGCAGGCTCAGTCAAGCCCACTGACAAAAGGCATTCATGACATCATCACCTTCACCAGGTGACGTCACATCAGTATAACCTATAAATAGTACTTTCATCTGATCAGTCAGGTACGTTTTTACACGCATTCCAAAGCATTTACTTGCACTGCTCTCTGACCTTTTGAGATCAGATTTGACTTAAGCATCTGAGAGACGATCCCGGGAACATCCCTGGGGTAGTTCACCGTGCTCGATTTTGCAGGTACCCGGAACTCGAAGACCTTGGACTATTACTGGTTACTACCCTAGCTGGATTTCACCCAATTCACCACCCACTACGAACTTAAAACACCAAACCAACTCCCACCACCTAACCTGCTGAAAACTGCCCAACTCACCACACTAAACTATTGAATAACCGCTCGTTTTATCACCCAAAAAATCAAAGGGCTGATTGAAGATCAGAAGAAGAAGAACCAAAGGAAAAAGAATTAGAGTTGGGCTTTTCAACGTAGGGCCTAAGAGGTAGGGCTAGGACCCCCACATTTTGTGTCCAAGAGATTTTTTTTTTTGTGGTAAGAAGAAGTGGGCTGGACCCCACTCGGGTTCTAATGGGCCAGACACTTGAGAGTAGGGGGGAAAGGGTAAGGGGAAATCCCTACCCTCAAAGTGCCTCTAGTGGAGATTGCACCCTCAATCTTAAGGTTGGAAGGGTGCTCTCCTTTCAACTAGACCATGTACTACTTGGTATGTCCAAGAGATATACATGGTGTTATTGGGATAATTTTATTGGCATGTGTAGAGAGATACAAAGGCGGTGATGTCGACCATATTTAATTTTAGATCTTGGGTACCATCTTGATACGTTTTTTTTATGGGAAAAATGATCAAAGGAATATATTAGTGTAAATCTAATTCCGCCAAATTGATGAAACTAGAGGGAACATCATCCAACCATACATATGGGGCTGACAAAAGTTGATCTGACCTCTAACACGACCCGAGTCCAACCTGAAATAAAATAAGCGGGTTTAGGTTGAGTTTTTAACCTAATTATTTAAATGGGTTGACCTGATCTAATCTGTTAATTATATGGGTTAGGTTAAGGTTGCAATTTTCAAACTAAATATGACCTTATTTGACCCATTTATATATATTATTTCAAAAAGATAAGTTTGATAAATATTTTAATTGGTCAATAAAGATAAGAAAGTTTAAAGACGAATCATAATTATCATATTTTAAGGAAAATATTCAATTTTATGGTGAATTGTATTTTTTTATTATTTTGAATTATAATTAATTAAGATAAATATTTAAATGACCAAAGCTAAATGGGTTAAGCAGGTGAACTGTTAATTAAATGGGCTTTGTTAAGGTTGAAGTCAACCTGTTTCATAGATGGGTTAGGTTTGGGTTGAACTTTCCAACCCATCTATTATTGACTTCAACACGAAATTTACCCGACCCGACCTGCATCTCAGCCCCTGCATAGATGATACATGTACAATCCCCAAAATAGAATCCTACCTAGCAACTATTTGAGCATATTTCCAACTCGTTTAACATAAGAAAAAAAAGAGTCGAAACTAAAACCAATTTGCCAAATCTCATCGAAAATCAAGAAAACAAACACATCCTCTTGTTGATCACCATTCACATCCTCCACTAAAAATAAAGCATCACTCTCAAGATGGAACTTTTGATTACCCAATCATTGTACCAACAATAACCTCATACTCGCCACACAGGCCTCCGCAACAACCACATCTATCTCAGCTCCTCTACCTCCTCCAAACAACCGCAACCTTGATAACACCATACTCCCCTTTGACCGTTTCCCCTAGCCCCACCCTGACATCTGATAAATGGTCACCAACGTTGTTCTTTACCCAACCTACAACAAGTACTACACACTTGTCCACCAAACCCCTCGCCACACTCCCCATAAATACATTGCTCGTAGATCTATTATACTCCTTCACACTTCAAACATTCGGCAGCCACTTCTGTGATAACAACTCGGAAGTAATTCTGCAGTTCCAAGCCACCATGATCGCGTCACAAACCTCGCCACAGCTTGACGATCCACCCTACTATCCGCGAAAGTCAGCAACTCTGCAAAAGAGGTGTAATTTTCCTCTCCAACCAGCCCATCAAATTCATTGTAGCACCATATATTTCGCACACCACGACACAAGAAGAGCTCATGGATCATAGCCTTAATTGTCTTCTTGCCAGCCTCACACACCCCATACATATTGTTTCTGTCTAAAGGTGTTGTACCTCCTTCCGGTGGATATGAGCGGTCCGATTCTGAGCTCCGACAAAGAACCTGCAAATGAACCCCAAACCCCCAGGGGTGTCCAGGGGACGGAGCCTCCGATGCTCAAGTCAGTACTCATTTTATATAGAGAGAGTGTGGATGTGGAGAGGGAGAAGTGGATTCTGGATCCCTTTACCTTAGCCTTATGAGGGGTTGATATAGTGAAGTGAGCGTGGGCCTTATGCCATTTGGTCCTTGGGCCGTCTAACTTTGCTAGCCAACTCGTGTTGGGCTTTAGTGTACTCGTGAGAGAGTATTTATACCCATATAATTTGCCCCATAGTTCGAGTGTTAATCATTGATTGAACTTGAATTATATAGGGCTTATTCACTTGGTTGCTCATGGCATTGGACATGTGTTCATGATGACCTTTGTGCGTGATTGAGTCTCTGATATGAGATGTAGCCTCTTTAGTCAGAGAGCTTGCTTCAATGAGCTAAGGTGTACTATCCTCTAATTGAGGATCTTGCCATGTAGTAAGAGACGCAATTTCCTTTGCTTAGGAGTCTGCTCTGATAATTTGACGTGCAACATCCTTTAATGAAGGTTTGCTCACGTAGTCTGCAATGTTGCTTCACCAATTTGAGAGTTTGTTCTGATGAGCAAGAATGTAGCATCGTTTAGAGCCTCTGCTAGTTTTGTATTTTTTGCGTTCTTTTGAGTAGTTTCTTAAAGAAAATATGTAATTTCTTTGCTACTTTCTTCCTCCTACCATAGTATCCTTGCCCCCCATTTTGTCTGCTTTGCTTGCAGCAGAGGAGGCAGAATGAGATTAGAATGCTATAGACAAGTCCGCAATAACGATGATACGTGGATATGTCATGATGATGAGCAGGATCCTTCGTCTTAAGCGAGGATCTACTAAGGAGCAGGATCATATGTCTGAAGCGAGGATCTGCTAATGATAAGGAGCAGGGTCCTCTGTCTGAAGCGAGGATTTGCTGATGATAATAATGGCAGACCCCTCAGTCTGAGATGGGGTCTGCGATAATAATAAGGAGCATGATCCTTTGTCTGAAGCGAGGATCTTCTATAATAATAAGGAGCATGATCCTCGGTCTGAAGCGAATATCTGCTATAATAATAAGAGGCAGGATCCTCCGTCTGAAGCGAGGATCTGCTAATGATTAGGAGCATGATCCTCTATCTGAAGCGAGGGTCTGCTATAATAATAAGGAGCATGATCCTCTCTGAAGCAAATATCTGCTATAATAATAAGAGGTAGGATCCTCTGTCTGAAGCGAGGATCTGCTAATGATAAGGAGCATGATCCTCTGTCTGAAGCGAGGATCTGCTATAATAATAAGGAGCATGATCCTCGGTCTGTAGCGAAGATCTGCTATAATAATAAGAGGCATGATCCTTTGTCTGAAGCGAGGATTTGCTAATAATAAGGAGCATGATCATCTGTCTGAAGCGATCTACTATAATAATAAGGAGCATGATTCTCGATCTGAAGCGAAGATCTGCTACAATAATAAGAGGCAGGATCCTCCGTCTGAAGCGAGGATCTGCTAATGATAAGGAGCATGATCCTATGTCTGAAGCGAAGATCTGCTATAATAATAAGAGGCATGATCCTCTGTCTGAAGCGAGGATCTGCTAATGATAAGGAGCATGATCCTATGTCTGAAGCGAGGATCAGCTGAAGAGGGTTCCTCTCTCTAGGATGAGGAACGACGAATGATGATAGAAGGATCTTAGTGCTGGGACTAATGATCGGCGATGATGATGAAATACGTCTCTAGCGGCTTTAGAGCCTGCTGAAGTCTTCAATAAAATAAGCAACATCCTTTGTCTAATCTGAGGATCTGTAGTAATAATGATAAGACACCTCTCTAGCGGCTTTAGGCCTGCCAGAGTCCTCGGTAAGATAAGGATGGGAAGGATCTTCTCCGAGCTAAGGATCGGCAGATAATAATGGGTAGATCAGTAATTATGGTAGGCAATATCTGTGGGATCTGCGTATGAATAAATGTAACCTTGGGGCCCTTTAATCGTCGGAATGGCCTGCTGACTCTAGGGCCACAGCGAGGTCACCTGACAGGCTAAAGTCGTATCAACTAATCAAAAATAAATCCTAAAGTCCTCTAACAATAATAGTTAAGGGAAGTAGGGTTGAATCCAAAGGGAGACAGAGTTTCTAAGTCAATATTCAGCCAAAGAGCTACTTCAGACAAGATCAGGGAAGAATCAGCTGAACTACTAATTAAACTAAAGAAAGTAATATAAATATTGAGATTAAACTATGGATTAAAGGTCTAGGGTATTAGTTCGGTCCACCATGCTTATACCAATCAAAAGGGTCGAATAACTAATAAAATATAGGTCTAGGGTCGAACAATCGGAGCCAATGTTAAGCCAATGATCGGGTCATAACGCTCTCAATTCAACATATGAAGTATGTCACTCACATAATCAGAATCAATAGTGTGTTCTAAGCCTCTAAAAGTAAGCCTACAATCAGGTCATACTCAAGTTGCCAAACATAGTCCATGAAATTGTACACTGACATAAACTACGAAATAAAGAACAAATCACACTACAATTGAACTAATCAAAACCTAAAACTAATAGCAATTCAAATATGAATCATGGTATAAACATGGTTTTCCTCCCTAATACCCTAGAAATTAAACTACTCAGACATGATTGAATCAAAATAACAAAACTAATATAAAACCCTAATTTTTGCATCATGAATGAATTAAATAATCGAACTAAGCAAACAAGAAATAAAAGAAGGAATTAAGAGTATGATAGGTTTTAGTCGTATCACCTATTCAAAGATAAACCTACAATCCTCTAACTATGGTAGTCAATGGAAGCAGGGTCGAATCCACAGGGAGACAGAGTTTCTAAATTAATATTCAATCAATCAGCTACTTCAGATGAAATCAGGGAAGAATTAACTGAACTAATGATTAAGCTAAGGAAGACGAATTAAACCGAGGAATTAACTATGGAATAAAAACCTAGGGTATTAGGTCGGTCCACCATGCTTATACCAATCAAATAAGGTCAACTGCTATCAAAACCTAAGTCAATGTCGAGGGATTAGAGCATGTGTTGAGCTATGGTGAAGACTCAACGCTCATAGTTCAACATACGCCGCATGTTCACTAACGTAATCAGAACTACTGATGTGTCTTAGGCCTCTAGTCGTAAGACGGGTCTGTGCAAACAACTATTAACCACAAGCAATCAATGAAATTGTACACTAACATTAATCACTAATTAAGAACAAACCACATCACAATCACCCTAATCAAGCCCTAGAAATTGATAGAAAGCTAAATAACAATCATGGTATAAACATGGCTTCCCTATCTAACACCCTAGAAAGGGAACTACTCACTCATAATTGAATTGACAATAACAAAACTAATTGGAAACCCTAATAATTGCATCATGAATAATTAAATACTTAAACTAAGCAATTAAGAATAATAAAAGAGATTAGAGTAGAGAAGAATACCAAATGAAAGAAAGCAGGAATTTTATTGAAATCGAATAGGTTCAATCACCTTTTTCTAATCTAAAGTGTTTAAACTAGATAAAACTAAGCTAAGAACTATGAGAAATAAACTAGAGTAAAGATGTAAAAGATGTCTCTAAAATAATGAGGAAAAGGTATTTATAATACCCCCAAGTTTAACTAAATGCCAAAAAAATAAAAGATAAAAACGCGTAGACGAGCATGGGACCCGATCGGGCCCATAGTAAACTTCTTCGGCCTTCGTTTCTCGTTCAGCGTAGCAACACAGCCAGGATGGGTGAAATTTGGGTCCACCCGATCGGGCCCGGCAGCACTGCCAGATCGGGCCTGAAGACATTTAGGGCCAGCCAAGCTCCCCTCATACGCAGCAGCAGAATGAGACCCATGGGTCTCCCGCCCGATCGGGTCGGGCAGAGGGTGCCCGATCGGGTCTGGGCACTTCGTCTCTCGCCAGATCGGGTCCGCAACTTCTGTACCCGATCAATATATCTTCGCCCGATCGGGTCATTTTTGCCCGATCAGAGTACGAAAATCTCCTTTTTGACCCTTTGGCTCTCAATTCTTCACGTTTAGAGGTCTTGGGATCTCCTAAACTACCCATAAAGCTCGTGAGCCATCCTACGTGCCTCATAACTGTATGGCCGTTGTTGCTTCCAAATGGCTCGGAAATAAGGAGAAAACTCCATAAAACCTGCAATTCAACACTAAAACCCAAAACCACAACTATATACGATAGTTAGCACAAAATAGCTCCCAATAGCTCCAATGACGCACAAATGAGCTTGTAAATAAGGGACAAAACTCTATATAAATACGCGATATCAGAGTACGAATAATACCAATTGACGGAAAGAAGAAACTTTTATTGAAAATAATCAAAGGTTCGATCCCCTTTGAATCTACTCTAAAGTGTTTAATCTATGAAGAGCTTAAAACTAAAACTAGATTGAGAGCTAAAATAAAGATGGAATCAAAAGCCCCCCAAAACTAATGGAACTTCCCTATTTATAATCTAACCAAATAAAACAAAATAAAAGAAAGAAGGAATTAAAAGAGAAAAAATGGAAAAAGATAGAATAAAGGGAAAATAGGAAAAGATGGAATAAAGGGTCCTATAAGACAACCCAGTTGCTCCCCACTTTGCAAATGCCGCACCATGAATCTTGGGCTCCACAATTTCTGGCCCAGTTTCCTTTATTGAACACGGACAGCAACAGCAGCAATATATAGGCCGCCCGATAGCTTCGGGCTGCATTGCCCGATCGGGCCAAATATGCGTCCACGCCCAAATCTTGGCCCACGCTCAAATCTTGGCCTTGGCACGCACAGCAGCACGTCAAAACAAAATTATAAGCGCCCAATAGGATCAGGCCATGGCGCCCGATCGGGCCCGAGACACTTTCCCTCAGTATCCAAATCTGGTCATCCATCATAAGAAAGCCCGAACGGGCTGAATGGCCAAATGCAATGGCTTTCATTCTCATTTCCTTGAGCTTATTTCTTTGATATCCTTTGGATTTCAAACTCAGATTTCGAGCCTAGAGGCTTCGGGGACTCCCAAATCGTCACACGTCCTCGTAACACTTCACGAAAGTTGTGGTTGCTACGAAATCGTTTGGAATAGGGAGAAAACTCCCTAAATCCTGCAATTTATCACGAAAACACAAAACCACAACTATATACGATAGTTAGCATAAAATAGCTTCGAAGGGCTCCAATGACGCACAAATTAGCTCATAAATAGGGGAGAAAACTCTATATAAATACGTGATATCAAACTCCCCCACGTCTTCGGTCTCTGCTCTGGCTCAGACCTTGTTCCGCTCTGCCAGCCTGGGGGGTTTCCCCCTCCTAGTCTTCCAATGGTTAATATTTTTGGTGCTATGATAATGAAGAGCATGATCCTCTCTGCAACAATAATAAGGAGCAGGATCCTCTGTCTAAATCAAGGATCTGCTCTAATAATAGTGGCAGAACTCTCTAGTTGAAATGGGGTCTGCGATGATAATAAGTAGCAGGATCCTCTGGCTGAAGCGAGGATCTGCTGTAATAATAAGGAGCAGGATCCTCTGTCTGAAGCGAGGATCTGCTTATAATAGTAATGGCAGAGCCCTCTTTCTGAGATGGGGTCTGCAATAATAATAAGAAATAGGATCCTCTGTCTGAAACGAGGATCTGCTGTAATAATGACGGCAGAGCCCTCTGAGATGGTGCTCTGCGATGATAATAGGGAGCATGATCCTCTGAGGTGAGGATCTGCTAATAATGACGGCAGATCCCTCTGAGATGGTGCTCTGCATTGATAATAGGGAGCATGATCCTCTATCTCAAGTGAGGATCTCCTAATGATAATGATGGCATAGAACTTAGCTCTTCGCTTAAGTCCTTAACTCTGTTTCTTGAGCAGAGCTTTCTGCTTCTTCAGCAGAGCTCGATTGGTAACTATAACTTAGCTCTTCGCTTAAGTCTTTCACTCTGCTTCTTCAGCAGAGTTCGATTCGTAACTATACTTAGCTCTTCGCTTAAGTATTTCACTCTGCTTCTTCAGCAAAGCTATCTGCTTCTTCAGCAAAGCTCGGTTTGTAACATAACTCTGCTCTTCACTTAAGTCTTTTCAGCGACTTAATAGCTCGATGAAGTCTTCAATAATATATGTCTTTCCAGCGGCTTAAGAGCTCGTTGGAGTCTTCAATAAAATATCTTTTCAGCGGCTTAATAGCTCGCTGGAGTCTTCAATAATATAAGGAGCAGGATCCTCTGTCTGTAGCGAGGATCCTATAATGATAATAATGGCAGAGCCCTCTGTCTGAGCTGGGGTCTGCAATGATAATAAGGAGCATGATCCTCTGTCTGAGGTGATGATCTGCAATAATGATAATGGCAGAGCCCTCTGTCTAAGATGGAGTCTGCAATAATAATAAGGAGCAGGATCCTCTGTCTGAAGCAAGGATCTGCAATAATAAGGAGCATAATCCTCTGTATGAAGCGATGATCTGCTATAATAATAGTGGAAGAGCCCTCTGTTTGAGATGGGATCTGCAACAATAATAAGGAGCAGGATCCTCTGTCTGAAGCGAGGATCTGCTAATGATAATAATGGCAGAGCCCTCTGTGTGAGATGGGGTCTGCAATAATAATAACAGAATACCTCTCTAGCAGGTTTAAGCCTTCTAGAGTCTTCGATAAGATGTGTCTGCAATAATAATAACATAATATATCTTTTCAACGGCTTGATAGCCTGCTGAAGCCTTCAATAATATGTGCAGACTCAAAAAATAGGTGCTTTCATAATCAAGCACTACAATGAATATTGAAAGTTGGGTCACGTATACTCGAGCACTACAATGAATATTACAATCAAATTTCCCATCAAGTTGGGTCACATATACTCATTTGCCCCCCACTCTTAAGTGACCCAATTTGAGATGAGTATATTCCTAACTAGACATGCATAAAGATCGAAAGACATCATTTGATCATGTCATGTAATCAAATAGAGTGAATGTTGGCACCTCTTTTGATAATCATTCACAAACTATAATAATCAATTTTTGAAGCTTATAATATAAAGTAAGTGCAACATCCATCATGATATTCAATCTAATTTGCGTCAAAAATAAGCAAAATTAATATCAATAGTAGTGGAAGTAAAGCACTAAGCTTAAGGTTTTTTCCTTCGGGAGAAGTGGAGCAATAATATTTGAAGAACTAGTGTAGACCACCAAGTTTGCCACGCCGAGTCTGGTAGAAAATTGTAGTCATTGGCCTGATGGGTTGGCGAAGAGTAGAAGCAAGCCAAGACTGATATTGCAAGCTAGTTTGCAGAGAGTGACAAGAACATGCAGATTGCATAGCGGTATCGCAGACTCTGGCCGATTGAGCGAGCTAATATAGTGTTCTGCTAGGTGGAGATTGACACATGGGTCTGCTCTGTTGTAGAGAGTGGTTTTGCCCGAGCTCTTTCCGCTATCTTCTCCTTTTTTAATCTGAAGATTACAGACCAAGGGTGATGTCTCTTAAGCTAAGTTTGCAGATCATGTCTCACTCTCATGGTCTGAATCTGCTTCTGCTAATTGCATCAGTTTGCTTAGTCTACAGGCTGGTTTTGTAGGCCAAGCCAAGCTGGTTCTTGTCTGGGCTCTTTGGTATAGCTCTGCTCTGCAAAGGTCTGATGTAAGTCATTGTGACTTTGCTTGGTTGCAGACAGAATTCTCATACTTATTCAGCCAACTCTGCTTATTCAGCCAACTCTGCTGTGATGTGCTCGAATCTGCCATTCGTTCTGCGGGTCTATCGTTGGGTCCATTGGTGACATTGCAGAATCTAGATGTTTTAGCTTCCCATGCTAATTTTGCATATTTAAGTTGTTTGTTATTTGACTTCGCAGATTTGCTCAATCCGGCAGAGCTATGAAATCTGGTCTGCACTTTGGGTCCGCAAGCTGGATAGCCTTGGTCTATTCTAATAGCGCAGACTCTATTCCGTTGGCTCTTCGCCATTTGGTCTGCTTCCACCTTCTTACTTTTCCACCTGATGAAGTTCACTTGATATTGCAGATTCCCAGGTTGATTTTATGAATTCGTTGATCTGGAATTGCCTGTAGATGGATATCAGTCTTGGGAGAGCTATCGACTCGTAAGTCAAGTCTGTAGATTATTATGCCAAGGTTCTGCTCTAATTGACTCGAGTCTGCAATTGCCATCGACTAGCTACTATTGGTTAGCTTTGTTGGTCCGTTTAGCTTAAGGTGCTCTGCAAATTGTATGATTGATGTTGCAGACCCATTTCCCACGTCATCCCGCTGGAAACGGTGATCAATTATTGGCATGACTCTGGCTTTCAGGCTGATTTTTTTGGAAGTTACTCCCTAAGGGAACACACCTCTGCTGGTTGTACCAAATCTGCTCATCACTACTGTAAGTTTTGGTTTGGGCAAATCTTTCCAGAACATGCTTGTGTGAAGGTCTGCCAACGAGTGTTGGCTTGTGTTCTGCCTTCTGACTTGTTGTTCTACAGAGTATTTTGTCCCTGTTTATAGTCTGACTTCAAGTAAGTATTTCATCAAACACCTTGCAGGAGAGGTGAGTACATGATGTGTTCTTCTATAGTTATATGTCTCAATTTTCGAAGCATGAGGACTAGTGCTATATTCTAGTACGATTTAACTAATTCCACCAGCATATTGATTTAAGAAGTGCAAATTTATAGCTGTAATACTTAACTTTAATCGCAGATGGTGAGCGTGGCTTGCAAGCCTACGGGTGTGCGTCTCGGCAGTGGATATATAAGATGTAAGATGGCCAGCTTCATTTGCTTGAACATCAACTCCCTGTTGGTATTTAATTCCAACTCAGCTTTGATCTTTCGTTGCAAGTTCACATCATGGGTCCATAGCTTTACTTTTAGCTTGAGTTGTTGGCAAAACCTACAAAACAGTGACTGAAATGAAAGTCCTTTGCTTTGTGGTGCTTACTTTTTTTTTGAAGATAATTTCTACCTCACCTCTTCCGTCTCTGGGTGATAATGAGTAAAAGCCAATTTCTAGCTTGTTGCAGTAGATGAGTTGATCTCATCGAGTCTCTTCCTTTTTTTTAAAGAGTAGTTGCCTGATCGACAAAAGTTTGTAGATCTTGTAGATTTTGGTCTGAATGGGAGTATATCAGTCCATAAAATAGCTGTTTGAGCAATGTAGCCATAGAAATTGTGGGTTTCCATGGGCGCTCTTTCTCTTCCCCTCTTTCTAGCGCCGATTTGTTTCTGTCTAAAAGTATTGTACCTCCTTCCGGTGGATATGAGCGATCCGAGTCTGAGCTCCGGCAAAATACAAATGAACCCCAAACCCCCGGGGGTGTCCTGGGGACGGGGCCTCCGACGCTCAAGTCAGTACTCATTTTAGATAGAGAGAGTGTGGATGTGGGGAGAGAGAAGTGGATTCTGGATGCCTTTACCTTAGCCCTATGAGGGGTTTATATAGTGAAGTGAGCGTGGGCCGTCTAACTTTTCTAGCCAACTCGTGTTGGGCTTTAGTGTACTCGTGAGAGGGTATTTATACCCATACACATATTATTTGTACACATATGTCTCCTAAACAACGTGGACATGGCCGCAAACTCCCTTTTACATGCCCGCCAAATAAAGAGTCGAAGTTTTGAGGGGCCTCCAAACCTTGAAAGTGAGATGCTACGCACTCTTTGTCTAACTTCCTCACATAAAAATAAACTTGTAACTTGACCACCTTCTAGCATGGATTATCGAAATCAACCAACTTAGAATTATGTAGATCATAATCTCTTCCTAGATTTTAACAAGTCCTCGACATGGTAGCCACACATCGTCTCATCTCAATAAGATTTTACCAATTAAACTAACTGACTTTTAGAATTTGTGCTCTTCGATTAAACTGTCAAAAGATAACTCTGACAATACAATGAATATTTTTTTTTGAAAGGGGTGACAATACAATGAAATACATACACAGTATGAACTACCGTACAACTTACAAGATTGCAGTCACAAGTGGATACGGTAAAGTGGGACCATGCAAGCTCAATTACAGCCGGTGCTGGCGCAGCAGTGAGTACAACTAATATCAGCATATCATCTTCCCGACACTACTGGTTTTGTTGTCCCAACAACGCGTTTTGCGCTCCTGAAAATGCCTACCCATTTCAGCTTCTATCACAAAACAACAAATTATGCTGTCTTTTGGAAACATCGAGGAAGTATCCTCCTCTTTAATCACCGCATAAGCCATCACTTTCTCTCTGCTGTTTTACTCCCGTCATTCACTCCAATCAATTGTACCTTTATTGTCCTTTTATGGGCCCTGATTTGCTTTCAAAGGTTAGCCACCCAATTCACTTACCTGTCTTTCTCAACTGTTGTGATTCTATATTCATTTTACTCACTTTAACCAATTCATTTGCTGCACTATCGCTTTCTTGAACTACACAATTTCAAGTCTTCAATCACTTGACTGAATCAATAAAAAGCTTGAAATTTGAATAATACCCAGTTGGAAATTTGCATTCTGAAGAATACCCAGTTGGGAATTTGCTTGATTTCTACTGAATTGAGTTGATTTTGTAGCTAATTAGTTAGTTTGTGGAACTGGGTTGTTTTAAAGATTGGTTCTTTATGGTGATCATGTATGCTTTCAAGTCTAAATTTCATTTCTGGGTGTTGTTTGCTTTTTGTTTGATAAACTGCTCCTTAGAGTTTAACCCAGTTGATAATCATCTTATAAATTGTGGGTCATCCACTAATGCTGTAGTGGGTAAACGGGTTTTCTTGGGTGATTCTAGTATGAATTCTAGCATTGTTCTTTCAACCTCTAAGAAAATCTGGGGTAACACAAGCTCAAATTCAATCCCATTTTCATATTCTTCAGATCTGTATAAAACTGCTCAAATCTTTACTTCAAGCTCCAACTACACTTTCTCGATTTCGAAACACGGCCGCCACTGGATTCGCCTTCATTTCTTCCCTTTTGTATACCAGAACTATAATTTGAGCCATGCCAGGTTTTCAGTTTCAGCTCTGAATTTTACCCTTTTGAGGAATTTCCAATTTCCAGAGGTTATTCCTGTAGTAAAAGAGTATTGTTTGAATATAACATCAGATAATTTTGTTGTCACTATCATCCCATCATCTGAATCTTTTGCATTCTTAAATGCCCTGGAAGTTGTTTCTGTTCCTGATGAACTTATCCCTAGTAGTGCTGATACTATTAACCCTCCTGGTTCTAGTGAAAACCTTGTGCATCAAGCCATGGAGACAGTCTTTAGGGTGAATATGGGGAATACCTCAGTTAACCCTGAAAACGATACCCTCTCCCGGCAATGGGTGCCTGATGATTCCTTCCTAAAATCACACAATCTTGTGCAGTTTTTGTCGAAGGAACGAACTGTGAATTACACAGATGGTGGGCCAACCCCAGAGATTGCTCCTCCTGCCGTTTACGGAACTGCCAGTAAGCTGAACTCTGAACTTGATCCTACATTGAATGTTAATATCACTTGGTATTTCAATGTTGATCCGGGATTCAGGTATCTGGTTCGTTTTCATTTCTGTGATATAATTAGCAAGTCATCAGGTCAGATGCTGTTTAATGTTTATATCAACTCATGGTATGCTTATAAACATCTTGATCTTAGTAGGCAAACATCAAACAAGTTGGCCTCTCCCTATTATCTAGATGTTTTAATGAGAGAGGGTCATAGTACTACGCTTTCTGTGAGTGTTGGTACTTCTAGTGATGCTAGTGTTTACCCCAATGCGTTGCTTAATGGGCTAGAGATCATTAAACTTAGTAACTCAAGGGGCTTTCTCGATGTTGATGCCGAATCTTTGAAGTCGAGTTCTAAGGTCCAAACCGGTCTGATAGCTGGTATAGCTGTTGGGGCTGTGTTCATCATATTGATTCTGGCTGCAGCTTTTTTCCTGGTAGTCAGAAGGAGAAAGCGGACCGCCCTTGATGCATATGGGAACAAAATAAACGGTACCTCTGAATCTGGTTATAACTTCTCTCTTGCTGCCATTCGGAAGGCAACTGATATCTTTAATGAAAGCTTGGTCATTGGAGTAGGAGGGTTCGGAAAGGTGTACAAAGGGGTGTTAGAGGACAATAGAGAGGTTGCTATTAAGAGGGGAAATTCCGAGTCCCAACAGGGGATCAATGAATTTCGAACTGAAATTGAAATGCTATCACACTTCCATCATCGCCATTTGGTTGCTCTTATTGGATACTGTGATGAGCAGAATGAAATGATATTGTTGTACGAGTACATGGAAAATGGGACACTTAAGAGCCACTTATATGGGTCAGGTAATCCTAGCTTGAGCTGGAAACAGAGACTTGAGATATGCATTGGTTCAGCCAGAGGTCTTTATTACCTTCACACAGGTTCCGCAAAACCCATCATCCATCGTGATGTTAAGTCGGCAAATATACTGCTAGATGAGAATCTCATGGCTAAAGTTGCAGATTTTGGTCTATCAAAAGCTGGTCCTGATATAGACAAGACACACGTCACCACTGCAGTAAAAGGAAGTTTCGGGTACTTAGACCCAGAGTATCTCATAAGACAACAGTTGACTGAAAAGTCAGATGTTTACTCCTTTGGTGTTGTTCTGTTTGAGGTTCTCTGCGGGAGGCCTGTAATCGACCCATCACTTCCTCGTGAGATGGTGAATTTGGTTGAATGGGCAACAAAGTTACAAAAGAAGGGGGAGTTAGAGAAGATAATTGATCCGAATCTTGCTGGTCAGATAAAAGCAGAGTCTTTGACGAAGTTTCTGGAGACAGCTGAAAAATGCTTGGCTGAATGTGGTCTTGATCGCCCTACAATGGGAGAGGTGTTGTGGAATTTAGAATATGCACTTCAGCTTCAGGAAGATGAACCCTCGTTAAATGAAAGCGATGACGTCTCTTTGCAAATAGATGAGGCTCGACCACTACAAACGCTTCCTTCTACCAGGCAATATAGCATGGGGAGTGCGGGTGATATTGTCGATATTTCAACGAATACAGTTTTCTCACAAATGAGAAATGGAGAAGTGAAGTAATCGGTACATTAGTGTGCCATATTCCACTCCGGGATTCTTTCAAATTGCACAGTTGCAGATGGGTTATTTGTTGTGGTACATAGGTTTATAGGATTTGATTTGGTTCAATTCATTCTTTAATGTTCTTTTCAGTATGAGCCAGAAATTAAGAGTTGATGCAGGCAATTCCTGCACAAAATCAAAATTTTATTTATCATACACATTGGTGACATAATATTACTGGAATTGCGTTTTGTTCTTCCTCGTGCTCATCTCAGACTGGATGTTTAATTTGCAGATTTAAGCTTTCCTGATACCATACAATTACATACAGCTTAACGGAAATTAACAATTTGGGCCAACTTGAAACTGAGGAATGATAAAGAGGGCTTAATCCCCTCTAACAGTAGTTTTATTGTGCTTTTATAGTCTTTGTATATGCCCGTATAGTATTTGCGTAATTGTGTTGGTGTCATATAGTATTGGTAAATGATAATCCTTCTCTTGTTTTAGTGTTTGATGTTGTTTACTTCTATAAACACTATATGCTATCCACACAAACACTATATCGTCTATATGGTACCTGCCCAAGCACAATACTATATGGATAAGCATAAGCACTAATTATGTTTGAAGGCAATGCAGTCAACAATAGATAAGACTGAGAGGCAATATGTCAGCGAGGCACACGAAATAGTTAACAATTGCAAGTTCTCTGTTTTCTTTTAGTAATGGTAATAGTAGTAGTTCAAGGTTTGTACTGAGCCTTGCTTCAAAAAAAAAATAAAGGGTTTGTACTGAGCCAATTACCTAATGGTGGGTTAGTAGATGGTCATTTCATTTATTAATTTGGCACAAAATTGGTTGTTTGGCTGTCCAAAGTATTTGAAATTGCGTCAACTTCAGGTACACCAAGAATTTGGAATTCCATTCTAAACATAGGCCACTTCCCATTCACTCATTTGTGATTTTCATTACCTCCACGCTCCAACTTCCTATAATTTTTGTACCTCCACGCTCCACTTTTAATTCTTAGAAAATTTCAAGTTTAGTGTTATGTTTGGCCTGATTCAAATTTAATGCCTCGGGTTTATATAATCTTTGGTGACCTAAACTTGTAAAATAATCCAGCTTAAATAACCTAAGCGGTAAAAGAGTAAATTTTCCACTCGTCACCATCCCTCTTGGAATAGCATTTTATCCAACAACGTTCTCATGTATTAAAAAAATGTCAATGTGAAGACTCGAACCCCCCAACCTCATGTATGGAATGAATAGCTCCAACCAATATGCCACCGTATTATTATTGATGTTTCTATCAACAATAATGATGATATATAAATGAAACCAAGAGTTATGGCCTGTTCGTTATCGTTTTTTTTTTTCGTTTTCAGTTTTTTGAAAACTAAAAACCAACACGAAACTAGAAAAAGTGGTTTTCACTTTTTAGTTGTCAGTTTTCAAAATCACCATGTTCCTAATAAATTGGACTAATTTTTTATTCATTATAGGACATATATCATATGACTTTGCAAAATCAAAAAACCTGTTGACCATTGAGTTTTGAAGATGAATTAACCACCAAAAGACATATTGTGTTTCACTTATGATATTGATAGGTAATTCAATCTCGGGCAAAGAGAATACTTGATCGAAGATTAAATCGGAGAATTAATCGAAGATCGAAGTGAAGATGTTCGAAAGATGAAGTATCAAGCTTGGAGTGAAGATTAGAATACATTAGGATGTATTTAATCTCTTCTTGTTAAGGATGAGTAAATACTTGAGTTAGTTTGTGTTGAATTCTCAAAACGGAACTTAGTTCTGTTCCCATGACAGGAACAGACACTGGCACTCTTAGGAACAAGGTTAGGGAACAGACCTAGAGAAGACTTTAGGAACTGCTAACGTATCCCATGTTGTGCGCCTAACATTGTTGTGCGCCCAAGTAAGGTTGTTAGAGAGTGTTTAGTTAGTTTTGACTAAGTCCATGAGTTTAGGAGTAAATTGTTAGTTTGTTAGAAATTTATTTAAAAATGATTTTCTGATTTAATTAGGATAAGACCAAAATCTTTTTAAATATTATCTTTTATATTTTATTTAACTTAAACTGATTTTCGGTTTTAAAAGGTTTTTCTTTTAAAACTTGATTATGATTTTCGGTTTTGATTAAATTATTTATAAAAGATATTTTCCTAAAAAATATTTAAAAGAAAATAACTTGATTACTCCCCAAGAAAACTAAAACCACGTTTAAGGCTTACTGCTACACGTTTACTGGGTGTGGAGTAATGGGCTTAATTATTTTCTTAAAGCCTTAATTTATTTAATTAGTTTAATTATGCTTCAAGTTTTATAAACCACGTTATAAGTTATTGCTTCTCCTATTAAGCTAAGTAGTGGGTTAGTGGTTATTTAATTCTCAAGTAAAGTTAAATAAATATTAAATAAATTGAGATAATGGTTTAATTAATGGACATCATGGATTAGTGGACTTAAGTCATGGTCTTACCTTAGCTTAATATAAATAGGCGCCTAATACATTGATATTAGTGTGTCTGACTTAGCCAAATATTCTTAGTGTCTTAAAGAGTCGGTGCCGTTCCCAAGAGAATTCATACTTACCATATTCGAGTATATACTCTTCCATTGCTTTACATATTGTAATTTTGGGTAAGGGTTTGAGTGAACTCTTGTAAGTGTGAGAAGCTTTGAGTGAAGCGTGAGATAGAGAAAGAGAAAGGAACTTCGAGGGAAGTTCGAGAGGAATAACAATTGTGGGAACTGTTGTTGGGAACTTGAGTTTAGGAACTCAAGTTGTGGCCTGAGAGAAAAGTAATAGGTTTGTAAACAGAGTCGTTTGGCCTATTATAGTGGAAAGTATTGAGTCAAAATCCCTGATCGAGGTCGTTTCTTCCTATTGGGCCTAGGAAGTTTTTCATCGCTAAAATATCTTGTGTTCCCCAGCTAACTTTTAATTCCGCAAAAAGTATAGCTCCCTCACTATAATTCACCCCCCCTTATAGTGCTCATATTATATAACAAAACCAAAAAACAAAAAACCACAGTGATAGCAAACGGGCCCTAAGCTGTCTAAATGAGATGACTTATATTTTTTTTAAATGATATTTTACTCGCTAGATCACATTAGTTATCGCTAACTAATAACCCGACTACCCGAGCATCGTCGGGGACTAATACTAGTTTAATATTTAAATGTTTAATAATCATGTGATCTCTATATTCAATTATTATAATACATTATACAAAATATTAACAATAACTAACCTTAGTTATATCATCTCCCCATCAATTTTTACCCTGTTCAGGGTCATAACTTTGTTTGGCGAAAAACAATTTTGAATATGGCTAATATGGCGAAATGTAGAGCTATTTAATAGAATAATTATTACTTGAAAACACATTACTTCGAGTTTAAGTACTTTAAGTTTTTAATGACTCGATACACTAAAATCATTATTCTTAAATTGTGGTTGTGACTCTTATGAAAATTTTAATAATATCAGTCCTCAAGCCACTTAGGTTTTGGATTATTATATAACTTCAGGATACTAAATTTGGAATATGAAAAGCTCAGCGCACTGAACTTGAATGAGGTCAAACCTTAAGATACTAACTTAAAAAAGGTCTTTAATCTTTTAGTGGCTATTTAGTTCACACGAAAGAAAGGAAAACGAAATAAAATGTAAATTATGAGAAAATATTAAAAATAAAGGAGCTCATATTTTATTTGTGGTGTACATATGAAAAATAAAAAAACAAATCACAATAGATACGACCCTATTTATTCATGAACTACCCTATATACCCGTGACCTTCTAAAAGCTCTCAGACCCATTTCTCAAAATATATTTTTCTAACCAAAAAATCCCACTCTATGCTAAATCAAGAAAAATTCCCAAAATACAACTCTCATATTTACGATTTTGTCATTTAGCTTTCATAAATTACAATAAGGTCCTTATTCACTTTTAAACTATATTAGAGCTTTAAAGCCTCTAAGTTAAGCTTGTTAAAGTATAATTAGACTATCTTAAGTGTTTTAAATGTGTTTTAGTAGTGCGTTTGGTTTGGTATCAGAGCCAAATAGATAAATTAGTATAACTAGGAAAATAGAGCCTAAAATTTGCGTGAGCTAGGCAACGCGTTTCCCTCCAACCTAACCTCATTAATTGCCTTAACCCCTCAACATCTCGCTTGCAGTCGGACAGGCTCGCCGGAGGCCGTTGAAGTTCTGACGACCACACTCCGGCTCCAACAAGCCTGACTCCGGCATCTCTCTTGTCTGATGTTCTACCTTTGAGGTATTCAATCCTATATACATTGTTTTCATGTTATTTTTATTAGATCACTTTATCGACTACTTTTTAATCTGCTTTATCTTGGATTTATTCAACTTTTAATCCAACTTTTATGTTGTTGAGTAATGCTCACATTGTTACTATGATTTACTTTGGGGAATTCGAGAAAAATCCTAGTTAAGCCCCTATTTTGGTTCACCACTTAAGTGTCTCAGATGAAGATTAGAAGGATGTTGGAGACTTAATTTAGAAACTCGAAGGCCCCGTCGATCTTATTCCTAATGTGGTGTCTCTTAAGGAATAGAAAAATATCTTTTTAGAACTCATGATTACATAAACGCATTCAGCAAATATAATCAAGCTATCAAAGCTCTTTGTGTTTCTCTTCCCTCCCTATGTGATGAAATTAGTCAATGTGATGAAAATCCCTTTTACATGGAATTGGCAATTTACTTCCGTTTAGATCTGGTAACTAGTGCATTGAAATTAAACAAGTAGAAGAAAGTCACTCTCCTTAGTTCTTTGGTCCTGAAAGTTGATTAAAGAATTGTGAAAGCTTTATTCATGAGAGGATTAGCTTTAGAAAAAACAGGTATGGTAGAAAGGGCTTATGAGGATTTCAAGAGAGTAATGATGTTGGAACCGAAAAACAAGGATATAGCTAAAGAAGTTAAAAGCCTAGATAAAATTCTGTTCACGGGGGAAGAAGGAAAATCCTATAAGCTCGTGAGGCAAAGCTTCTAAATACCTATCTCAAGAATCTGTAAAAATCAGAAACTCAAATTTTGAAGCAAGGGAAAAGGATATGGTGGAACAAGCTGGTCAATCAAACCTCGGTCTGGAGAAAAATGATGATTTGGTGGAGCAATTTTCATAGCTATGCAAATTAAAACATGCAAAGAGTATTTTGGAGATAACAAAGAATAACGAAAAAACTAAGAAGAAAAACCCCCGACTGCTTGCCTCTAGAAGGCAAAGTAACTTTTGTCAACATAAAGAATTCGTCCATGAGCATGAGTATAGCCCACATGGACGTTGTCAAGTTGAGGCAAGGAAATGAGGTAGAATACTATAACCCCTAGACCCCCCTCCCCTCCACAAACGTGTTTTGAGAGAAGCAATAGTCTCCAAAGCATCAACCATCTTGAGTAGAGCCCCAAATGATCTAAACTCAAGGGAATTAATGGTGCTAGGAGTCTAGGACAGGAGGAAAAATCTCCAACTGGTGCAAACCTCAATCATGTAGACCATCTTAAGGAGGGTGAAGAGGATATGGATTCCATAAGGGACTTTGACAAAACCACAAAGAAAAGTAGAGAAGTTCATAACAATCCAATTCAATTGAAAGAAACAGGTGAGTCCACTCCCACAGAAAAAGGTAAAAAAATGCTTTGAAGAATGGAAATGGACGTGGCAATCCTTGTAGTAAGAAAATCACTGGTTGCTCTGCAACGAACCCAAAAGTTAAAGGAAGGCAAGAGAACCCCAAACTAAGCAAATCTCATGCAGGTATGAAGAGAAAGGGTGGTATATCCCCCTCGTCTTAATATCACTAGCCACCCGAGTAAGAAGGTTTTTAGCTTTATTTGTTATTTTCTTAGTAAGTGTGTATGTAATGAGGAGACCTATGATCTTTATTTTCCATATATAATATTGCTCTGACGTTGCCAAAAGAAAAAAAAAATACAGCCTGTCAAACTTAGTAGTGTTGAGTGTAAAAGGTCTGAAGTCAGTCATATTTATCATTTGCCAAACAATAATAACCAAGTTTGTTAGTCATGTTAGTTATTTGTAAGTAATACTCCCTCCGTTTCTCAAAAATTGTCACACTTTTCTTTTTAATACGTTTCACAAAAATTGTTGCACTTTACTTATACCATTTTGGGACATATGGCCGACCAATTTCACCTAAAATTTTAGTGGGTCCGACTTATGTCAGAAATTAAATACCCACCCACTATAATTATTGCTGTAAGCCTCAATTAATATCCCTAATCTACCCAACACCCTAATTAGTCTCTCCCTCTCCTTTTATTAACCGACATCAACCCATTTTATTTACCCCTCTCTCTCTCCTCAACATTTCAAGAACCCTAGAAATTATCTCTCTACCTCTCTCACTCTCAGCCATTCGGTTTTTTGTAGATCTGCCAGCTTTACTCTCCATTTTATTTTCCCCTCTCTCTCCTTAACATCTCAACAATGGATACGGATGATGAATTAGAGTCTGATCTTGATGAACTCACCATTGCAGCGTTGAGAAGACGCGTAGATCTTTATAATAATGGATCTAAAGATGATGAATGTGAAGAAGTTTTATATGCACCGGATACACCTGAATCTGTTGCCCAAGATCCAAATGCAAAAAATTTTGGTTGGAGGCTACAAAAATCTGGTTCCCACAACTCACGCGCCACCTTGAAGCGACCATGTGCCGCTAGAACAACAGTTCTGGTGCCTAAATCATTGGTAAGGAAGCTTTTTGTTAAAGTTGAAGATGAAAAATGGGAAGAGTATGATCCTCTTCAAGACGATGATGCTACTCAACCACCAGATGATTTTGTTTCAACTGAAGTAGACGAGGAGAAATTAAGGAATTATATTCCCTTTGGATTTCGCAAACCGTAACTATACTGGTGAAGATAAGTTTTTCTGTATCTATCTCTCATTTTTGGATTTTAACCTATGGTACTTTATGGGTAATTACTCTCTGTAATTTGTGTTTCATGTTAAAATTGTTGGTCTTTAATTTAATTTTTTAATTGAATTGCTTTTATTAAAGGAGAAATTGCTTGTTAGTGTGTTACCTAACTTGCATTGCAAAAATTGGTATGTGATCGCAGTTCGCTATCTACTTTTATATGACCATCTAGAAGTGTAGTACTTTTAAGGATCGTAGTTCAGGGGGTTAACAAATCTGGTAACACCGGTTTTACATTAGTATTGATAGAAGCACCTGTTTGGAAGGATGTCAATGTAGTGATTGTTTTGATCACATTGGTTGTACTATTGCTTGACATTTATGAGATGTATCTTCATGTTTGTAGGAGTTGAGGATTAGATAACTTCCCTGGCTTACTATGCCTTTGTTTGCCGTTTTAGTGTTGTTTTGATTCAATCAGTTTGTCTTTGTAGACTTATATTTTCACTGCAGGCCTGTTGAAAACAGTCTTTTGTTGTGTCTATATTGGATAGTGTAAGGTTGGCTAGTTGGGTAGATTGAAACCTCCCTAGACCTAGTTGTGGTGGGACTTAAAGTGGTCTGTCGTTGTTCGGATTGTAACATACTAGCTCAAAGATATGTATGTTAAAATTAGGGGAATGATGTGTGCTTAGGGGAGTGATATCTACCGATGTTTATATTGCAACTTTGATTAAGCCATAAATATGCATGTAAAATTGGAAACTTGAGTCAGGTTAGGCAATATTCTAGATTGCACTTATGTAACTTGTATTAGAAGATATCTACAGATTAGGGGAATGATGTGTGCTTAGAATTGCCTGTAATATCTTTGTTTTATCTTTCTTTATCCAGTAATGATGTGTAACTTGTATTCATGACTTAAAAATCAAATCAGAAGGTTATGGACAGGGTGTTCATACATAGGTATTGACTTGATTGTACGCTACCCTTATGCCACCAATGTCATTCCCACTAAACCTTTTAGGTGGCTAAGCTCCTTAATGCCACCAGATTTTATGTTTCAGAGTATATCAAAGCTTTAGGAGGCATATAGAGCTTATTGCCGCCGGGTTTTAGTGGTGACTGAACTTTAGGAGGCAAGGGAAGGTAACAATCCCCTCAATGATGATGCTTTGAGAGGGTTAATTACTTCACAAAACAAAAGTTTAAATTCCCCATTACCATGTAAGTTCTTGTACAAAAGGCTACGCTACTTTTGAATTACAAAATGATGCAGAATGTATTTGAACTTAGTTGAAAGTTGAAACCTAAACAAAAAGTAATAATTTCAGCACATGTGTAATTTCATTATGCATGCTCTTGGGTACTTTTACTCGTCTTCTTCGGTGTCACCTTGTAACCATGCCCTTGCCTCGTTGATTACATTTGTTGGTACTTCCACTTTGTTAGGAAGCATGCCTCTTGCTTCCAAGGAAGCCTTTCCCACATGTGGTTGTTTTTAGTTGTTGTTTCCTTGAACTTTTAAAATCTCAACCATATTGTATTGAAAACTATGCCAAACATTAAATAATTTCTTTGGTTTCATATCTGCATAAGATTGATTAAATGCATCCAATTATTGAGAAATAGTTTTTGGCCTTTGTTTATGTTGCAAAGTTTGTAGTGCCCTAAAAAAACCTATGTCAAGAATGTTTAAATCTTGACTGTTTGGAGGTTGTTGTATTAATCTGAAGTCAAACCCATTTTGTAGTCTCACTGCTTGCCAAATAGGGTCGTCATTTGTTACATGGGGTTTATATGCCGGCCATTTTTCCATGATAGCCGGAAGCAAATGATCAATCAATTTAGCTTTCATTCTCTCCTTAGTAACTGATGTGACAGCCTTGGTTGCTAGAGTACCGGCAGGTCTGTTTATGCTTGATCTTTGAGCAAGAATTTCTTCAACAAATGGAAAAATTCCCACCTTACCGTCCCAAGTGTTGTCACCAAACATGTTGTATGATGGCTTACCCACTCCCGATAAAAGATTATCTTTGCGATATGTCTCTTTGATTGAATGTATCTATGTGGGTCAATTTCACTTGGATGAAAATATAGCTTTTGTGTTTTTTGATGCATGTAAAACCATTTCTTGTCTATGTGAATAAAGTTAAACAAGTCAATGAACTTTGGTTATACCTGTGGATATGGCGAGTGCTCAATGAAACAAAGTATCCATATGACTCTTGCAACTTGATTTGCCACATTGAGTTTTGGACGCATTGGGTTGGTATGAGGTCTGATTTCTCCCCTTTTGACCAATCTGCATACTGTTGTAGCTGAAACTTCGAATTTTGCTGCTAAATCTCTAAGACAAGTTCTGTCTTTAAGAGGGATTGATGTTATCATATCTATTGTAATTGCGATGAATCTTCTGCCCACTTTGCCAACCATTTTTCTACTGACCTCTCTTCTTTGAGACAGAAATCGTTGTCGCTTCACTGTGTTGCAAATGGATGAGAAGGTTTTTCGCGATACATTGTACGCTGCCGCAAGGTTTGTTATTGTCCCACGTGGAAGCTCATTGTCTTCTGCATATGAGAGCATAAGCTCTGCCATTTCGTCCACCATGGCCTTGGATGAACATGTTGAGTTTCTAGAATACTTTCAGCAGCATTGATTGTTGTCCCTTGTCCATTGATTATTTCTGAGGCCTCCATATAAATTTCCAAAATGGTTGACTTATTACCAAAGGAATTAATGGCAGTTGGTTAGCTCTTAAATGAAGACAAAGGTGAAGATAATTGAAGAAGAGAAGAAGGAGATTGAACAAAAAATTAAAGAAGAAAGAGAAGGAGGAAACTGACCCACCCACCTACTGTATTATGTTTTTATGAATTAGCTACAGCTTTTGTTTTATAGCAATTGGAAATGGCGCCATTTTTTTGGTTGCTTCCCTCTTTATTTTACCGAATTCAGGAGTGGAAAAAGAGAGGGAATAAATTTTTTTGAAGATTCCCTCCTTTTTGTATGTAAAGGATATCAGAGATTAATGAAAAAAGTTTTCCTTAATTAGTTGAAGTCACTATCATGCTTTTTAACTTTTTATTCTTTATTCTCTCTCATAAAGTTACTTTTGCTATCATTGTCATGCTTTTATACCCACTTCCTTGGTTCTTGTATTTTTGCAAGTGTAACGGTTTTTAGGAAACGGAGGGAGTACTAGATTATAACTTAAAAAATCACGGGCCATCGCGTGGGCCTAATACAAGTTTGATTTATACGCATTCACATGGTACGTACGACATCTGGATCATCCGTCTCATGTGGTGTCCCATTTTCTATTATTTTGTCCTGTAACTTAAATAAAATAATTATTTTTACTTATTTTCCATGTATTCTCTAGTCTTGAATTCCTCATCCAACACAAAAAAAATAAGAAAAGAAACTTCACCTAGTATATTTCATTACTAAAAAGCACGTGGATAATGAATAAAAAAGTATTTTATTTAAATTATGAGATAAAATAATCTCTCTACTATAAGGGAAGAGGACAGGGTGGACACCAAAAATAAGAAAAGATATAATAAATAAATTAATCAAGTGAGTTCTCAAATCCAATAATTAAGGATAAGTTTTATTTTCAATCTTAGACATCAGAATTTTAGCAAAAAATGTTTAAAACTTCAAACTAAAATATCTGAAAATCTAGAAAGTAAAAACAATTTTAAAAAATATCAATGGTTATATTTTCTTGAGATCTATAAACAGACACCCACTTTGCTATATTTATTATATACTTTTGAATTTTTTAAATACATGAGTAATCGATTGCTTATGAATTGAGTGATGATGCTCTAAATGACATCTTCCATTAATCTTTGTTAAGATATTTTGTCGTTTTGGCGTTTTATTTTAAATCACTATTGCTAATCTATATTTTAATATTTATTTCTCTGTTTTAATGTATTTATATTTGTTTCGGGTACAAGAAACACAGTAGAAATTTGTAGTTCGGGGGAGTCCAAATCCAGCTAGGGTAGTAACCAGTAACAGTTCAAGGTCTTCGAATTCCGGGTACCTGCAAAACCGAGCACGGTGAACTACCCCGGGGATGTTCCCGGAATCGTCTCTCCGATGCTTAAGTCAGATCTGATCTCAGAAGGTCAAAGAATAGTATAAGTAAATGCTTTGGAATGCGTGTCAAAACGTACCTGAATGATCAGGTGAATGTACTATTTATATGTAGTACTGATGTGATGTCACCTGGTGAAGGTGATGATGTCATGAAGGCCTTTTGTCAGTGGGCTTGACTGAAAGCTTGTACTTTCTGGCCTGTGAAGCCCCAGGGGTAAAATGGTAATTTTACGCATCAAGGGTATTTTGTTCATTTCACTGATAAAGTGGTCCATGAATGGAATGGGCCCAAACATTAGCCCCACGCTCTATGCCGGAGTTGAGTTCCTCGAAACTTGGGTGTGAAGCGAAATAATAATACCCGACTTGTATTTTTCTTCGATGAATAGCCTTGATTTTGTGCCTATGAAAAATCCTATTTCATAATTAAATAATGCCAAATTAGTGCACTTGGATGTAATCAACATTAACACCATACCTTTTGTCTTTTAGTGCATGCATCTTCTACTTTCACCCAATGAGCTTTGGTCTTGTATTTTACAATTCTTCAAGCATCCATACAGATCATGCGTGTGATGATGATGATGCTCAACATTGCATCACTATATTTTTTTTAAAAGAACATTTTCCCACCAAATTTAGCATGAAGTTTGTCTTCATCTCTAAGAGTATGCAGCAACTCGAAGAGGGGGTTACTATTCACCAGCAAATAATAAGCTCGAGGCACCATACGACCATAACCCAACGAGAAAAACCTCGAGGCACCATTTTGCCCATGTATCCATATAGCTCGAGGGTCATAACCGTTTCCACGACCAACTATGCTTCGACCCATCTTCTTTATTCCTATTATTTTTGAAAACCGAGCTCTTCCGCCAATCTATATCAAGCTCAAGGCGAGGTCGAGTCGAATAATAGTCATTATCAAACTTTAGGCATTCATGTGATGACGATGATCACGGCGCTCGACATCCTTCCAAACTCGAGGCATTTATGATTAAACTCGAGGTGCATTTGTAGCTTAAGTAACTCGACGTATGTAAAAACTATAGTAGCTCGAAGTTGTTGCGGGTGCTTCGACGTATTTGCAGCAACAATGATGACGATCAACAGCGGCACTTGATTCGAATGATGATGATCATGTGGTTTGATTCGAATGATGATGATGGTGATGAGTTCTTTGTGTTATACGAAACCCCATGCGCCAAGTTAGCAGCTTAAAGCGCTCATGCTAGCATCTTGAAGCACCATGTGAATTTTTGCCATGCCCATTGAAGATCGAGATACCCAAATTATGAGCTTCGAGGAAGAGTAACCAATCCTACTTCGAGCATGCATGAATAGCGTGTTGAAAAGGCTGATGAGATACCGTACCGAGCCGACTCCGAGGTGGTAATTGCTTGGTTTGGTTGCCTATCAACAACTCGAAGCACTAAATATTTGAAGGGACATGGTGGCAGTCTTGCATGTATTTGTCAACTGAAGTTCCAAAGCTCATGAGTTGGAAGCTGGCTCTCACTCCTTTCCCATGCATTCGTATCACGCACAGTAGCTTGAGAAACAACAAAGAGCAGACTTCGAGTGGCTATGTGAACTCGACGTAGCCTTGCTCAATATCCTGAAATTCGAGTGGCTATAAACTCGAATGACACTTTCTTCGGCTGACATGAAACTCGACTAACTCCCTCTTCGAGTAACGCCAAAACTCGCATGGTCCAAGACTTCGAGTGACTGACACGTTCTTCGACTGCCATGAAACTCGACTAACACCCTCTTCGAGTGACTGCCAGGAAGAGTAACCAATTCATTCTCATGCCCAACCTCGAGGTGCACAATCGTCTTCGACTGGATGTTTCTTTGATCGTTTTCCTTGTGATGATGATGAAGCTCGAGGTATTTATATTTTTAGAAGATTAAGAGGCTCGAGGTTAAACTGAACCAACTTCGAATGGCTTGATCATTTGCGCAAACTCGAAAGGCTTGATCAAGGAGCTCGAAGACATGGCAGTAGATTAGAGTTTGGCCTGTTTAAGTGACGATCATGCGGCTCAATCATGCGATCATATGGCTTGACCATGCTAATTCGAACTCGTATGGCTTGTTTTATCAAGATCAAATGGTGATGTCGATCATATGGCTTATTTTGTCAAGGTCAAATGGTGATGTCGATCATATGGCTTGTTTTGTCAGGTTATGAGGATGATAGTGAATAACAGGTTAGCTTCTTATGCCTAGCTCGAGGCACACAGTCATTTAGACTCATCTTCGACTGGGTATTCTTCGACTACGCCAAGTCTCTCGTACACAGGAGTTCGAAGTATGCCATGAATTTAGCTTGAAACTCACAAGTTTGAGGCACTCCATAAAGTACTTCGAACATGCAATGATGATGATGGCGCTCGAACTCGGCATTGATCAAGGTGATGATCATGTGGCTCGATCGATTGGTGATGATGTTACCCATGCTCAAATGGGCGTTCGAACGGCTTGATCATGAGGCTTGATCATGTAATGATGGTGATGATGATAATGTGTGACTCGAGGTACTAGTTTGTCTTGCCCAAATGACAACTTCGATGTAGTCACATGACGTAAACATTGAGTGACTAAATGTTGTTGTTCGAGTGTCATAAGAACTCGAATGACTCCCAAAGTAGAAAACTCAAATGGCTTGATCATGAAGCTTGAAGACATAGCAGCATATAGGAGTTGGTTTGTTTTAGTGATGATCATCCAGCTTAATCATGCGGTGGTGATGATGTATGATCGAAATTCCTCTTCTATAAGCAAGCAGCTCGAAGCATTTGATGATCATGACTTGTTTTTAACCAAATCATATGGTTATGATGATAATCACGAGAATCGGCTGGAGTTATGTAATTATGATCATGTGGTGATGATGCTCGAGGTACTCTAGTAAAATGCGATAACTGAGGCGCTTCCATACCGGCACCGAGGTCGATGTGCTCATGTTGAGAAAGAATTATATGACCTCATTCGAGTGCTTTCAATTTCGAGTGGCCACATACTTCGAATGACTTTAGAGTTCGAATGACCTCAGACTTGAGTGAGGGTGCTTCCTATTCAGGGGTTGGCTGATCAACTTTGATATAGTGTCAGGAAGGAGAACCCCAATGACCTTTTTGAGTGATGTCATTTGAGTGAACTAACTTGAATAAATGATTTCGATGTACATATGGAATTTTTCAAGTGACCCCTCTTTTGGCATGGATTCCGAGTAACCACTTGGAATTCGAGTGACCATTCTTCGAGCGAGTGATTTTGAATGTCTTTGTTTGATGGCTTGGCTCTTCGAATGACCTCATTCAAAGAGCACATCTTTCGTATATGGAGGGTGCTTCGAATTTAATTCGGATGACCTTATAACACGAATAGGTGCCATCGTGTTAGAATTGGGTCCCATCATTAGCCCCACGCTCTATGTCGGAGTTTAGGATATTGACGAAACTATGATGTGGAGCGGTATGCCCTTGCTTGTTCTACTCGATGTACCGTTGTTCTGGGCTAAGTAGATAATTTCAATCGTACCTTGGTTAAGGGTTCAGGATGAACTTTGACTACCCTCGTCATAGGAGGTTGGAAGACTTCAACCACCCTCTATTTAGCTGGTTTATAAAAAACTTCGACCACTCTCCATTTGGGTGGTATAAAAAACTTAGACCACCCTCACTTGGATGGTGTATAAAAAACTTCGACCACCCTCTATCTTAAGTGATCAATGCAAACTTCGACCACCCTCACACTCAGTGGTCCATGCAAACTTCAATCACCTTCATTCTCAAGTGAACAGTGGAAACTTTGACCACCCTCACACTCAGTGGTCCATGCAAACTTCGACCACCCTCATGCTTAGGTGATCAATGGAAACTTCGACCACCCTCATTCTTAGGTGATCAATGAAAACTTCGACCATCCTCGTTGGGATAGGCTTTTATAGAATTTTGACGTACCCTGGTTAAGGGCTTTGCTGAGAATTCGACCACCCTCACTCATAGGTGGTCTATGAGAAACTTCGACCACCCTCATTTATAGGTGGTCCAAGCAAACTTCGACCACCCTCATTTATAGGTGGTCCAAGCAAACTTCGACCACCCTCATCCATAGGTGGTTCATGTAAACTTCGAATGACTAAATGCGTTAACTTCGAAGGGTTCATCCGTTGACTTTGAGTAGTTGGACGTTGACTTCTAGTGACCAAGTTGTTGTCTTCGAGTGACATTGGCCCTTATACTCGTGTATTCTCTTTTATCACTAGTGTCATTGATTTCGACGTAGCCAACAAATTCATCTAGTAGTTTTCGACCGATGTTGATCGAAGACGAGCACTTCAAGTGATTTCACTCGGATAAATGACCTTGTTCGCCCGTTCCTTTCTTCGAATGATGTTGTATATATAAGACGTTTCGACCGATCTTGGTCGAGGTACGTCATTCAGGGATAATAAGCCCCAAGACGACTTCGAGGTGGATGCCTGGAAAATGGGCTTTCTCTCTTCGAGGTTGCCTGGTGAGGGCTAATGAGTCCTACACTCAATTTGCTTGAAGTGGTTGCCTTATAGAAGGGCTTTTAAACTTAGAAAATATTTCAGATTCTTCGAGTAACCTCATTCGATGCATGGTCATACTAGGGGACTCCTCATTTAGTTCGAGGTAATTGCATGCCTTGAACGAGTGACACTTTTTGAATGTTGTTGCTCGAATGACCTCTACTCGAATTAGCTCGGTTAGGGCTTATGAGCCTCAGGTTCATTCGAGGTAGGTGTCTTGCTGGAAGACCTTTTTGCTCGAGGTGGGCTGGTTAGGCTAATGAGTGCCATACTCACTTTTGCTCGAGGGGGGGTGTCTTGTGTGAAGGGATTTAGAACTCTGAGGGAGCCTGATAAGGGCTAATGTGTCATGTACTCATTTTGCTAGAGGTAGGTGCCTTTTGGAAGGGCTTCAATACTTAGAAAATATTTCATAGCATTTTGATCAAGGAATGTCCCTTGAGAAGTCTCAAGGTAGCTCAGTTAAAGAAATTGTTTATTTCTTTAAAGAGTTTGAGGTTGCCCCGGTAAGGGATAGATGGTATGGTTGAAGTTGTTCGACGTAGCGGCTAGGGTAATGGAGGTGTGCCACGTTAATTCAGCGTAGCCCCAGTTAGGGAGTTGGAGATGTGCCACTTCAATTCAACGTGGCTTCAATGTTGAGTGACCTGTTAGGTCTAAAATAAATTAACAACTAAATAGATCTTAAATGACCCACTAGGTCGTGTTTCATTTCATAACTTGGTCATTTACAAGGTCGTTTTGACCGGTAAGGTCGCGGCATTTTTTAAGTCTAAGAAAAAAAGAGAAGTTCAGCATGACAGATTTCGATTTTGACCCGCAAGGTCGAGGTACCATTAGCCCCTTTATGTGCCTTGTTGAGCGGTTTGATGATCAAGAGACGTACCCTTCGGGCTCGTCACTTTTCGACTCAGGTTCTCTCTTCTTCTCAGTTCGACGCTCATCCCATGGGTTTTTCAGACATTTGTTCAATTTTCCTTCATCAGCGAGCTTATCTAAGGCTCTCTTCAATTCTCGATAGTCGTTGGTTGTATGACCACAATCTCGATGGTACTCGCACCATAACTTCTTATCTCTCCTGAAATTCGACTTCTTGATGGGAGTGGGTTTAGGTAGAACAGATTTTTCTTTCAAATCCCAGTATATCTCCCTTCGATTGACGTTGAAGCGAGGGTTATGGCCTCCATCAGAAGGTCGATGTCTCTTCAGTATTTCCGACATGTCTTTGTGGTTCTGGGACTCAGTCTTTCGTTTGTTACTTCCTTCTTCATTCACGTTCTTGCATGCATATATCTGACGCTTGAATGTACTTCCGTGCCTGCTTCATTGCGTCGTTTAATGTGAGGGTTTCGCTCATAGAGAGCTCGAACTTGAACCGTCCAGGATGGAGGCCATTCATCAATGCAGTAACGGCCACTCCATCTTGGAGGTCGGAGATCTTGAGAGATTCTTCATTGAATCTCTTGATGTAACAGCTCAAACTTTCTCCCTTTTGCTGAGAGACAGACATCGGGTGCATGTTGGTCTTTTTGTGGCGCTTTGCCGCGATGAAGTGTTGTGAGAATAAGGGCTCGAGGGCTGAGAAGCTGCTGATGATTGAAGTGGGTAAGCTGGTGAACCAGTTGAGGGCCAAACCTTTACGCGTGGTCGGGAAATACCTACACCATGTAGCCTCATAGCAGGTTTGCACACTCATTTGTGCTTTGTATGCAGCCATGTGGTCGGCTGGGTCAGTGGTTCCTGAATAATGCTCGATCATGGGGATCTTGATTTTGTCCAGGTTAGGGGTCTCCATGATGTTTTGGCTGAAAGGTGATTTATGAGCCACCGCTGAGCCAACTCGTAAACCCGATTCAACGACTTCTTCTGGTTCTTCGACGTTGTGCTCGTCCTCAGTTCTCGGTATGTGACGGTTAGTCAGTGGGCGTGACTGTTATGAGGTTCGTGTGCACCTGGATACTTCGAGTCCCCTACTTGGGACTGCTCTCTCCTTTTTTCAATGATCCTTCGAGCGTCGAAGTTCTTGCTCCTATTTTGCTTTTGTTGTATGATGTGTCGAGCGTCATCATGACTTGGTGACATGATAGACTTTCCTTTTGAAGTGGCAGGCGCTTTCTTCGACGGACCAACAACATGCTCGGTTAGGGCACGCTTTGGGTTTACTGTCCTTCGATGGGCCTGCGGTTGATCCAAGACTATCCCTCGGTCAGGGGGAGTAGTCTGTTGAGTTTTGATCACCGAGATGAGTTGTTGCATGACAGTAGTCATGTGTCTCTCCAATCGGAGCTCGAGCTCCCGCAAATCAGTATAAGTAACTGGTGGTGGAGGCCCCTCGAAGGCTGCGACATTTTGGATTCCACCGAGAGGGAGGTTGGTCTCGTCCTCAACGATAGCACCTCCTTGGTTCAGCAAAGTGGTCTGCGCATTCTTAGAGGTAGTTTTTCGAGCAGCATAACCCTGGTTGCCTTGTCCTCGTGTCATGGTCACTACAAAAAAGACTGTATTTTGCTACGGAATTTTTTCGTAGCAAACATCAAAAATCCGTTGCAAAGTGTGTTTTTTGCTACGGAAATATTCCGTAGCAAAAGTGGGCGTAGCAAACTGAATTTTGCTACGGATAGAAAATCTGTAGCAAAAAAGTTTTCTACGGAAACAAAACCGTCGCAAAATTTTGCTACGGATTTTCTATCCGTAGCAAAACATATTTCATAGCAAAATTTTGCTGTGGTTTTTTTTTCTACCCCATCTTGACCCACTCCTCCTCATAAAGCTCAACGAAATGCCATTAGTAAGAATCGAAACCGAGACAAGGCTGTGGAAAGTGAAGTAGATCCCAACTGAGCTATACATGATGCACATACTCGTAGTTGGCTTATGTTCTTTATATTTCTTCTTGAAAATTCGTTGTCAATCGTATTCCGTAGCAAATTTTTCTACGAAATCGAATTCCATTGCAAATTTTGCTACGGAATCGAACTCCGTTGCAAATTTTTGCTACGGAATCGTATTCCATAACAATTTTTTCTACGGAATCTTTATCTGTAGCAAATTTGCAACGGAAATAATTTTTCGTAGCAAAATTTGCTACGAAATTGAAAACCGTAGCAAATTTTGCTACGGAATTGAAAACCGTAGCAAATTTTGCTACGGAATTGAAAACCGTAGCAAAGTTTGCAACGGAATTGTGTTTAGTTGCAAAGTATGAAACAGAATACAATTCTGTTGCAAAATTTTCTACGGATTTCAATCTATCGCAAAAAATCCGTAGTAAAAACTTTTTTTTTGTAGTGGGTGTTCGAATTGTAGCTGTTATATTCTTCCCCACAGACGGCGCCAACTGTTTCGGATACAAGAAACACAATAGAAATTTGTAGTTCTGGAAGGTCCAAATCCAGGTAGGGTAGTTTCCAGTAACAGTTCAAGTTCTTCGAATTCCGGGTACCTGCAAAACCGAGCACGATGAACTACCTCGGGGATGTTCCCGGGATCGTCTCTCCGATGCTTAATTCAGATCTGATCTCAGAAGGTCTGAGAATAGTACAAGTAAATGCTTTGGAATGCGTGTCAAAACGTACCTGAATGATCAGGTGAAAGTACTATTTATAGGTATTATTGATGTGATGTCACCTGGTGAAGGTGATGATGTCATGAAGACCTTTTGTCAGTGGGCTTGACTGAAAGCCTGTACTTTCTAGCTTGTGAACCCCAGGGGTAAAATGGTAATTTTACGCCTCAAGGGTATTTTGGTCATTTCACTGGTAAAGTGGTCCATAAATGGAATGGATCGGGCCCAAACAATATTGTGTCATTATTTAAACTATTTTGAAATTACAATTACACCTTCAACTACACCACTTTCTCTCTCTACAATTGAGAGTTTATCTCTTCTCTTGAGGTTCTGCTAACTAGTACATTTGGGTTAGGGATTTTTCTACTGTTCACTGGGCACTGTAGCATGCAAGTTGACTGAGTACACCAATCATCTTGCGAAGCTTAAGTAGGCTCACCAACCTCCTCTCCAATCAAAAACCAGCTTCAGCTTCAGCCAATCATGGCAAGTTGAATGTGCAGCGACTATCTATGCATGCACGCCATCTTATTTTCGTCAAGAACTGAAGAAAATATTCACGAATTCCAAGGCTGAACAGTTGCTTGGAGCTCCACAACCTTCTGATTTTCTTCTATAAATTGCTTCTAAAGCTGGTATATTTATATCAGCTTTGCTTTCTACCAACCTTATTCCATTCTTATTCCCCTCAGAACCAAAAAACACCTTTTTATATCAATTAATACTTGACTCCCAGTTGTTCTTCTCTCTCACCTCATTTCTCTTTCCTTCTCAAATCAGTATAAAAAGACAACATTTTTAAACCTTCTTTCTCTCTTTAAGATCTATTTCAATGGCTCAGCCTAATGAGTGGGGGAGGTTTAGAGCTGGTATTTTTGTTACTTCTGGTGAAGATAACTCACAAAATTTAGAACTGCAATGGTCGTATTCTGTACTGGGAGTTTTTGTTGGCCCTTACCCACCACCAGTTACGGTGGTTCAGGGGCTTATTAATTCTCAATGGCTTTCCATAGCCAGTGTGAATGTATTAAGAACAGGCAACTTCAATGTGTTTCATTGTGATAATAACAATGACATGGAAGGTATTGTCAACCAACATATTGCCATCATAGATGGTAGAATCATCACCTTTAGAAGATGCAATTGGTTCAGTGTGCCACATGTAATCAACTTTGAGATAGCTAGATTATGGGTTCGAGTGCATGGAGTTCCTCTGGGATATCTTGAACCAAATTGGACGAACAGGATCCTCAGCCATATTGGAATGGTGGATATGATTGAGCACGATGGAAACCCACTCCCTCAGTTTCCATATCTTAGAGGAAGAGTGTTTATAGATCTTACTAGACCACTTATATCTGGGTGCTATCTACCTATTCACAACAACAGAGTCATATGGGTGGATTTCAGGTATGAAGGTCTTTTTAGATTCTGTAAAAATTGCGGGTGTGCTGGCCACTATACGAGATACTGTAACTTGTCCTTCCATGAAGCAAGAAGAAGAATTCAACATAGAATCCAAGAGTTTGAACAAGGAGGATTATTAGTGATATATGGCCCCTCTCATCATCCATATTACACTAATATCCTGGAAGGATCTCTAGACAGATTTAGAAATAGAAACACTCGAGTTAATTTGGTTGAAAATGGTGAAGCTGAGAATGGAATTGAAAATCAATATCTCACTCATGACATGCTTCTTGATTTGAGCTCAGAATCAGATGAGTTAGGAGAAGGGGATTATATGACAGGATATGATGAGTTTGACTCCTCTGATGAATCAGACATCCATAATCCAGAACAAAAACAAAATGCATGCAACAATGATGAAGGTGCAACGATTTTGCCAAAGGTAACTCTTTTTTCCCCTCCTGGTATGCGGTTTGGTTCCCAACCTAATCCTTATGCTGATTTCTACCCTACTACTTCAAACCCTATGGCTACTTATCTTGCAAACTCAAACACTCCCTTCTCTCACCCTGACCCCTACTATGAGGTAAGGGAATCATCTACTAGACCCCAGCAGCATCATAATACAATAGATAATGTTGATGATGTTAATATGTTTCTTAATGAAAGAGGACTTACCTCACCATTTGATCACTCAGAACCACAACCAACATTTACTCTCTTCTCAAACTCTTTCCCTCCCCAAAATCCACAAACTAACCCACCAAACCAAACACAATACCATCACAATCAGTTTACCAACTTCCCAAGAGGAAATCTACGCATACAAATTCCACCAAACCCCTACTATGAAGAATTGGTAGACAAATGCCTACTTTTGTTGAACATGAACCTCCTCTAATGGCAGAAGAGGAGCTTCAACCCCCTGCTACTTTGTTTCAAACACTAGGTATCACAGCATGGGCAAGCATCCCTTTCTCTGAACACATGAAAATCCAACAGAATAACCCCCAAACCACCTTTGAAAGCCTCCCAGCTAGCATGGGCCAACACAACCAGCTTCTAAGCTCTACTACTAATCCATCTTTTCCATCAATTTTTCCTAACTTGGACCCCTCTGCCTATATTGCTCGTGGGCCTAGACTTGGAGGAGGGATTCAACCTATAGGTATTGTACCAAGATCTAATGTTTTACAAGAGGCAAGTAGAAGACTTAGAAGATATTTGCAAACCTTCCAAAACCAGGCTAAAATACACCCTACTCTGCTGCCACCTACCCCCCAGTTTGCCTATGGTGCTCTAATGCACCCTACTGTTATTCCTGAGCATGAAAGAAACCCACCTAATTCACCTGTCTCTCCACCCTCTAATTTAAACTCTCCAACTACTAAGCAACCAGAACTGGTGCTGAAAAGTTTGATGACATCTTGGTCTATCAAGAGACAAAGAAGTGGGGCAATGAAAACAACACAATAAGCAGGAATATTTTAGAGATGGATGAGACGGAGGGGGACTGGTACTTAAAGAGAACGAGGCAAAGACTGGAAAGGTGGGAAAGTAAAGGGGGTTTTAATCTGTGGTATAGAGAAGGCAAAGTGAACATTCTTAAGCCTAAAGCCATAACTGACATTCAAATGGCTTTGGACTTAGGGGTAGAAGCTGTTGAAGAGATTAACTCCACACATAAATGTAAAAGAGAGGAAAATGCAGCTGAATTGGAAGTACAACTAATTAAAAATAAGAAGAGACTTAAGCAAGAAGATACTGTTGAAGATGACATGATTCTAGATGATGGAAATGACACAACAGGTAGTGACATGGAAATTGATTGTACCTTGGAACTGAAACTTGGCTCCTGCTCAGGTAAAAGGAAGAAAGAAGACTCTGAGGATGACAATGAAGAGGTGGGGTGGCTGGCCTTTCACAGCCCCTAACTTCATCGTGAAAATACTGGCTTTGAATTGTAGGGGTTTGAATGACCCTGACTCCCCTACAATTCCCTATTTGCATTGAATGATCAATGCAAAGTGCCCCATCTTCTTATTTCTATAAATGCCCAGTTTCTAAAGGTTCTTCTAATTTTAGTAGTTTGAACCCTAGTTTTGTGCATGGCAGCGATGCCATAGGTACTAAGGGTGGCCTTTTGGTTCTTGTATGGACTAATGCTCTAGTTTCGTGCCTTTCCTATAGCCCTAACTATGTAGTTTGTAGGGTCTTGTACCCAAATGGCAATGAAGTATTTGTATGCTTTGTTTATGGTTCTCCTGTGTTAGAAGAAAGACCTCATATATGGAGGCAATTAACAGAAATTTTATTATGTTATCCTAAATGTCTAGTATTGGGAGACTTTAACCAACTAGAAACCCTAGAGGACAAATTGGGGGGTTCTAAGTTTATTCGTGGTTGGGAGGACTTTGTGGATTGGAGATTAAACTCTAATTTGATTGAAATTCCTTTTTCGGGCCCTAAATTTACGTGGTGTAATAAACGATTTAAATCGGGATTAATCATGGAAAGACTGGATAGGGGTTATATGACTAATGAATGGTTCGAGGAGTTTCCCGAAAGTCAAATTATCAATCAACCTTTTACCACCTCTGACCATGCGGCGATTCTTTTTACTACGGAAAGCCAACAAAATAAAAATACTCGTCCTTACCAATTAGAAAATTGGTGTCTAAAAAATCAAGAGGTGACAAATATGACCCAAGCAACGAATATGGGAGAGCACCCACCCGGGGTCTCCTATGTTCTCATTAAACCGTAAATGTGGTCAAGCTAGGCAAAGAATCCAAAGATGGGCCCTGGACTATAGGAAGTTTAGAGGAATTAACTGGAGGAAAATTACTTGGGATTTATCTAATATGGGGTCAAAAATCCAATCCCTGGACCAAGCACGTGAATATAGCCTTTATGTCCATCAACAAATCAGCGACTATGAGTTAGGCAATCTCTACTAGAAACAAAGAGCTAAAGCAAGATGGATACAGAATGGGGATCTACCAACTAAACTTCTCTACCACAAGGCAAAGAAAAAACAAAAAAAGAATGAGATTTTAATGCTCAAAAACAATTAGGGAGAATGGGTGGATGGTAACAATGGGATCACCAAACTCATTACCGACTTCTGGAAAGATGTTTTCACTACCAAAACTAATCATATCTCAAATTCGGAAAGTGAAGCAGGCCTACTTTTGAGAGAACTAGATTTACCGTGGCTCACAGATGATCAGAAGTATGAATTAAATAAACCTCTCACTTGTTCAGAAATCAAAATGGCAATGTTCTCCATAAAAGGGTCTAAATCTCCGGGACCGGATGGTATGTCGGCAGAGTTGTTTCAACTTCACTGGAATATTGTGGGGGAGCCTGTAATACGGGCCATACAACATGCTTTCTCTACAGGGTATATCCTAAAGGATTGGAACCAAACTATAATGGTCCTTATCCCCAAAGTTGACTCACTGGAAGAGGTGGGCCAACTACGACCAATAAGCCTCTGTAATACTATCGACAAATGTCTCTCGAAATGCTTGGTTAACCGAATGAAACGGGCCCTACCTTATTTAATCTCCAATTTTCAGCAGGCGTTCGTTCCAGGAAAACATATGACAGATAATGTTTTACTAAGTCAGGAACTTTTACATCTTATCAACACTTCCAAAGACACTACGAAACCAAAAGCAGCAATCAAGATGGACATGAATAAAGCTTACGACAGAGTTGAATGGCACTTCTTGCTCTAAGTCCTCCGAGCTTATGGTTTTCCTCCTATCTGGCTCCAGTTGATACAACAGTGTTTGACTACGGTTACCTTCAAAATCCTAGTTAATAAACACCTCTCTGATAAGCTCTCCCCGGAGTGTGGTCTGCGTCAGGGTGATCCCTTATCCCCATACTTATTCCTTTTCTGCATGGACATCTTATCACGCACTCTAAGCATCTCCGAAGATATTAAACTTTTTAAGGGGCTCAGAATTGGCAGGAATAGCCCTTCTATCTCTCACCTTTTTTTGCAGACGATGTTATTTTGTTCTTTCAGGCAAATAAAGACTCATGTAGGGTAATAACATCTATTATTAGCCGTTTCGCCAAAGCTTCAGGGCAACAGCTGGACCTGAATAAATCCTATGTTAAATACAGCCCTACCATGAACACAAATGATCGGCATGAGTGTAATAGCATGCTCAGAATGCCAATGGTTACAACCATGGATCACCATCTCGGCTCTCCCATTGATTTGCAAGGCAAGAAAAATCAACACTATCAATTTCTGATTCACCGAATCTCAGGGAAAATCTTGGCTTGGAACAACATCCCTTTTCCTTACCAATGAAAATCCTGCTAATTAATATTGTCCTTATTCCTATGGTGACCCATATTATGAATAGTATCCTCCTTCCCAAATCGGTGGTTAATAAGATTGATTCTCTCATGATTAAATTTCTTTGGGCCAAACAAGGAACTACGGGTGTCCACTGGATCAACAAAGAAACAGTCCAAACGCCAAGGGAATGGGGGGCCTAGGGGTCAGGAAACTGGAGGTTGTTCACAAAACTCTGTTAATGAAACAGATTTGGAGGATGCACAAGAACCCGCAATTACTTGTGTCACAAGTAATAGGAAAGCGACTGAAAATTATGGAGTCTCTTACATTCCCACATATATTAGATAGGGGCAATATAACAGCGGGGAACAAATCCTTCCCGATTCGGGGTCTGGAAAAAGCCGGGAAAATCTTCATGCCCGGTTATGCTTGGAAGATAGGAAATGGAGGCAGGGTTAAGGCTTTTCAACACCCTTGGGTTGACGGTAAAGTCCCAAAACCTATAAATAATAACCAGCAAAAGGAAACGAGAGACTGGCATGTCGCGGAATTTTTGAACAATAGCCCGCGTTGTTGGGATGGGGAAAAGTGCGCAAACACTTTGCTTGGGAGGATGCTCAAAACATCCTGGGTTTGGACATTACTCAGGAGAATTACGAGAATTACATTTACTGGAAGAACACTAGAGCGGGAAATTTCACTAGAAAATCAGGGTATGCCTTCATAATGAACTTGGAAGGACAACAAACTCAAACACAAGGAAGGGATGAGAAAGGCATTTCAAGAGTAGCTAAGAAAATATGGCAGCTAACCTCCCACTAAAATGGAAAATGTTCTTATTGAAGGCATGGAAGAATATTCTTCCTACGAAGTATAAATTAAGTATCCGGAAAATAGTCAATGAGGAAAGTTGTCCAATGTGCCTCATCTATCCTGAAACGTCAATGCACCTCTTCAGCCAATGCCCGATAATTGGCCAATTGTGGATGGATACTCCGACTCTACAGCCAGTAAACATGATAGCCAACACACATTTTGGGGAGGTGGTCCATAATACGATCGATGTTATTCCCAATTCGATACAGAGAGATGAAGGTAACATTGCAACGTTTGTTATCACCCTTTGGACTATTTGGTGTACGAGAAATAGTATTGTTTTCCGAAACACAACCAGGGATTTGTCCCAAATGAGAGAGACTAGAAATAGGGCGTGGGATGAACTATAGGTTTTTCTGAATAGGACAGAAGTGTGTTCAAACCAGGTAACAACAAACTCTGGGATAAATCCAGATCACCCCCCGGGGTTCTACCTGGCAAATATAGCAAGATCATTGCGCAGCTCACCGACTATAATTATAGAAACTGATGGCTCTTGGGATAAGACGACCAAAGCAGCTGGGATGGCTTGGGTAATGAAGCAAACGCACTACGACAACACTTCCCATGAAAACCAAGAGACTATAGAAGGGGGAGGGTCCTATGGGGCTGCGGCTTCAGCTCTTCACGCGGAGGCACTAGCTTGCCTAAATGGTATTAAATGGGGCTTGAGTCAACATGTTGCTGATCTATAAATTCAGACAGACTCTTCAGAACTAGTCACCTTACTGCAACAACAGGCTCAGAGTAAACTGGAGATTGCTTGGACAATACAGGAAATCAGGAAACTAGCAAAATACCTCAATTGGTGTACAATAGTAAAGGTCAACCGAGTGGACGTTAAGCAAGCCCATACAATTGCTAACTTCTGTAAATGTAACTTATTTTCGTTTAGTACTCCTATCTAGTGTAACATTCAGCAGGTGTCAAAAAAAATACAATTACACGTTCAAAAAAAGATAATTAATACTTATTTTTTTTAGAAGTATGAAAAATATGTATACACTTCACTGGAGAAATATAATTTCTTCTGAGAAACTCTTGGGTGGACCCGGTCCACCCTAAAAATAGTGTAGACCCAATAATAATCACATCACTATGTTGAACGCTTGAAGCGCCTCCGTCTCGCCTTCTCTTTCCCCTCTCACACGTCAGCGACAAGGCCCCCTCTGCCCTTCTTTGCTCGCTGCTCCAGCAACCCACAACCACCGCAACACTCTCCTCCCTCACCTTGCGCCACCCAGTAGTTATCAATTTTAAAGGGTTACAGTTCTTACCTCCACCATCGTCCGTCGGCGATGGCCTGATGGTACTATGAGCGTTTCAGTTGGCCTGATGCTAATATCTTTAATCAAAGATGGAGTTGTTGCCATAATATGCTTCTTGAAAATGCCTCTCCTTGCCATGAAATGAGAAATTAGCAGAGGTTTGAATGTAATTTACTGCTACAAATTTGTTTGCTTTATGAGGGTGAATCGTTCAATTTGGTGGAAATTGATTTATTCACTATTTCATAACTATCTCTCTTGCGTTTTAATATGATAATTGCCTCCACTTTCAATGCTTGTATTAGCTGGATTTTGGGAAATTAAAGACTAAGTATATTAAGTATTGCATTGAAGCAGAAGAATGGCTTTGGAAATGAGATCGTGAATGCTTCCTCTTTCTCTATGAAATCTGCTTCACAATTTTATTTTGGGGCCCTTTTGAGGTTTGGGCTTGGCCACTTACACTCAGAGTCGGCACTGTTATAAGTCGTGGAATTTGGGATGCATATAAAGTGTTTGTTGAAATGCACACATTAAGGTATCCTATACAATTTCTTTGAATTTCAGTAGGGTTTTATTAATTTGATTTCGGTAAGTTTGTATGTTGGATTCAATTTATTTTGATAAAAAAACTTAATTTTTTATTCATAACAGTTAAATTTTGATGGCTAAAACTTAACTTTTGCTAAAGAAACGTTAACTTTTGCTAAAGAAACGTTAACTTTTCATCGTAACATTTAACTTTTGATTACAAAGCCTTAACTTTTGATTGCTAAACCTTAACTTGTAATTGCAAAATCTTAACTTTTGCTAAAAAAAACCTTAACTTTTCATTCATAACACTTAACTTTTGATTACAAAACCTTAACTTTTGCTAAAAAAACCTTGACTTTTCATTCATAACACTTAACTATTGATTATAAAACCTTAACTTTTAATTAAAATTTCTTAACTTTTGCTAAAGAAACCTTAACTTTTGGTGAACAAAAATTTAACTTTTGCTAAAAAAATCTTAACTTTTGGGACCTATCCCTGGTCTACACTTACAATAAGTTTAGTGTAGACCAGGTTCATACTAGACTTGGTAATTTCTTCCAAGTCCTTACATTTTACTATTTCGCACGATGCAACTAGTAGCAAATGAGACTTTATGTGAGACGAATAATTTGGACTGGGTACGGCGGCAGGATAGAAATCTAGGTGTTGGGTCAGGTACTCAGGTCCGCCCGTCCCAAAAGCACGAGTCGGTGATTCTCGTTTCTCAGATCGAATTGGGGGGACTCGCTAGACCAACTCATTAGCCTCAAAAATTACAGAAGACACACACGCACCGCTGTAACCCTAACCCAGCGTAGGGAGAGAGAGACAGAGAACGAAACGAAACGAAACGATAATGGAGAAATCCTCAGAAAAGGAGAAAAGCAGTCGAAAATCGAGAGAAGAAAGAGACAACAACGAGCACAAGCATCGCCACCATAGATCTTCCAAAGAACACCGCCATCGCCACAGGCACGAAGACGAAGAAGATGATGACGAGCACCGTCGATCAAGGAGAGAGAAATCTCACGAAGAAGATAGGGAGCGAACGAAGAGGAAAGATAGGGAAGTGAGTGAGGAAAGGATTGATGATAAGAGAGTTAAGGTTTCTGATGTGAAGAAGGAGAGACGTCATTTTGATGATGATGATGATGATGATGATGGTGATAAAGTAGTGGAGAGGAGAGAGAAGAGGAGGTTTAAGGATGATGATGATAATGGTAGGGTTAAGGATGAGGAAGTTAGGGTGAAGAACGGCGGCGGTGAGAGTTTTGATGGTAATAATGGTAGGAAGAGGGAGAGGAGAAGATTTGATGATGGAGATGTTAAGAAAGATAATGTTGCCGATTCGACTATCAGGAGTGGTTCTTTCTCCAATGTGAGCTCCTTTCCTTTATATCTTGATTACATCATCATAATGTAGTATGATTCAGTGATTTTATGTTGATTTACTGCTTCTTTTTTGAATTTGTGAGGAGTAATTTATCGACAATGGTTGTTTGGTAAGGCATAGGACGTTACACTCCCTAGGAAATTGTAATTGAACTTATTGTGAAGTGTAGATTATGGTAGTTGGACTGCAGGGATTAGGATTTCTCATGAGAAGTTTTGGTTACCTTAGATTAGGTTAGCAACTTTCGCTGAATTTTTGTCAAACAAACATCTTTTTCCGTTTCGTTCTCATTTGTTTGATCTTTAATGTAGCTTCCATGGCGCGTGTTGTACTTCTTCTGCTAGTCGTAAAAATGAAGATTACACTATCATAATGTAGTATGATTTAGTGATGTTAATGTGATGTTCTTGACTAATACGATCGTATTTATTTGATTTACTGCTTTTTTTTTTCCGAATGTGAGGAGTAATTTATCGACTATGGTTGTTTGGTTAGGCATAGGAAGTTACACTCCCTAGGATATTGTAATTGAATTTGTTGTGAAGTGTAAATTATGGTAGGTGGGCTGCAGGGATTAGGATTTCTCATGAGAAGTTTTGGTTACCTTAAACTAGGTTAGCAGCTTTCGCTGAATTTTTGTCAAACAAACATCTCTATTCGTTTTGTTCTCATTTGTTTGAATTAATGTAGCTTCAATGGCGCGTGGTGTACTTCTACTGCTAGTCGTAATAACTCTTCTATAGTGGTTCGAGTGTTTATGCGATGATTGTCTTAGGTAGTGTATGCTCTATAGTTCCGTGCTGTAGCGTAGATGTATGAATATTAATGCTCTACCTCTCTTATATAATGGAGTCAGAGTGTCTGGTGCAAACCATTATTTGAAGGAGTAAAAGTAGTGCTTTCATGCTTTCTAACATTAGAGCGTTGGTTTTAAGTCATTTACGTTTGGCATATCTTGAGTAATGCTTGCTAATGAATCGCTCTATTCTTGGCTAGTTTCATGGCGAGAATTACAGCTACTATGATACACAATTATCATCTTCCTCTACTTGGGATTTATGGAAGTGGATCAATATTGTTTTGTATATGGTGATCAATACTAGGATATCTTTTATCGGCGAACTTATCGTGTTAAATAATTTCTTGGGCGATAATTGCTACTGTTTGTCATCATGAAGGACATGAGCCTTTTGGTGCTGATTTGCGTTCTTGTTTCTCTATCAGGATGGTGCTACTGAACCACTCAATGTGTCATCAAAATTTGCTTCTGAAACTAACCTTGCGAATAATCATGCTCCCACCAAGGTATCTTCAATTTCTACCACCAATGAAAATAAGGGAGTTAATATTACTGGGTCTCATGAGGTTACTGGCAAATCTAGTACAGATGGGACACCTTCAACTGCTGGCAAGAGTGGAAATCTGTCCCTTGATGCTTTAGCGAAAGCTAAAAAAGCTTTACAGATGCAGAAGGAACTCGCTGAAAAGCTGAAGAAGATTCCTTTGGTAAATTCCTTTTTCTTTTTCACATATACAACCATAATCTTTTTGTGTTTTATTTTAAGCTTTCTTCTCTCATAGCAATCTTTGTTTCCTTAGTCATTTAAGTAAAAAATCAGCCTTTCAATCACTCTTCTATTGGTATGTACTGATTAATCTATGTGTTTCTTTGGGGATGACAGTTAAACAGAGGTGCTAGCTCAAGCAATGCTGTTAGCTCACAAATGGGTTTAAAAGAAGAAATTAGAGCCTCTAGTGCTGCTGGGATTAGGCCATCATCATCAACAGCCGCCAGCTTGCCTGTTAGTGGTTTCGTGGCAGGTCCATCTACCTTTCCTGCAGCAGCTGCTGCTTCTGCTAAGCCAGTTGGCATGATAGACCCTGCCAAATATGAAGCTGTGAAGCGTGCACAGGAACTTGCTGCCAAAATGGGTTTCCACCATGATACAGAATTTGCTCCTTTGATAAATTTCTTCCCAGGGCAGCCTCCACCTGATGATGCTGTGCTTCAAAAACCTGCAAAGGTTCCTGTTCTTCGCTTGGATGCTTTCGGAAGGGAAATTGATGAGCATGGTAACATTATCAATATGTCTAAACCAAGCAATCTGAGTACCCTTAAGGTTGGTGTGTACTTGCTTATTGTTCCCAGTAGTGTGTCATAATCTGTTTGGTCACTGATATGTTTTCTTACACGTATTTCAGGTGAATATTAACAAGCAGAAAAAAGATGCATTTCTGATTCACAAGCCAGAATTCGAAGTTGATCCTGAAAAGAACCCTCATTATGATCCAAGGATGGGTATCGACAAAAGCAAGCTTCTTAGGCCCAAGAGAATGACCTTCGAGTTTGTTGAGGAAGGTAAATGGTCAAAGGATGCTGAAATTATCAAACTGAAGGTACATACCTCTTGCTATGATATCTTGTCTTGCATTCTAGTTTCCTATTTCTTGCGCATCTATGTATGATTTGGTTTTCTTGTAGAGTCAATTTGGAGAAGCCCAAGCCAAGGAGCTGAAAGCTAAGCAGGCACAGCTGGCTAAGGCAAAGGCGGAGCCAAATATTAATCCAAATTTGATCGAGGTTTCAGAAAGAGTCATCACAAAAGAGAAGCCAAAGGAGTCAATTCCAGAAGTTGAATGGTGGTAAGTATTATGGTTCTTCTTAAGAGAATTTGATTGTTTAAGGAGTCCTTAATATGTTATTAAAGCTCAAGCTTTATCATACATTGATATTTGTCGACTGGACCACTGCTGTTTAGTATTGTTAGAACTGCCGCATCCTTGTATCATTTTATCAAGGAATCATGATTTCTTTCGTTGCGTGCTACTATGAACCTATTGTTCAGTTGCATGTGTAATGTCTGTTTGCTGCCTCTTGGCAATCTCGGGGGCTAGTAGGCCGTTAGGTTATTTAAAGCAATGTTTTCCATGTACATATCATATTTCTTTTATTCATTATGAATTATTAAGTAAATCGTGGGTCCTTGTGTATGTACTACACATCTATGAAGCACGGGTAACTATCTACCATATCAAGGACGGGTATGAGTTAGGTATAGGGTAAAAATATTTCTGAAGCAACCATGGAGTTGGTGGGGACATTGGATTCTGATGGGTACGGATGAGGCAAGAACTGGCGATGCCTTGTCAACTGTCTTCAAAACTTAGAGATTTACCAGGCTTTATTTTTTATTGAAATTTCATAGGATTAAAAACTTACTTTACATTTAGATCTAAGGCCTACCTGTTCTCGCCTCTCTCTCCAAGTATCTAAAATCTTGATGGCCATCTCTAGTTCGCCGACCAAAGGCCCCAGCTAGGCAGCTGATGTAGCTGACTACTTTCTCATGCGGAATGCTTAAATGAAATTGACGTTGTACCATTTACTTACTTCTTTTCACTTGAAGGTGGGAGACAAAGCCTTTTTTTGGTTGGGGGGGGGGGTGTTGAAGAGTAAAGGTAGGGGGAAGAGCCAAGAGGTGTACAGCTTTACAATTCTTTTCTTTTTTTAACCAACAAAAGCTGTACAACCCTTAGTCTTTCTCTCCATGTATTATGATCCTTTCAATTTTATTGGATGAAGCTAATCATTCGAAGCTTTAAATGTTTAACGCCATATATTTCTGTACTTCGAAACCAGGAAGGAACAAAACTTACTATACGTTTATAGCAACACTGAAATTATATCTATGAAGAATTCAAGATCATATTATCTATTACTGCCGTTTCTCATACCTCTCTATAAATGGATATTGATTTTCTCTGATTTACATTTTCACTTTCGCTGTACTTAAATCAAATTTGCTGTTTTCTCTTCCTTGTTCCTTCACCTGTCCCCGTTCTAGTATTCGTCTCGATGCTACGTAGCTTTAACATAATGGAAAGAATTATAACCTATTGCACAAGCCATTGAGCCCAAAAAGGAAGCATTTCTACACCTCGTATATTTTGCAATACAATTAAGCTGGCAAATCCACATCTAACAACAAACCACTAAATATTTTGCATGGTCATATAAAGATTGACCTAAAGTGCAGAAGAATCAAACTATATGTTCTTCCAGGCTTAGTTTTAGAAGGCGAGCCTAGGCGGCAAGTGATTACAAAACAAGGATTCAGCAGCTCTAGGAGAACTTGGACATTGAATGTGAAAATAAGATAGCCTTTTTAGTCCAATTCGACCACAATTCCTCACTTAATTTCATATAATTGCTTTAGTTTGAACCGTAAATAAAAAAGGCCCAAAATGTTAAAACCCCAATTTTCTAATGATTCCAAATTGAATAACTTTAGCCACTTGAACTCTGATAGAAACCTTCGGTGAGAGGTTTACAATGATCTTCGTCGGTCATCGACGACCACCAGAGGTGTAGGTGGTTGTTTTCTTCTAGATGAGTTGATTGTTTTCCTTGTCCTTCTCGTGTTGCTTCAAAGTATTTACCACTTACGTCTTTTTTTCCCTCTTTATTCAAATGGCATACGTCATCATATGATATTACTTTTTGTCGTCACTGTAGTTACTTGGTACTTACTTTCGTTTGCTTTCTTCATATTAGACCCAACTAGCAGTAACTTTTTTGTTATCACACCATATGGTTTGGCTTTTAAAAATTCTTTTTATTCATTTATAATTTTTTACCCCTTCTTTGAACCTCAATTTTTACATAATTTGCAAAAAGTAAGATAAAATAAAATATTTTATACCACAAAACCATAAAAAGAAGAATAAAGTATTAAAACTAGAAAATAAGTCGCCTCGCCAACAAAAATGCACGCGCCTTTGTGATGTGCCTCGTGCCTAATCTCCTAAGAGCTTTTGCGCCTCGGTGCTCCGCACGCCTTTTAATACTAAGCTTTGAGGTTCATTAAGTCCATAATGTTACTCTTGCACCTGGGTACTCCTCGCGCCTTTTTAAACTAAGCTTCAAGGTCAGTAACTCCATAATGTTTCTCTTGGTCACAACTTCTGCTTTGGTTCCTAGTTTGTCCATCAACGTTTAGCCCATTTTGTTTCATTCTTAAAACTCTTAGAACTCTCAATAGAACTTTCTGAAGTACTATTGTTGTTGGAAATTCTTTAGCTTCCTCTCTTTGTAACATCGAGTTCATTAGAGTTGGAGAAAAAGGAGGAGCGGGGTAAACATCATCATCAATTTTAAACTTCTCGCCATCCTCCATTAGCCACTATGTGGTGAAAAATTTAAAAGCATTATTCTCACCCATCTCGTTATCATAATCAAGTGTTGCATTACAAACATTTATATTTATGGAGCCAAAGGGATATAATATGGTTCCTTTTCACATTGAACGTGATTGACCTAAGCACCATTGAGCAATTGAAATTCCAAAAGCTCCATCCTGTGTTCTGCCCATGGAAACTGCCCATGGAAACAAAACTCGTCCGTTACGTTACGTAACGTCCGTTATGTAACGGATTTTGAAAATGCTGTTACGTAATGCCGCGATGAAATTCACGTCCAACTCGCCGCGTTGTCCGTTACATAACGGTGACTCACCGCGTTAGAACGCTTTTTTACCCGTTACATCCGTTATCATATCAAAATTGGTCAAAAAAAGAGAAAGGGAAAATATGCATAGTAGCATAAAAACAATAGAGACACACCAATAGGCTTTCGAGTTGAATAATATATACTACCTCCTATCCATATGTATTGCAACATAGGAAGTTTTACGCCCCAACGCACTACTTTAGATGCTAATATCTCTAATTTTATTTAAGTAAAAATTATAAAAAGTTGATATTAATTAAGCATATATCAAGACAAATCTAACAAGATCCCATATGACAATATTTATCCTTGTGTATAAATCATAAAAGAAGGTCAAAGGGTAGTGTATGAATAGTGCAAAATGTCAAAGGTTGCAATACACATGGAACGGAGGTAGTATATGATTTAGTATCAATTTATATATATAATAGGATATGAATCTCATATTTAAAGTAATATTTTATTCACCCTATGTGTAAGTTGTAACCCACTCCTATGATTGCTTTGGTCAAATTAAGGTATAAGAATACTTATAAAATTTCAAAAATGCCATTTTGAGGTTAAAATACTAATTGTGTGAATTTTTCAAAAAAATTCACGCCGCGTCAACACTGATTAGTCTCTATTCGACCGTTACAAGCCGCTCCCGCTTCATCGCTACCGTTACCGTGAACGCGACCGCGACCGCGACCGCGACCGCATCCGCATCCGCGAATTTCTTCCTTTGACACTTCTGCCCCATCATCCTCAGGTTAATACGTCCATCTTGACTTGGTCTGGAGTCAAATCCTCATAAAGAGAGATAAAAAAAATCAAATTTCAAGTGATAAATCAAGAATAGGTAAAGCAATCCTTAATATCTATTTTTCCGCTGCTCCTCTTAGCGCTTATTGTATATTTTTCATGATGTCATCCTAATCTTTTTCCTTTTGTATTTCAATGCTCTCTAATGGCTCCATCTAGTCCTCATTTAAGCTTGTTCATGTTATTTACTACTTCCTTTTTTGGAACTCTACATCCGACACCTTACACAACATTCATTATGAGACCGTTACACCGTGTTTTCCCTTAATCTTTTTTCAAATTCGATATATAAATCATAAAAACAAGAGTAAATTTATTTTATTGTGACTAATTTGCCCGACTCACATCTTCACTTCACTTTAGTCAGATGACCTTTTCTTTGTTTGGTGCTGTCTACCTAGTATATGACAAATAAATAAAGAAGTACTAAATACTTAAATTACCTTTTAGAAAAAAAGGTTTCTTGAATCAACAAAGGGCTAAAAGGTTTCTTGAATCAACAAAGGGCTATGCCGTGTATACTCGTGAGAATAGAAGTTAGGCTTGCTGAGAAAATGCCCCAAAGTTAATAGTTAGGAGTTAAAGGTTGGTGATCATTGTGTTTAATTAGCATTATGTTAATATTTACTACTAGATTTGTGGGCATGTTTCACGCTTCCAAGTTAGTTGCTTGTTTTTAGAGAGCCCAAGTACTATTGTAGTGGATAAAATTGCTTTTTAATTCACATTTAGAATATGTTGAGCAAATCTAAAGCAAAACTTCTCCATGTTTGTTCTACTCCCCTCTTTTCTAATAAACTATGATATGGTATCATGAGCATTAGCTTAGACCCTTTGAGTAAAATGAAGTAGAAAAAAGGAAAAAAAGATTTGGGTTCCATGTAGCACTCTGAGGGCAAGAAAGGGGAGCCTATATGTAGGGTTAGAAAGAAATGCTCTTACTTGACTGTTAGAGCGAGTTGCTCCATGAAGATCAATATTTATGAAGAGGCGAAGAGCTTTGTGATTAGAAGGCGGGTGTATAGAAATCGGTACAGTGGTTTGTTTCGAATTGTAGTTGATAATCATAAAGGAGTCTAAGACTTCTGATGATCTTCATTATAATGGGATGGTGAAAGTGAAGGAAACTACGCGAACAATGGGTACTTAGCGATGTCAGGCGTTGGAATTGGCTCCTACAAATTTTGGAGCAATGTGTGCGTATTGAGAACATGCTCCAAAATTAGTCTTAATTAGTAGTTCCTATTAGATAGGAGTTCATGGTTAGTGGTCATTGTGTGTTAATATTTTCTACTAGTGGTGTGGGCGTGTTCTGCACTTTCTTAGTTGCTTGTTTTTGGGGAGCCTAAGTGATCTAGTAGGCTTGTAAATGGTTCTTGTATTTAAAAGTCAATTCAGAATGTCCGTTCTACTCCCCTTCCTCTAAATAAACAGTAACAAGGCTAAAGTCATATATGGTCCGAGAATTTGTAGATCTCATGATTCTATATTTAGATTTCATTTTGTATTTGTCCGTATACATAGAAATATCTTCACTGCCAATGGAGTGTTTAGTGTTTTACCCTTTCTTTCTGCCTTGGTGGTCAGCATCAGAACCCTAAATGTTAGAGATCACTGATGTCTACTTCTTGATGGTTACCTTTGGCACCCACAGAGGGTTTTGGAAACTTGAAATTAGTTTTCCTGGCTATTATGCAGGAAGGGCTTAGGTTAATTCCTCTTTATTACATCCCTAGTTTGAAGCTGGCTTGTAAGTCTCATGCTATGGGTCCTCCAACATAAGTCCTATGAGGGAAAGGTAAGAAGCTTAGCGAACGAGCGGGCAAGTCCTGGAATACTTCCTCAGAAGTTTCTCAGCTAAGAGAAAGAACCTATGCCGTGCTTTTGTTTTCATCTGATATACCATTTGTGGCTAACCCTTTTTTTGTTGAAATCTTTTGGTCTCTGGTTTGGTGATTTTGCCTCGTAATGTGCGCGTTTTCTGACCAATGGCGTAGGATGTCGCAATGGCTATAAACCAATCCCTTCTAACAAGTAAATTATTTTGTTTGCAGAAGAAAGAACTAGTGAGGTTTCCTCTGCCATGAGAATCTAATGTTACCTTGTTTCTTATACGCCCATTATAAAGCAATAATGTTAAATGCAAATGGATACTGTATTCTGAGGTAACATGGTGCCTAGTCACAATTAGACTGAAAGCTGAATTGTACCGTCATTTTCATATGACATCCTTTAATCTGCTTTTTCTGGACATCTTTTAATCTTTTGTTAACTGTACTGATGTGTTTTCAGGGATGTGCCTCTATTGCGGTCGGGTGATTATGCTGATATTGCTAATGATGGCACCAATCACGAAGATAAGTTGAAGATGGAGAAGATTACGATCTATATTGAACACCCCCTACCTATCGAGCCTCCTGCAGAGCCTGCCCCACCAATGCCTCAACCCCTGAAACTTACCAAAAAGGAACAAAAGAAACTTCGCACACAGCGCCGTTTGGCTAAGGAGAAGGACAGGCAGGAGATGATTAGGCAAGGTTTACTTGAGCCCCCAAAACCTAAAGTCAAAATGAGTAACCTCATGAAAGTTTTGGGCTCTGAGGCAACCCAAGACCCAACAAAAATGGAGATGGAAATTCGAGCTGCAGCTGCTGAACGTGAGCAGGCTCATGTGGACAGGAACATTGCTCGCAAACTCACACCTGCTGAGAAGCGTGAAAAGAAAGAGAGGAAGCTGTTTGAAGATTCGAATACCTTGGAGACTATTGTATCAGTCTACAAGATCAATGACCTTTCACACCCCCAAAATAGGTTTAAGGTTGACATCAACGCGCAGGAGAATCGTTTAACTGGCTGTGCTGTCATTTCCGAGGGTTTTAGTGTGGTGGTTGTTGAAGGTGGGAGCAAATCCATCAAGAGGTATGGGAAGCTGATGCTTCGGCGGATAAATTGGGCTGCTAAGCTGGAAATTGAGGACGGGGAGGAAGATGAAGACGAGGAAAAACCAGCAAACAAGTGTCTTTTGGTGTGGCAAGGAAGTACAGCAAAACCAAGTTTTGACCGGTTCTCCGTCAAAGAGTGCAGAACTGAGGCTGCTGCCCGCAAAGTCTTCTTTGATGCTGGTGTTGGTCATTACTGGGAGTTGGCTGCTAACTTTGCGGATGACCAGATGTAAAAGCCTGGGTTTTTTGGTTTTTTGTTTTGGAGAATGGTAAGTCCATATAACCTTCTTTGTACCCACTAGTCAAATTACAGAACCATTGGTTTCTACTGCTTTTAAGCATTCTGGTCAGTTACTGTTGTGTAATTAATATTGCGGATTTCTCAGAGCATCCTGTGGAAGGAAAGATATTTTAGATGCCTAAAATTGCACGTTGTAGGTGACTTATTTTGCTTTCTGCTCCAAACAATGGCTCTTGTTTGCTGGTCTTTATTCTTTATGGAATATAGACGACTAATGATACTCGGGTAGTATTAGAACGATGAAAGTCAACTGAACTCCTTTAGTGTGAACATCTCAGCAAGCTTATGGTTGCACCGAACTACTACTGGCGCACGCTTGAAGTATTTTGACCTTCGATGGTAATGGTGATAAACTCAGCAGTAGATTACGGTTCCACAAAATGTGCTCTACTGTTTCTGAAAGGCTAAAATTCTTGAGGATTTTGATGTTTTATCGTCATTTTTACCATTTTGGTTCTGTTTCTTCGAGTTTGTAATTCTGTAGCCGTTTGTCCTGTTTCTTTCACCTTGAGCTTCTAAATTTAGAAGTCATGTCTCATGTGTGAAAGGTATGATCTCATTCTCTTCAAATGGAAAGATGGAGCGTGGAGTTTTCTCTTTGCCTGTCTTCGTTGCCCTAAAATTTGCGGTAGTGAATCAATGTGCTCCTCCACTAAAGTCAATAAAGTATGGGGCTTTTGGGCTGAATCTTTCTACTGATCTCGGTACCTAAAGATTACTTCCTTTCTAGGTTAGTAAAAGAAGCTTGATGTTACTTTGATATTTTTTTGCGTATGTGTAGCCATGTAAGGTAAAGTATGGGACATATCTAGTAGTGAAGAATCATTTTATTTATCATTTTTCTCTAAAAAGGCTTAAATGTGAGATTATGCATTTTGTAGTAACTCAATAATAAAACTTTAAACCTATACAAGAATACTAGAATATAAACTAATGTACTAAAAAATACTTCGTTTTTTTACTCGCATTGTTCTATCTTTCACACTATTCACTCATGTCCACTTAAATCAATATTGTGACTTACATGTAAGAAAACATATAGTATGTGAGATCTTGTTAGATTCGTATTAAAATGTATAGATTATTAAAATCTATTTTGTATAATTTTTTTATTGTATATAATTAAAGATGTTTAACATCTAAATTGTGTCATGGATTGCATAAACTGGTTCAATGATGCGAGTGAAAAAACGGAGGTAGTATTAAATAAGGAAAACATAAGTAAAGGAAGATGGCCGCGATATTCATGCAACTTGATCCATGTGTTTTTAATGTTAAAGCTTTCCTACATGCTCCATATATATTCTCAATATACGAAATTCATCAAGCATGATATCATACCAAATTGGAGTTGAAAAGCAAAATTTGAGTTTGTTATTTGATATGAACATGATAATGAGTCAAAATGCTCTAAAATGCAATCTAAATGCAAAAAACTATATGTAAATGTGATATGTCAATTGGCACGGGTTGCAAGAAATGTACTTGTAGTCCTTGCCTCGACAATCGTTTATGAGCCACCTTTTAGTGCAGGTAGAAGAGTTCCTGATGAAAAAAATCCCGACTCTCCTCGAAAAGCATTGAAATTTATGTTTGTGTGAAGGATTGGGATCTAGCAGATAAGAAAAGAAAGATTTGAAGATGGACAATGATGATGAAGATTATCCTTGGATGAAAATGACACCAGAGTATGGATTGGACAGGGGAGGTGGTGTAGTGTATCGGAGACAAGCGGGAAGTCCCCACGGAATATTAGAAGAAGTTTGCATGCAAACTGAACAAACTGATGCACCCACTCCATCATTAACCAATTCCTCTTTGAATTCCTGGTATGGAAAGAATTACATGAACTTTGATTCCTTGGGATACATAGGTTACTTTTTTTTTTTTGAAAATTTTACTTTAATTGTTAAAATTATTTAAAGTTTTCAAAGGTGAGCTCAAGCCCCCATACTCCAATCAAAATCTATTTCATTTAGTAAGTAAATTTGTTTAAAATCTTCATTATTGAATATTTATTGATGAGTTTATATAGGTCAAAAATGAGTGGACTTTGATTTTACCGAGTTTTTTGAGTTTCATTAAATCATTTTTTGGCTGATAATCTTGTTTATAGGCTAGGAATTCAAGTAAGTTAGAGTCAAATTTTTGAGGTGGGTAAATTTGGGTAGGTTTACAAATAGATAACATTTTGGTATTTTACTAATATGCTTCATCCTTTTCACAATACTTGCAGTCTTTTGATTTTCGTACTATTTAAATGCTTACTTTGATTTTGCTTCTTCTACTTATAATACAAAAACTATTATGTAATATTTTGTTCGGTTAGTCTCAACATATGTTTTTTATAATATAATTTTTTTTTAATGAATAGATAAATCAAAGATTTTGATTGTCAAAGACGTGAATTACAAAGCATGATACTTCAAGTGTTTCAACAATTATAACATCAAGGATATAGGTTTTCATTGATTCTTTTTAACTTGATATTTAATGGTAGGTTAATTAATACATACTTTTTCTTCCCTAGAAAAAAGTACTCACCTAAATTTAAATATTGATGCAATTTCATTTATGTAGATGGGTCCCTAATTTTCCCCGTAATTAAAGAGGTAAGAGCTAACCGATTAAGCGATCAAAAAGTCTTCAGTTCGTCGGTTCTTCCCATGAGAACATGAAAAGGAAGAGTGACACAAAGATAATGAAGTAGCAAGATTGCAAGAGAACTAGAAAGCCGCCCTTTTTACTTGGACCAAATTATTAAAGGATCCCAACAGTAGATTAACACCCACACCTAATTCCTCCATCCCTCCACCCTTTTTTCCATACTCTATTACAAAAGCCATGACTAGCAAAATTAAATACCCACTTTGCCACATGTCTTCATTACATCACAAATAACTACCAATGGTAAAAGATTGAAATAAAATAATACTTTTCCTATAGTGAACCGCTTGTTCCACTTTAACATTTGACACTATTTATACATCTTATTTTGAATATATATTAATTATTACTATTATCCGAAGACGAATGCTATTAGTTGAAATGGTTTTGGATTTTTCAAATTGTAATCTATTTACAATTTTTTGTACATAAATCGTTACTGAAATTGGTCAAAATTGTGCATTTATAAATATTAACGTCAAAATATAACAGTAATAAAACTGGCCCTTTCATATTCTCAAATAAAATAATAATAAATGAAAGAAACAAACCCTTTTACTACAAGCCTTGATTTCATGTGATGTGCTCACTCAAGAAATTTGAGACGTGTTGACAATAGATTAGGAGGTTTTAGGTCACCTCTCTCTCACCCTCCCATCCCTCTTTTAAGTATGCTAATTTCTACGGTTTGTCCACTCTCACACCCAATTTCACATTCACAACAAACTATATTAAACAAAACAAGAACAAAAACCGACTCACAATTTTTTATTGTCTGAAATATATTCCTATATATACACATTTTCCATCAAATTATGCATTTCAAACTAGTTTAGCATTCCAAGTTAAACAAGGGGGAGTTAAAGTTTTCCCACTTGCCAAACAAATCCTTTATTACAACATAGGAAAGAAATCTCAATTTCCATATATAGTGTATTCACTTCATTGTTTGGGAGTATATATATAGAGGGCTATAAAGCTGGAGATCCTAAGAGGTACCACTAAAATGTCCCGTGTTGTAGATGATAATTCTGCCTCTTCATCACCTACTCTCTTACCTTATTTTGGATCATCACACTACCATACAATGGACCTTGAGTCCAACGGTGGTGGTAGCGATAGCGGTGGTGGTGGTGGTGGTGGTCGTCGTGTATCGTTTTCACCTACACTTGGCCAGCTCTTGAAGCGTGTAGGTGATGCTCGAAAGGAAGACACGGGGGATGAAACCCCCGTGCACCATGCACTTGCCCTGAACCCTGATGCACGGGCCCTCCCTTTTGTTCTTCGCTTCTCGAACCTCACCTACAATGTCAAAGTCACAAAGAAAATGCTAATTCCAGGCATCACTTCCCGTGTTCCAGCTCCAGGAGATCAGCTCCCTAGAGGCAACAACGGGGTGTTCTCTCGTACGAAAACTCTCTTGAATGATATCTCTGGTGAGGCGCGAGATGGTGAAATCATGGCCGTGCTAGGGGCTAGTGGGTCGGGGAAGTCGACACTCATCGACGCCCTTGCAAACCGTATTGCAAGGGGTAGTCTCAAAGGAAAAATAACCTTGAATGGTGAACCACTTGAGTCACGGCTACTCAAAGTTATATCAGCTTATGTGATGCAGGATGATTTGCTCTTTCCCATGCTAACCGTGGAGGAGACACTAATGTTCTCAGCAGAGTTTCGACTCCCTCGAACCCTGTCGAAGTCTAAGAAGGAGGCTAGAGTCCAGCAACTGATTGATCAGCTTGGGCTAAGGAACGCGGCCAAGACCATAATAGGCGATGAAGGACATCGTGGGGTGTCGGGTGGAGAGCGTAGAAGGGTGTCAATTGGTATCGACATCATTCATGACCCCATCATTCTCTTCCTCGACGAGCCTACCTCAGGGTTGGACTCCACAAGCGCGTTTATGGTGATTAAAGTGTTACAAAGGATAGCTCAAAGTGGTAGTATTGTTATGATGTCAATACATCAACCTAGCTACCGTATAATGGGATTATTGGACCGACTTATATTTTTATCTAAAGGACAGACGGTATTCAGCGGTTCGCCATCGGACTTACCAGGGTACTTTGAGGAGTTTGGGCATTCAATTCCGGAGAATGAGAACAAGTCGGAGTACGCCTTGGACTTGATCAGAGAGTTGGAGGGTGCTCCGGGAGGCGCCAAAGCGCTAGTCGAATTCCACAAAGGGTGGCAGATGAAGAAGAGAAGTGTCCTACCAAACATCGAAGGCGCACCCCTAGACAGTAGGGGTGGCCTGTCTTTAAAAGAGGCTATTAGCGCAAGTATCTCTAGAGGGAAACTTGTCTCGGGAGCTACTAACGCTGATGCTAGCCCCGCGTCAATGGTCCCAACTTTTGCTAACCCTTTCTGGAATGAGATAGTCACTCTTTCCAAAAGGTCAGTTATGAACTCCCGTCGAACGCCAGAGCTTTTCGGCATTCGACTTGGAGCTGTCCTAGTCACAGGGTTCATACTTGCAACTATGTTTTGGCAGCTGGATAACTCTCCTAAAGGTGTGCAAGAGCGTCTAGGCTTCTTCGCTTTCGCCATGTCTACAACTTTCTACACTTGTGCAGATGCTCTCCCAGTATTCCTCCAAGAGAGATACATATTTATGCGGGAGACGGCCTACAATGCCTATCGTCGGTCCTCCTATGTTCTGTCACATGCCCTCACCGCGTTCCCTTCCTTGGTGTTCTTATCCTTTGCATTTGCAGCCACAACATTTTGGGCAGTCGGGTTAGACGGTGGTGCTTCGGGGTTCTTCTTCTACTTCGGAATCATCTTAGCCTCTTTTTGGGCCGGTAACTCGTTCGTGTCCTTCCTCTCAGGGGTTGTCCCTCATGTCATGCTTGGTTATGTCATAGTTGTGGCCATTTTAGCTTACTTTCTCCTCTTTTCGGGCTTCTTCATCAACCGTGATCGTATTCCAAACTATTGGATATGGTTCCACTATATTTCTTTAGTTAAGTACCCTTATGAAGGTGTCCTACAAAATGAGTTTGAAGACCCTACAAAGTGCTTCATTCGGGGTGTACAAATCTTCGACAACACCCCGCTTGGAGCCGTGCCTAATGCCATGAAAGTACGGCTCTTGCAGACCATTAGCGGCTCGTTGGGGATGACGATAACACCCTCGACGTGTGTCACCACCGGTGCTGATATACTTCAACAACAAGGGGTGACTGACTTGACCAAATGGGGTTGCTTGTGGGTTACTGTTGCTTGGGGTTTTTTCTTTAGGATTTTGTTTTACTTTTCTTTATTACTGGGAAGCAAGAACAAAAGGAGGTAAAAATTTGATCAATTTACTTGTTAGGATTGCCTTAATTTGGGTTATGGGCTGATCCTTTTGTGCATTTTATTACTATAGTTATAATTATTTTTTAATTTAGTTTGATGTTAATTTTGAATTCAGTGGGAAGTAAGCTGGAGTTTGGTGTAAAACTGTTTCATAAATTTCCTCATAAGATATACAACTCAAATTTCATTTATCAGATCAACTACTTTCATTGCGAAAGTTTGACATGAAGATTTTGTCCTATTGCAGATTTTATATTTTTTTTCAAAATTTTGTTCACCAACCAATTGTATCTTGTTTCTGATTTAATGTTGTGCATTATGCATTTTGGTGAACCACAAGTTAACTATTTTGCCAAGCTTTGAAATAGTCATAGCTGATTAAAATCCTGATAAGTCTTCAAATAAAAAGCTACATTCACACATACTTCATGTTGCTTTAATATATGGTTGCTTTATAATATAGTGTACTGTGAAGAATAAGGATGCTAGCTAACTTAGTTGGTAAAAAGTTTATGAAAATGATATTCGGGAGATAAGACATGTCTAAATTATTGCTTTTTTTTCGCTCGACAAATCAGAAAATATAGCACTAGAGGCTTTAGCAGTTTTTAATATCCTTAACAAGGTTGTTTGATTTGAGATGTTATGCAAGAAATAGTGGGGACTAGAGTTAAACCCAATTCTAGTAGTTACAATAAAGGGGATTTTTCTAGAAAGTTATTAGCAGCAAGTAACTTAAGTCTTGACTTCAGCGGTGTATAATTAATCATGCCTTAAATGCAAGATTTCGACAATGAAGTAGGGTGGAGAAAGTCAGTAGTCACACCAAATTAGACTTGTTGATGTCAATGTTGTTTTCTTGTGGCACAATTAGTTTCGTAAGTCTAGTTTGATAGAATGGGTCTTTCGTCATATCTCATATGGTCCAAATGTGTATTCGTAGATATTTATGATTTGATCTTTTTCTTTAATTTTGAAAATTTTAAACTAGTTTCTCTAAAGAAGTTTTAACATGCTATATTTTTACTATTTAACCTTCTAACCTACATTTTATAGCTTCTGTTTTCTTATTAACTAAAGGTATCTTTTCCCTAACTTATTTTCAGTTCAATTCAGTTTTAATTAGTTCAGTTTAATTTAATTAAACTTTAATTAGTTCAGTTTAGCCTTAATCTCGTTGATCTTATTATTATTGCTAATCAAATATATTTTACTACTCTCTCCGTCCCACAAAGCTGTATACACTTTTCTTTTTCTTCCATCCCATAAAGTTCTATACACTTCTGTTTTTGGACATGACACATTACTACTTTTTCTTGACTTTTCAACCATGACCCACTACCCTCTCACATCCAAATAAAATAATATTCTACTAACTCCTCTCACATCCAAATAAAATAATACTCTACTAACTCCTCTTAATACAATTGATAATTGATAACCAAACAACAATTTATCATATAAAACTATGTATCCGACCAAGTGTATAGAGCTTTTTGGGACGGAGGGAGTAATTATTATTATTACATTATTATTGCTAGATATTTTTTTTAATTATATCTTTACTTGTTATTAATATCACTATTATTATTACTATTACTACATAACAATAGTTATTATCATATTAATAATTCTTATTATCATTGTAATAATATTTATTTATTATAAACATTATTATTATTATTATTATCATCATCAAGTATTATGGAGACCTCCAGGCCCGTCAGGCCGTCACTGGGGCAGGGCAGACGGGGCGCCCGCCCAGGCCCAGGGAGAGGAAGGCCCAGTTCTGATTTTCCATCAAACAAAATAAATATAAACAGCAAAAGCAATATATGGTCATTAAAACTAGGAAAAATTGTTAATTACCACCTTTTATAAACCACTTTTTGTAAGATACCACCTTAATTATTATTTTTTTTAAATTACCACCTTTTGTTTTCAAATCTTTTAATATTCCCACCATTTAACGTTTTCCGTCTAACAAATCGTTATGTGGGGCCCACTCTATCTTTTAATTTCAATCTCCCTCCATCTCTCATCTTGTTTTCATTTCTCAACTTCGACCCTCTCTCTCTTCTTCTCTTCTCTGATTCCCTTTTCATTTACCATCACAACTAGGGTTTTTTTACCCAAATCTCTCTCTCTCTCCTACTCATACGAATCTATCTCTGTCTTCTTCTTCATAACCGAGCAGTAAAGTGGGCCCAAGAGTATCGTCATTTTCGAAGAACGTGGACTAAGTGGACCAAATCAACCTCCTTTTTGTCAAAATCAGCATTCATGCTCTACATAATTCATGCTTTTACATCACCAAATGCATTTTACAACTTTCATATGAACCTTGCAAAGCCTCTAATTTCACCTTCAAGTGTTAATCTTGAAAAATAAAGCCACAAATTAGAAATTATTACTAATAATGCATAATTAAAGCTTGAACATAAAATTAGGGTTTCACAATACTAAATTAATCAGTTAAAGGAAAATTTTGTCCTTAATTCACCCACAAAAATACCCAGCAATGAAGGCCTAATTTTTCGGCACGTATTTGCTTTTTTTCAGGAAATTGAGTAACTTTTCTTAAGTGAAAACAACATTACTACATTCGATTTTGACCTAATTGAATGAAATTGCCATAAATTTTTAGTTTCGAACAATTCGATCAACTATTGCTCTACAATTCGATTTTGAAATTGTTAGAGTTAGGATTCACACTTTGCAATTGAGTTGGGGTTCTTTGGGTTAGTTATAACCTTAAGTTGCCAGTTAGAGTGGGCCTCACATAATGATTTGTTAGACGGAAACCGTTTAATGGTGGGAAGATTAAAAGATTTGAAAACAAAAGGTGGTAATTTTATAAAAAAAATTAAGGTGAAAATTTACAATAAGTGGTTTATAAAAGGTGGTAATTAATAATTTTTCCTTAAAACTAAGGTAATTTAGTTGTAGTTAACTCTGTATTTCTTGCGGGAGCGATCGAATCCTATTGAGTGGGCCTTGTGGCTTTTCCACATGTTCATATGAGTTCCAACCTTTATTTTTCATCACATTTCTTTTCCAACCTTTATTTTTGTAAGTCAATGACCTCTTTGTTTGCATTTTCTCTCTTTTGAGATTTAAGTTTGATTATTAGTTTCCATTTTCTTCTTCTAGTTAAACTTTTATTTTGTTTGTGACATATGTAAGTTTGGTTTTCTTGTCAAATTTAATTATATATATCCTAGATAACTTAGTATAGGATTGATTAAGAACCAAGATATAATTCTAATTATATAAAGATCATTAATCATGACATTATAATAACTTGATAGATGAAACACTTAAATGGAAAAGAGGAGATATAGTCTTTCATTATATTAATTATACTAAAACTATTATTAATTACTCGTATTACTCTTAAGTTTTTGTACGAAATTGAAAATAGGTAATACCGAAAAATATTTGTTTAGCATAATAATAATAATTATATTTAAAGCAGTTTTTCAGGGCCTTTAATTGTTAGTTCGCTCCGGGCCTCTAAAACATCAAACAGTCTTGGAGACCTCTTCACTTGTTTCCAAAGTTTGATTAAGGTAAAAGAATTATTAGTTATAATATGACAACAAAAAGGGATATGACTAAATGGTAAAGTCTATAACATTTCAATATGACAACAAAGTTTGATTAAGGTTTGTATATAGTCGGACGCCATACAACGTTAAGGAGTAAAGTCAACTCTATCCATTGTAAACCGCTTTAAGACTTAAGAGAGGCAACTATTGCACTTCTCTTTTCTCTCATAAAAGTTGCAATCTCGTTTGATCAGTGATCGTTTCATGAAATGGTAGTGTCATAGATAGACTTAGTCCAAGCTATAAATGCTGGTGGTGTAAGCAATTTTGATTTTGTAAGATGGAAGTTGAAATATGGATCAATTCCATAACAGAAAAGTTGTCATTCACGCGTTGCCCACATGGAGCTCATGTGGTAGATTTACCCATTGTGTGTTTTCAGACTTTTCACCTCACCGAACAAATCCTCTCTTTGCAAATCCAAGGTCCTAGTGATGAAAATGTATGAGCCTTCGTTAATATCACTCTCACTCATGATATACAAATATGTACTAGACACCCTTATGTCCAATGGTATAATTTGCTTTTTTCTACATGAAAAATTAAGGTTCAAATATTGGTGGAAGTAAAATTTCAATATCGTTGGCGAAAGGGGGGTTGGGGTGGTGTATAACTTGTAATGGATCTGTAGGTGGGGGCCCTGTACTAGTACAGCCTAAAAACCATGCACCGTACACCCGGGTGCACCGTGCGCACGGTGCACCCGGTGGCATTTTGGTGATTTTCGTGAACTTTAGTAAAACAGCTCTAATACTATTTCCTTCCATTTTACATCACTAAGTGAAAGCTACCTCAGTGGTTGGGCCTCTATGCTTTCTCCGCGTTAGAGGGTCGCGGGTTCGAATCCCCCTCTACCACTCTTTGTTGTTTTTTTTCCTCCTTCAACTCATTTTTTATTAATCTTCTTTTATTCCTATTTTCTTAAAAGAAATATATTATTGCTCATTTAAAAGTTATATTGCTCATTTGAAAGTTACGATGCTCATTTAGTTATTTTTCAAGTTCAAGTATAATCAATTTGGTCATTCAAAAATAATATTGCTCATTTACTTGTATTATAACTGATTACTCTATTTGGTATTTATTTTAACACATTAGAAAATATATTTTCTCATTTTAAGATATATTTCTCATTTGAAATATATAATGCTCATTTTAGTAATATATTCGTCAACGTGACACAGTATATACATGTTAACTAATCAATAAAGAATTATATAATTACTCATTTAAAAGATAAATTACTCATTTATTTATTTTCCACGTACCAGTGTTAAGCTACTACAAATTAGAAAATAATATTGTTTATTTTCTTCTTTTTTCTGACTATTTATTTTTTATTTTTAGACATTAGAAATAGACATTTAATTTGCTCATTTAAGATACATCGCTCATTCGAACTATGTATTGTCCATTCTAGTGATATATTGGAAGCTTAAAAATTAAAGTGAATTTAAAATAATTATATATTCTACAGCGTAAAATAAGACAATGTTTGCTCATTATAAGGATGTTTTACTCATTTAAATTATTTTTTGCTCCATAAATATTCAGTGGTATTTTTAATAATTTCATTAAATGAGCAATATTCTAAGAGTTTTTTGCTCATTTAAGGACTTTTTTGCACTAAGTAACATATTTACTCATTTCAAAGCTATATTTCTTATTTCATTAATTTTTCAATGGGTATCTTATTGTTTGTTTAGTTTTTATTTCTCCACATTGAAAAAAGAATTGGAAAAAGTTAGAGAGTGGAAAAGAAAAGAAGAATATAGTAAGAAAAATTTAAGTCATAGTAACAGCTCATTTTGTGAATGAGCAAATTTATTACTTCACTCAAGATCAAAATGTTTACTGATCTTCCTGTGTAAAAAAGATTGCTCATTTGATCAAATGAGTAAACTAAAACTGCTCATTTGATCAAATGAGTAAAATAAAACTGCTCATTTTGTGAATGAGCAGATTTATTTTACCTAACTTGAGATTAGAATGTTTACTTATCAAAACAAACATGCTCATTTGTCAAAATGAGCAGATTGATTTATCTCCAAGACAAAATAAACTGCTCATTTGATCAAAATGAGTAAAATAAAATTGTTCATTTTGTAAATGAGTAGAGTTAATTTAACTCACTCAATATCAAATCATAATGTGAACTATATCAAACATATTTTTCCATGTTTTCCTTTGAAAATCATGTTGCTCATTTCCTTATTTTTTACTCTCACTGTTTGTTTTTAATTGTTACAAAATGAGTAGATTTATTTTACTTCACTCAGAATCAAAAATCTTTACCGATCTTCCTTTGCAAATAGATTGTTCATTTGATCAAATGAGTAAAATAAAATCGCTCGATTGTGATCAGAATGTTTACTGATCTTGCTGCACAAAAACGATTGCTCATTTTGATCAAATGAGTGGAATGTATTTTAAGAAATGAAAAAAGTTAGTGAGTGGAGAAGAAAAGAAGAATAAAATAAGTTTTTTATTTAAATTTTTTTAAAAAATATATTATAACAGAATATGGAAAATATTAAAAAGAAAAAAGGCGTGTTATAATAATTATATATTCTACCCGTAAAATAAATTTAAAAATAACAATTATAATACAACATCTCTACAAAAAAATAATTATAGTACAACAATATGCAAAATAATTGAAAAAGATAAAATAAAAAAAAGCTAAAATAAGAACTAAGACTATGGAAAAAACATGGAAAAAAAATTAAACAATGAGATTCAAAGCCAAAAGAGGAGGAAAAGACAAACGTAAAAAAAAATTATAAATGATTGGTATGGGAGTCGAACCCATGACCAACTACCATACACATAAACCTCAAGACCAACTGAGATAAACTATCTACATGGTATTGGGGCAAGCTTTTAATACTTACACTCTTGCCCAGATTTTCGCATTAATTACAATAATGCCACCGGGTGCACCATGCGCACGGTGCACCCGGGTGCATGATAATAATTGTATAAAAAATTATTCTTCTTATTATAATATAATCTCATATTTATAAATGACAAAATATGAGATTATATTTAAAAAATAAAGAAAATTTTATCATAAGGGACCTTTTAAAACATTTTGCTTGTAAATAAATGCCCATAAAAAATTTAATTGTGAACAAACACCCAATAATTTAATATATTTGTCATTTAGGACTCGAATTTCATTTTTCGGCAACGTGGTCAACTTTCCGGCATTGACCTCATCAAAACACTATCTCTCTCCTACAACCCCCTTCCCCATCCCACTTCTTGAGTTTACACGCAGACACCCCCCACCTTTGTTTGTTGAAGTTAAGTCTGCATATTAAGATTGTAGCAGTTTGGTTTGAAAAATCAACACTTTCACTTAAACGGTTATATTTCATGTCTGATGCTCTAAGTTTTGATTTTGGTGGATTAAAAGATAAATTAAAAGGTAAAGAACTTGTGGGTTAAAAGAGAAGAGTCATTCTAATTCTATCGTGAAATGAGTGTTTAAAATTATACTCCAAGGATGATAATAACATGTTAATTCTACTGTGAAATGAGAACATGAATATGATTTTATACCTTCTAAATGAGTGTGCAATGATCTTTATTGTTAATTCTATTGGAGTCTGCGTGATTGCTTTTTTGTTTTTAGGAATTGGCAGATAGTATGTAACACCAACTCATGAAAATGGCAGGAACAGTGTGTGAGTGAGAAACTAAAAATGGTGCTTGAAATGCCTATGATTATGAATCAATCGAGTCGAAAACAGAGGATTGGGAATTGGGGGGACTGCGTGTAAACTCAAGAATTGGGGGGTTTTCTGCGTGTGAACTCAAGCAACAAGATGGGAAAGGGGTTGTACGAAGTCAATGTCGGAAAGTTCACCATGTTGCCGGAAAATGAAGTTCGAGTTCTAAATGACAAATATATTTAATTATTGGGTATTTGTTCACAATTAAATTTTTTATGGGTACCTATTAAAAACCAAAAAGTTTTAAAAGGTTCCTTATGACAAAATTTTCAAAATAAAATATAAAAAATGATATACAAATATGTGTCATCCCTCTCTTTTCATCACTTTTCCTATGATTACATCATGTTTTATTACAAATGTTACAAACACTTCTCACTCAGTGACGGAGTATATATAACTAATATCACTAAATAGATTTGGTTTAGTTGGTTTTTAATCACAAATAAAGTAAACAACTCATGAAACCCGGGTTCAAATCTCCATACCAACATTTTTTTCCCTTTCATACAATTTATTTCAAATTGTTAATTTTCATCTGAACATTACTGTCTCCACCATTGTTCCCACTCATGACACAAAAAAGTTATCTCTTAATTTAAACATACTCTATCAAACTTTCTCTCTTATCTTCCATATAATTAATCTACTATATTAAATTATGAGAAATAAAGTATATAATAATAAATAAAAACTCCACTTGTATGATGAATTTTTTTTTTTTTGTATAAATGCACCCAAAATACCCTTTTTATAGTTTCAAATAGAGAAATTGAAATTTTGAAAGTGTTGTAAGGTACATAAAAATGGATGTCATTTGGTAGATAATGAAAAAATTATGACCATTGGTAATTTTATTTTATTCTTTACTTTTTCAATTTTCCGAAAAAAATTAATTATAAATTTCAAAAATAAAGTAGGTGGTGACATTAGTAAGAGTTGCGTGTCACATTGCCATTAGTCTGTGCTGTTACGCAATGAAGACCACCTCTATTACCAACTTCATGACTTAATATTACGACATTAAAAAAATATAAGAGTGAGATTCATGTTTTATTCTTCTTGTTATCAACTAATTCTCATGCCCAAAATAAACATGGGTGGGAGTGTTATAAGATCTAGGATGGAGTAAAATTCTCTACAAATCGAAAATCATAGTATTTTCTTGTTGCTATATATTTTCTCCGTTCCTTTTTATTCACTATAAGTGTCATTTTATACTATTTACATACATATTTTTAGCTATCTATTATGATTAATGCATAATGATAACATATAATCCAAGGTCCTAGTGATGAAAATGTTTGTGCTTTTGTTTATATCACTCTAACTCATGATATAAAAATATGTGTCATCCCTCCCTTTTTACCACTTTCTGTCAACTACGTAATATTTCATTATGAATCTTACAAATACTTCCCGCTTAGTAACGGGGGGGCGATACCGCCACAAGGTCAAAAAAAAATACTCCCTCCGTTTTACATTTGCTTTTGCGCGCAAGGAAAAAAATGCAAAAGTAAGAGACAATGATAGTAAAAATAAGGAAAAAGTAAAAAAGGTAGAGAGAAGGAAAGAAAAAGTAGGAGAAAAGTGTAAAAATTAGGTGGACGGTTTCCATTTATGGGAAAATGTAGAAGTGTACCATTTTAAAAAAAAAACCAGCATGGAAAAATGTACATCTTAAAAAAACGGAGAGAGTAACATATATACTCCCTCCTTCCCGTATTAGATGATACAATTTGAGTGGCACAGAGTTTTAAAAGTGTTATTTGACTAATTTATTTTATTGAGAGTAGTTGATTATTAGTATTTGTTTTAGTACATAAAGTACATGTTGGTGGGGCATATCATAAAAGTTTGGAGTGAGTGGGGCCATTAAGTTAATTATATGTAGGACCATTAATATTAAAAAATAATATTTATATTATACTCGAATGCCATTTATTGAAGTGTATCAAGTAATGGGAGATGGACAAATAAAGGAAGTATATAATCTAATATAGAACAGATGGAGTATATAATTTAATGTAGTATAATATCATTAAATAAACTTGGTTTAGTTGGTTCTTAAACACAAATCGAGTAAACAACTCATGAAACCTGGGTTCAAATCTCCATACTAACATTTTCTCCCTTTCATATAATTCATTTTTCAAATTGTTAATTCATCCCTCTCATCCAAAAATTTCTAACTCCACCATTGTTCCCAGTTCCACTTATGAGTCATGACACAAAAATATTATACATCCCTATCTTTCATAATTTTAACATACTCTATCAAACTTTCTCTCTCTTATCTTCCATACTATTAATTTACTATATAAAATTATGAGAAATAAATTATATAATAATAAATAAAACCTTACCTCCACTTGAATGATGAAAAAAATATTTTTTGTGTAAATGCACCCCCAAATACCCATTTTTATAGATTTAAAGAGAGAAATAGAAATTTTAAAAGTTATGTGGCAAGGTAAATAAAAATGGATGTTTGGGGGTGCATTTATACAAAAATATTAATTATTATTTATTGTTGATAAAGAGAAAATATTACCACTGGTAATTTTATTTTATTCTTTTACTTTTTCAATTTTCCAAAAAAGTAATTATAAATTAAAAAAATAAAGGGTATGTTCTCCCTATCTTATTTTCAGTTCAGCTCAGTTGAATTCAGTTTAGCTCCAATCAGTTCAATTCAGTTCAGTTCAGCTCCAATCAGTTCAAATCAATTCATATCATTTTTTTATAAGCATTTTGTTAAATATTATTATTATGGTTCTCTAATTTATTTTACTAATTACTCTTACTACTTCCTCCGTTTTTTTAATCGCTACACTTTCTATTTTTGGCAATTTGGAATTAATGACTACACTTCTTTTTCTTTCTATTTTTGGTAAGTTTTTTGCTGTGAATTTACCATATTACCCTTACTTTAAAAATTAAAGCTTACTTAATTACTAATTATAAACATATCATTTAACCTAATGACTTTTACCTAATTCTAACCCAATTAATCAACCATCCATCAATCTTCAACAATTCATCAAACCCCAACCCCTTTTTGACCACCACCACCACCATCTCCTTCAACCACCGCCATCTCCACCATTTTCTCCGACCACCACTGCTCACCATATCAACGCCACCATCTTCATCACCTTCTTACCTCCTTCTTCACCACAATCGAAGTTTCTGGGTGGTTGTTCGATTTTTTTTGGTTTTAGGATCGAATATTTTTGGGTTTTAGTTCGATTTCCTTCTTTTTTTTAGGTTTTAGGTTCGAATTTTTTTGGCATTTCTAGGTTTTTTGGTGCATTCATTAACCACCATCGTCTTTGTGTTGTTGTTCGAAATCTGGGTAGGAGGTTTCGAAATCTGGGTTGGGGGGTTTCGAAAAGGTGGAGGTGGTGGTGGCTTGTTTTCGAAAAGGTGGAGGTGAGGAGTCAGGCTGGTTGTCGAAAAGGGGTGTTTGGTGGTGGTTTTCGAAAAGGTCTGTGGTGGTGGCGATGGGCTGCGGTTGTTTGCGACGGTTTGTGGAGGGGGTTGTGGTGGTTATTGGTCGAATTAGTGGTTGTTTTCGTTAAGGGTGAGGGTGGCGCCGTGGTGGTCGCGCTGGAGGTTCAGGGGTTGGAGGTTTAAAGGGGTAGGTGTTAGGGTGTGGGTGTGGGTGGTGATGGGGGATTTCAGGTGGTGGTGGTGGTGGTGGCCTTTCACAGTTTTTTTTGTAATTCCCTCAAATGCTCCCCACTAATATACACAATTAACCACCCTTCCAAATTTTGCCTAGGAAACCGTGTTTTTAGAAGTGTAGCGATTAAAAAAACGGAGGAAGTATTATTATTTATTTATTTTTATATTATTATTATTAATTATTATTATTATTAGTTTTATACATTATTTTGTTTATTATAACTTTACTCATTATTATTACTATTATTATTAGGGAGGAACATGGTTATGGTCAAAAGCACAAATCAACCCACATTTTTTAGCCTACAAACCAATCAAATCGCGTCAAAACGGTTTATGTTACAATTTTGCGCGGTCCGACACAATCATTATTTTTATTACTAATATTATTATATTAGTAAATCTAATTATTAAAATAGTAATATTAATTTACTTCTTAGATATTATTGTTATTTATATAATCATCATCAAGTACTCCCTCCGTCCCAAAAAAACTTTATACAATTGATCAAACACTTAGTTTTAGATGGTAAGTTGTTGTTTGACTATCCATTGCATTTTAGTAAAAAGGTAGATGTGATAGGAGTTAGTGGGGTTTTGTTTTATTTGGATGTGAGATATTAGTGAATCATGGTTAAAAATTCAAAAGAATAAAGTAGTGGTGGGTCATGTCCAAAAATAGAAGTGTATACAGCTTTCTATGACGGATGAAAAAGGAAAGTGTATAGAGCTTTTTGGGACAGAGAAAGTATTAATATATTAATAAAAATAATATAAAATAATTATTATTAATTGTACTAGAATAAAGTAGTGGTGGGTCATGTCCAAAAATAGAAGTGTATACAGCTTTCTATGACGGATAAAAAGGAAAGTGTATAGAGCTTTTTGGGACAGAGAAAGTATTAATATATTAATAAAAATAATATAAAATAATTATTATTAATTATCATTATTATCATTAATCATTATAATTATTAATTTATGATTATTAATATTATTTATTTAAAAAATATCCAAAATACTATTATTATTATTCATTAATTATTAATTATTCATTATTATTACCTATCATTATAATTATTATTTAATATTCATATTATTGTTTAAACATTATTTATATATTTACTACATTCAATTTAATTCGATATAGTAATTTAATTTAATTTAATTTAATTCAATTCAATTCAATTCAATTCAGTTCAGTTCAGTTTAGTTCAGCTTAGTTCAGTTCACTTCAGTTCAGTTCAGTTCAATTCTATCTAGTCCAGTTCAATTTAGTTCAGTTCAGTGCAGCTCCAATCAGTTCAGTTCAGTTCAGCTCCAATCATTTCAGTTTAGTTCAGTTCATTTCAGCTCCAATCAGCTCAGTTCAATTCAGCTGTTTTATGTCGAATATAACAGGCTGAAAGTAGATGGAGACATCAGCAAGAGCCTTGTGTCACATTACTGTTAGTCTGTGCTCTTATGCAATGGGGCCCACCTTTATGACCAACTTCATGACTTAATACTAGGACATTAAAAAATATAAGAGTGAGATTCATGTACTTCTTCCGTTTCAAAATACTTGCTACACTTGTACTTTTCATGCTTGCCAATGTATTTTTTAGACATTAATATTTTTAATTATCAATAAGTAAAAATTAGATGTATATACATTGAGACGAATCTAACAAGATCCTACATGACTATGTCTTTAATTATTAAGTGTAGCAAGTAATTTGAAACAGATGAATAATTTTTTTCTTATTATCAACCAATTCTCATGTCCAAAATAAACATAGGGGGGATTGTGGGAGTGTTCTAAGAACTAGGGTGGAGTAATATTCTCTAAAAATAGAAAATCATAGTATTTTCTTGTTGCTATATATTTTCTCCCTTCCTTTTCACTCGGTAAGTGTCATTTTATATTATATACATACATATTTTTATCCATTTATTATGATTAATGCATAATAATAACATATAATTATTTGAGATCTTGTTAGATTTGTCTCGAGATATAGTCAATTAATACTCCCTCCGTCCTATATTAGTTGCAACACTTTTCATATGTGCTTGTCCCATATTAATTGCAAAACTTCTATTTTAGGCATAGACCTAATAATATTATTATGCATCACCCAACTAATGTACCCCACTCATTAATTGATTTATTTAAAAACACTAAAATATTGCTCCCCTACTCTATTAATTTCCTACAAGCATCAAATCACTTTCTGTCACATTAATGTAATCCCCCGTAATTTTATAAATTTTATAAATATATTTAAAATATATTTATAATCATTTTCATATTTATTTTATTTAATTATTTAAGTATTGACTATTTTGAAAATCAAATGATTGTTTAAACATTTTAAATAATCATTTATATTTATTGGGTTGAATTTAAGTATTGAATATTTTATTTAAAGGTTTTGGGTCGTGTTTAAAATAATTTTAAATGTTGGGTTGAGGAGCTCTAACCATTTGTTTAAGTTTCATGATCATCTTGAGCCCAAACCTAAGCTAACCAAAGTGCCATAGGTTTTTAGGCAAAACTTATAAATACCTCCAAACCCTTAATTGTACACTTTTTATTTTGCCTCTCCCTTCTCTCCCTAAATCGACGCCCCACTCCCTCTCTCTACTCTTCAGTTTTCGTGCCGCTGTGAACCACCACCACCCTCACTCTCGTTTTTCCCAGCGTCCGACCACCACACGCGCCACCTCCCTCTTCTCTTCGTTCGTGCGGCAGCAACTACAGCCACCGCACTGCCCCCCTTCTTCGCCCGCAAACAGCAGCAGCCACGTGACTGCCACGCGCCACCGCATAGCAGCGTGTCGCCCCTCTCGCGCGTGTCTTTCCGTTTTTCCGGTTTTCTTCGTGGTTTTCTTCGGTTACTTTACTTCTTAACCCTTATCCTCCACTTTAATGTTTAACTATAGTTTAATGTTAAAGTTATAGTTTTTATGAGTTTTATATGTTTTATAATAAAGTTGAAAACTTTATTAGTCGAATTATTAAAAAACTGATTTTTATTTATTATGAATAAAATTATAATTTCAGATTTATTATTATTGGTTTAAAGTGAGTTTTAAGTATCAAAGTAATGATATTTGAAGTTTTAAAGTATAGGTTTATGAGCATTATATTAAAGGTTGTTAAAGGTTGGAACTTTAATTTATTTTAAGTATTTTAACGAGTTTTGAAGCGTTTTAAAATAAATTATATTGCGTGAATTAATTAGAATATTATTTCATTGTTGTATTATTGTTTTGCTAGGCGGAGAATTTACTCTAGGCGACTTCTAGAATTTTAAAGTGGCCTTTCACTTTGTCTACACAGGGTACGTATATGTCCTTATGTGCTAGACTAGTATCATGTCCTAAGGATTATGATTATTTATAGTATCATGTATAGGGAACCCTTTTATGGTTCATACGTGGCTATTAAATTGGTATTACGTGTTGTTGAGCATGTTAATTGCCTTTATGATTTATTACATGATTGAATGGATATTTGATGCAAGCATGTTGTTTGGAAGTATTTATACTTTGATCCATCGTGTGATATGGGTTAGTAATTTTTATTATTGGATTATGGATTTTGGTATTATTTCCCTTAGTGGATATTTTTATTACTTCTCAAAAGCCGAGGACTTTGTGAGTAAGTTGGTTTATTATTGGTTATGGTTATATTACTACTTTGCAAAGACCGGGGGCTTTGTAGTGTATGTATATTTATTGTCATTGGACTTTCGATTGTTGATTTAAGTCAACAAATAAATTTGGAGGATTAATTCTTGGTCAATTGGACTTGCTTGATGACTTATTTAATCCTAAGATAAAAGAGGAATATTTTTTTGTATTCATGTTATGTGTTGGTTGTCTGTTTAGAGTCCAACATCGACTAACATTCTAATACTTAAAGTGGAAGTGAATAGCAATAGCTTTAGACTTTTGCACGTCTGAAGTTCTGGACTATTATGAGTTGGAGTACATAGTGGTAGCCCATGGCTTTCCTTGGGGTCGGATTGATCATCGTACCCTATTTTTTATTTCTAAAGATTCCTTGATATCGTTGGTCAAGGGGTTACGGAATCGCGCCCGTAACTCGGTCTTTTCATTTTTGAAGACTGGTTTTTGGTTGGACAACTCGATCCATTGTCTATTCAATTTACTAAATATTTATCCTGTTGTGTGTCTTTGAAGTCAAGTCTTTTTATGAGTTGAAGTCTTGAGGTATTTTATTGATCATGTTTGGTTGTTCATTAGTATCATGATTAGGTTTCGTGTTTTAATTTACTTATGTATGTACTCAGCTTTGCTGATTACGTGCTTTTCTGTGTGTCGATCATGGTTGTGCCTATTGATCCTATGATGACCCTTTATTGGCGAGCAATTTTCAATTGAGTATTTGCCTACATGTTTGAAGGCATGATGCATCATCTCAAATACTCATTTTTGCCTACAGGTATGTGAACAAGCTATTGTTGTGATTAATATGGGACGGAGGGAGTATCTCTATATTCAATTTGTTGCAACAATTTTTTTTCACACACGCCTCTGCAATTTTTGGGTAGAAGAGAGTATAGGTGGCAACCGGGTTGGGTCTGTGTCGGGTCAATTTTGGGTCAGTTTGACTTCTGATCGGGTCAATTTCGGGTCGAGTCGAGTTTCAGGTACGCCAATTTCGGGTTGGGTCGGGTTTCGGGTGTGTTGCTTTCAGTTTCGGGTCGGGTCAATTTTCGGGTCGTTGCCCCAGGTCCCAACAACGATACAGAGTTCTTGATCGTCGACCGATGAATTGGTCGTATTAGACTTAAGGGGAGAATTGGTATCAAAGCACCACCTTTATATTGGCTTTACTTGAAATTGAAAAATTATGGATAAATATTATTTGGGCCAGTCTCGGGTCGGGTCAATCTCGGGTCAGCATGTTTCGGGTGGATCATTTCGAGTCTCGGGTTGATTTCGGGTAATTGTTTTCGGGTCAATTTCGGATTTCTGGTCGGGTCAGTTTTACCAGGTCTAGAAGAGAGGTAGAGAGAAAAAATAAGTAGGAAACATGTGATTGGAAAGAGATAGAGAGAAACTTTTTACCAAAAAGTAAGTGTTGCAAATATTTAGAAATTTCCTAATATAGAAAGTGTTGCAACTAATTGAATACGAAGGTACTCCCTCCGGCCCATTATATAAGTCCTCTTTCCTTTCTCGGAGTCAAACTTTAAAATTTTGACCAAAGATTGCTATTACTATACTCTCTCCGTTTCTTTTTATCTGTCCTATATTCCATTTTTTTCCGTTTCTTTTTGTTAGTCCTACTTTTTCATCTTCCCATATATGAAAAAATTATAGTACTCATCTACCTCTACTTTATCAATTTTGGTCCCACACTCACCTTACAATTTTCTCTCACTTACATTAATCACCATATTTACTATAAAATAAGAGGACGCCTTAGTTGTCGTCCCCAAATCACATGCTTATGACATTATTTTTCTTGGTATTTGGAGCTACTGTAAATGGGACAAACAAAAAGAAACAAATGGAGTATACAAGAAAACATATTGGGATCTTGTTAGTTTCGCCTTACTATTTACTTTAATAATATCAACTTTTTATATTTTTCACTTATACGAAATTGAATATATAAAAGGTCAAAGGTAAATCATGGAAATTGTGTAAAAGAAAACATGACTTATACTATGGACGGAGGGAGTAGTATATTAAAGGCTTATCCTTGAAAATTTCAATATGGTTAAGGGAGGAAGGAGATGGTCTTGCATGTTAATGGAGGAATGGTGGTTGTTTTTGCGATAGTTGTCGCAGCGAATATGACTCTTGATGAATTGCATTGGGTTGATTTGGTATTTTCATGTGGCGGTGGAGTTGAGGAGAGAGAAATATTGATTAGAGTTTATCTAGAAGCTTGTGGGAGGAGCTGGTCTTGCTTGTTAGTGGAGACATGGCGGAGGCAATGTATGACCTGGTGGGTCACGTGCACCACCAAGGAAAAAATTGAAAAGGAATTTTGGCAATAAAGATGGACGAAGGTTGATTTTGGGCCGTTGATGTGTGTGATTGTAGTGATTTGTGATGGAAATGAAAGACTTGATGATGTGTGATGATGATTATGTCAAGAATATGTCATGGCCTAAAATCTGAATGCCTCGTTGACAATTTGACATTGTCGTGTTTTCCTTTCTTTTTCCTTTTCTTTTCTTGTTTGTTTATTTATCCACATTATTCATTTCCTTTTTCTCTTATTTTCTTTTCTTAATTAACTCTTAGGTTTCACTAAAAATATCCCACTTAGGAACCGTTCTTTTCAACTTATTTTCAGTCTTTATAAATTCAGATAAGTTCAAATAAGTTTAGATAAGGTCTAATAAGGTTGAATAAAGTCTAATAAGGTTGAATATGGTCTAATAAGGTTTCATCTAAGATCGAATAAGGTTTAATAAGTTCACTTAAATTGAGATAAGTTCACATATATTGAGATAAGTTCATATAAGCAAAAATAAGTTGAAAAAACGGACCCCTAGGTTAAAAGGAGAACTTAGAGATAGCTTTTGTCCCCTCAAATTAGTCTTCGATTTAGCTTAGGAGATTTTGGCTTTGTTTTGGCATATTCTCTTTCTACATTTTATCATGTTCATTTAAAATATTTGGGTTTATTTATTGATATTTTGACTCTTATTTTTCAAGGACCGAAAAGAGACCTAATTAGAAAAACTAATTAGGTTTGATGGATTGGTTCATCCATGAAAATAGGGTATCACTAATCACTATCAAAAATATGGAAGCTCGTGGTGAACAATGGGAATAATTTTCTTATGTATTACTATTTAGTGTGTAATATGACTTTTTGTTAATTTTTGGGAATGAAATTTACCATGATGTAAGTTTGGTTATAAAAATAAATTTATTATAAGTGATTGATAATTAGTGGTGACCCATCATACAGAAAATCCTGAATCCGCCACTGAGTGGAAACGATGGAGGAGTTATGTGTGAGAAGAGGGAGGATTTGGATAGTAATAGTGGAAGAATGTGGTATAGGGAAAATTCCATCTATTTATACTAGTTCTTTCGTTTCATAATAGATGATTATTTGCATTTTTTACTCTTGTTAATGCGTTATTTTGAATATTAATATATTTAATTATCAATAGGCAACACATATAATAGGAGAAAGGTAAAAAGAGTTTGTTGACTAAAAAAAAAGTGCACCATTTAACTTGAAATCTCAAAATATAAAAAGTATCACATTAAAAAAAAGAAGAAATATAAAGTTGTTTTTCCCAAAGTAAACCTTTTATAAGCCTTTTTCTCACAAATTTTAAATTTATTTATTTTACTAAGGAATACCTTGAACCACAAACAAATGATCAAACAATGCACACACCACAAAACACCTTATCCACCACCCACTTCTTTACAAAGTAACACAAACATTCACCCAAAGTCCCAAACTCACCACCTTAACTTAAAGAACAATTTGGCAATGGCAGCAACCCATCAATTTCTCACCCAATCCTCCTCTCTTTCGCCTCACACTCACCTCTTCTTCCGCCCATCAACCCGGCCCACATCCACCCATCTCTCTTTCATCCCCAAAGCCACCTCTGAACCCGACCCTGAGCCCGAATCCGACACAGATTCCCTCTCCCCTTCTGACGACGACTTCGAATCCCGGATCTCCCAAATCCGGCTCAGGTACAAATCCGGAACCGGGAAAAAGGCCGAAATCCGAAAGACAAAGAAAGGAAAGCAACAAACCGGGTCTGGTTCAACTGGGACCGGAGTATTTCTCCCTCCAGTTTCATTAAAAGAACCGGTTTCTGGCGGTTTGAAGGTGGATTTCGGGTTCAGCCCGTATGCTGAACGGGTTAATGGCCAGCTGGCGGGTTTAGGATTAGTGGCTTTGTTGACGGTGGAATTGGCTACGGGAAAGAGCGTGATAAAGTATCATACACCATCAATAGTGTTTATACAGGTTTATTTTATGGCTGCTGCGAGTGCATTGTATCTCAAATATGAGAAAGAGAAGGTCAGTGTTTGGCCTGATGTTGTTGATGCACCACCCACTACTGTTACTGACCAATAACAGGCTCCGATGGATGGAAACTTTCTTTAGAGTCAACGTTTTCGTTCTCGACACGTTTTTGTTTCGGAAATTTGGCGGAAATGTTTTCCGAAACTCTAGTAAACTTATGATATGTTCCGTTAAAATTAAAAAAAGAATATTACAAATATTTATTTTTTTTCCTTCGAAATTACTAAATCTCTTATAAAAAAATCATACTCTATATATATCCCTTCTCATTCTCTTATTTTCTCCTATAATAACCAATAATTTATCTAATTTTTCACTTATATTAGGTTTTTCCACGTTTCCCTAGGTGTCCTCATAATAATGTGTTTTTGCGTTTTCCCTTTTTGTGCAACCTAGATAAAATGTGAAGTTGCTTTACTTGTTCTGATCTTGGAACTTGGAAGTTTGTATTGTTGGTGATGTTACCGACGTATGTGAAGATGTTATTGTTATCTATGTTACCAAATTTTGTAACCTAAAACTTGCAACAATTGAACTAGAGAAGTTTTCTAGGCAAAACTTTACTAATCACAATTAAGGGATATAATAAGTGAGCCTTAGGAGTTACTAATTAAACCACCCACCACACATAACCTCTCTAACGCAGCCCCTTCAAACCATCGTCCCACCAGACAACCACCTTCACCACCACCAGAGGCGCACCCTCCTCGAATCTACCACCACCACCAGAGGCGCACCCTCGACGCACCACCCACCATCAACGAATTTCTCTTCTCTGTTGGAGTTAAGGCTTGCAAAGCCTACTTGTGTTTTTTCCAAACATCCCACATCTCCTATGGAAGGGAGCTTGCCTTTGTTTATTAACTCCCTTCCTCTTCATGTTTATTGAGTTGAGTACTTGGTTGGTTTTTGTGGTTGGAGATCAAACTTGGGTTTGGGCTTGCTATCACACACACACGCGCGCGCGCCGCCCGGACCGGACTGGGCTGGGCCTGGGCCTGGGACCTGGGACCTGGGTTCTGGGTTCTGGGTTCTGGGAAGAGCTGAGCTGGAGCTTATCTTTTTGGACCCGAGCTCAACTGTGTGTAACGGTAACATGTAAAACTGAAACGTTGTTAAACGTTACAGTGTTAAATGGCCTTCATTACAGTGTTAATGGCCTTTATTGTCGCCCTTGATTTCCTCCCTCTGTTTATTACCTTCTTTATTTGGCCTGATTCTTTTACTATAAAATCAGTCCACTGCTACCTCAGTTTGGGATCCGAAAATCATTTCTCTTCTCTTCTTCTTTCTCTCTACTAAACACTGGGTACGTGCATAAACAGTCTCCAAGATCTTTCTCTGTTAGTGGTGACTTAGAAAGGTCGCTGTGTTAACCTTGGGGAGCTTTCCGGCCAGTTGCGATTACCACCATAGTCGGGCCGTAATTGCTTTCAAGTCAGTGGTCTTCTACCGCGACACAGCCTTGAATTTAGTCTTTTTTCAGTCATTGTAAACAGTCAGTTTCTAACAATTTGAAAGCAATTATTTTAATTTGCAATGGCTGATTTTTCAAGCAAATCCGTGTCTCATCTGTCCAAGCTCGAATCTCTTGACGGAAACAACTACAAACGTTGGTCTTCCAAACTGCTGATGTTCTTTGAGCAATTGGACATTGACTACGTCCTTTTCAAGGACTGTCCCACTGCGCTTACTACTACAGGTGACTCATCCTCTTCTCCTTCTGCTACTGAAATTAAGAAGAAAGAGGACGAAATTGAAAAATATGTAAAAGATAATAAAACTGTCCGTTTCCACCTCCTTAATCTGATGATCAATAATCTGTATGATTTGTTTATGGTTCATAAAAGTTCAAAACTGATTTGGGAGGCCCTTGAGAAAAAATATGGGGCTGATGATGCTGGAAAACAGAAATATGTTGTTGGCAAGTGGCTGGCTTTCCGTATGGTTGATGATAAGCCAGTCATGGATCAAGTTCATGAGTTCGAAAATCTCTGTGCTGATGTTCTTAATGAGGACATGAAAATTTGTGAAGTATTTCAAGCTAATGTTTTACTAGAAAAATTTCCCCCCTCTTGGAGAGATTTTAGAAATAATCTGAAACACAGAAAAGAATTCCTGTCTCTTCAGGAATTAATTAGTCATATGAGGATTGAAGAGGCAAATCGCCTTAAGGACAATCTAGATTCAGTTTCCGTTAATACCGCTAAAGCTAACCTGGTGGAATCTGCTGCTCCATCAGGCTTTGATAAGTTTAAGGGAAAAGGGAAAAAGGGTAATAACAAAGGAAAGAAGCAAGGCAAATTTAACAAACCGGATAGCAAGATTCAAAAGAAGTCTGTCCTCTGTTATGTCTGTGGCAAGCCAGATCATAAGGCTTACCAATGCCCTCAACGCCAAGGTTCTGTGCAAAAACAAGGACCTCAGGCCAACCTTGCTGAATCAAACGACATTGTCGCTGCTGTGGTTGTTGAAGCAAATCTGATCGAGAACAGTACTGATTGGATTCTAGACACTGGGGCTTCAAGACATTTCTGTGCAAACAAGGAGCTGCTCCATGATTTTCAGGATGCTTCTGAAGGCGAGTGTGTCTACATGGGCAATGCTGCAACTGCTGGAGTACTTGGACGAGGAAAGGTCACTCTTAAACTTACCTCTGGAAAAACCCTCTCCCTTTCTAATGTGTTGTATGTTCCTACTATGCGTCGCAACTTAGTGTCTGGTGCCTTATTAAACAAAGCTGGTTTGAAAATTGTTTTTGAGGCTGACAAAGTTGTAATGACTCGTGGTGGGGAATTTGTTGGGAAGGGGTATTTAAGTGGAGGTTTATTTATTCTGAATGTTGCTTCTTCTATTTCTGCTGTTTTTAATAAAACTGTTTCTGGTTCTGCTTATATTGCTGAGTCTTTAAATTTGTGGCATGGTAGATTAGGGCATGTGAATGTTGCTTCCATTAAGAGACTAAGGACCTTAGCTTTAATTCCTAATCTGTCGACTACTGAGTTTTCTAAGTGTCCAGTTTGTGTTGAAGCAAAATTCACTAAGAAACCTTGCAAAACTGTGACTCAAAGGACCACACAACTTCTAGAGTTGATTCATACGGACTTAGCTGACTTCCAGAACACTAGAAGTAGAGGAGGAAAATTCTGGTATATTTCATTTGTTGATGATTTTTCGAGGTACACTAAGATTTACCTTCTCAAAGCCAAAAGTGAGGCAGGGGAAGCTTTCATCAAATATAAGGCCGAAGTAGAAAACCAACTTGATAGGAAAATCAAGAGGGTTAGATCTGACAGAGGTAGAGAGTTTGAAAACTTCTCTTTGAATGACCATTGTGAGAAATTGGGTATTATTCATGAACTTAGTGCACCTTATGTACCCCAACAGAATGGTATAGCTGAACGGAAAAATAGGTCTTTGAAAAACATGATGAATGCTATGCTTGTAAGTTCTGGGTTGCCTGATGAAATGTGGGGGGAAGCAGTCCTTTTAGCCTGTCATGTTCTTAACAGAGTACCTCACAAAAGGTTAGATAAGACTCCCTATGAATTATGGAAGGGATTTACTCCAAACTTAAGCTTCTTGAGAGTGTGGGGGTGTCTAGCTAAAGTTGGGCTACCTGACTATAAAAGGTCAAACATTGGACCTAAGACCTTTGATGCAGTATTTATTGGTTATGCTCATGCTGCTTATAGGTTCATGACTTTGAGTGATAGGTCTATTTGTGAGTACAGAGACGCTGAGTTCTTTGAACATGTTTTTCCCTTGAAAAAGGGTGATGTTGCTTCCATGCCTTCATGTTCTTCTCCTACGGTTGTTTTACCTACTTGTTCTACGCACGACGTTCCCTTACCTACTAGTAATGTTCCTGCTGATTTGACTTTAAGTAGTACTTCAGTTGATTTGCATGTTAGTAGTTCTGGTGCTATAGATGAACCTAGGAGAAGTAAAAGACCTAGAGTAGCAAAAGACTTTGGTTCTGATTTTGTCACTGCTTTTCTGTCTGAGAGCTCTTGTATTGACTTGTTGAGTGATGAATTGGTCTATGCTTTCATGATAGAAGAGGACCCTAAGACTTTTGAGGAAGCAATGAGGTCTGTGGATGCTAGTTTTTGGAAAGAGGCCATTAAGAGCGAGCTAGATTCCATAGTGTCTAACTCCACTTGGGAGTTAACTTACTTACCTAAGGGATCAAAGACCATAGATAGCAAATGGATCTTTAAAAAGAAGTTGAGACCTGATGGGACCATTGAGAGGTTTAAAGCCAGACTTGTGATTAGGGGCTTCACTCAAAGGAAAGGACTAGATTACTTTGACACTTATTCTCCTGTGACTAAGATAGCCACCATTAGGACCCTGTTAGCTCTTGCTGCTATTCATGACTTAGTCATACATCAGATGGATGTTAAGACTGCTTTCTTGAATGGTGACTTAGAGGAGGAGATTTATATGTCTCAACCTGAGGGTTTCGTGGTGCAAGGTCAAGAAGATAAAGTGTGTAAGTTGAGGAAGTCCTTATATGGTCTCAAACAAGCACCAAAACAGTGGTATGAAAAATTTGACAGTACTATTGTGTCAAATGGCTTCATTGTCAACAACTCTGACTCTTGCGTTTACTCAAAGCTAATAGGATCAGATTGTGTAATCATATGTCTTTATGTGGATGACATGTTGATCTTTGGTAACAATTTAAAGGTGGTCAATGATACTAAACTTTTCTTGGCATCGAAGTTTGAGATGAAGGATTTGGGAGAAGCTGATGTGATTTTAGGAGTAAGACTTAAGAAAACCTCCGGTCGCATCTCCCTTAGTCAGTCTCATTATGTGGAAAAGGTGCTTAAAAATTTAACTCCTTTGATGTTGCTCCAGTGAGTACACCCTATGACCCTAGTATTCATTTGACTAAGAATTTAGGAGAAAGTGTTTCTCAAAGTGAATATGCGAAAGTCATAGGTAGTTTGATGTACCTCATGAACTGTACTCGACCTGACATAGCCTATGCAGTGAGTCGACTGAGTCGGTATACTCATAACCCTAGTAATGAACATTGGAATGCTCTTCATCGTCTTCTCAGATACCTGAAAGGAACAGTTGATCTATGTTTGCACTACTCTAAATTTCCTGCTGTACTTGAAGGATTTTGTGATGCAAACTGGGTTTCAGGTAATGATGAGATTAGTTCAACTAGTGGTTACGTGTTTACTCTTGGTGGTGGTGCTATTTCGTGGAAGTCTTCGAAACAGACTTGTATAGCACGCTCAACCATGGAGTCTAAGTTTATTGCACTCGAGTTGGCAGGGCAAGAAGCTGAGTGGTTGAGAAACCTTTTGTCTGATATTCCATTATGGGGAGGGCAGGGTGCTCCTGTCTCCCTTCACTGTGATTCTCAAGCAGCCATTGGCGTTGCTAAGAACAGTGTCTACAATGGTAAGAAAAGACACATACGGATCAGACATGGAGTCGTGAAACAACTCCTGAAAAATGGGGTGATTTCTTTGGACTATGTCAGGTCCGAAAGAAATCTTGCTGATCCCTTTACTAAGGGATTATCTAGGAGAGTTGTCCTAGAGTCGTCGAGGGGGATGGGGCTTAGGCCCATTAGTTGAGAGTTTATGGTGGATACCCGTTTGTGGTCAAACGAAGCCATAGAATTTTAACTTGCACTACATTACTCATCCCTATGGCATGTTGGTAGTGCTTTCTAAATCCATAGCCTGTTTGGTGGTGCTATTGAGACGCACTTGATGGATTTATATTGAGAGGTTGAGCTTTTGCTCTTAATAGTTTCATATCCCTCGGGGTGGTGTTATTGAGGAACACTTAATGGACTACCTACGTAAGTGTGGATGTTAAGCCGCCTTCTATGAAAGACTGGGCTGTCTTTCTAGAGCACTTATGAGACCCAAGGTGTGCGCATGGCTATAAAGCGCTTGTGTTGTATCGCGGAGACTGCACGTTCTTAAGGTAGGTATGTGTTGTGGGGGTCTCAACGGAACTCTGGTGAGTTCAAGAGAAATTCACTCACTAGAAAGTAAGTTGTTGCCTCACTCCACTATGTATCAATTCAAATCGAAAGATATTGATGCTTAAGTACCTCCCTTTCCTTACCCAGGAATTTCTTTTGCTTTTCAAAGCCTTTGTGGGGGATTGTTGGAGTTAAGGCTTGCAAAGCCTACTTGTGTTTTTTCCAAACATCCCACATCTCCTATGGAAGGGAGCTTACCTTTGTTTATTAACTCCCTTCCTCTTCATGTTTATTGAGTTGAGTACTTGGTTGGTTTTTGTGGTTGGAGATCAAACTTGGGTTTGGGCTTGCTATCACACACACACGCGCGCGCGCCGCCCGGACCGGACTGGCCTGGGCCTGGGACCTGGGTTCTGGGTTCTGGGTTCTGGGAAGAGCTGAGCTGGAGCTTATCTTTTTGGACCCGAGCTCAACTGTGTGTAACGGTAACATGTAAAACTGAAACGTTGTTAAACGTTACAGTGTTAAATGGCCTTCATTACAGTGTTAATGGCCTTTATTGTCGCCCTTGATTTCCTCCCTCTGTTTATTACCTTCTTTATTTGGCCTGATTCTTTTACTATAAAATCAGTCCACTGCTACCTCAGTTTGGGATCCGAAAATCATTTCTCTTCTCTTCTTCTTTCTCTCTACTAAACACTGGGTACGTGCATAAACAGTCTCCAAGATCTTTCTCTGTTAGTGGTGACTTAGAAAGGTCGCTGTGTTAACCTTGGGGAGCTTTCCGGCCAGTTGCGATTACCACCATAGTCGGGCCGTAATTGCTTTCAAGTCAGTGGTCTTCTACCGCGACACAGCCTTGAATTTAGTCTTTTTTCAGTCATTGTAAACAGTCAGTTTCTAACATTCTCCACCACCACCATCGAATCCCTCTTTGCGATCCTCCACCACCACCACCACCACTGAATCCCTCTTCGCGATCCTCCACCACCACTAGCCAAATCAGTCGCACCAATCGCGGTTTCTCTCCCTCCTTCGATCTACAATCGTTTGGTTTGGTTGATTTGGTGGCGGTTTTGGTTTGCTTCAGTGGTGGTCGATTTGGTGGCGGTTTTCTGTTTTGCCGGTGTTCGATCTAGTGGTGGCTTGGTCCAATTCGTGGTGTTAGGGTCGATTTGGTGTGGTGGGTCGATTTGGTGAGGTGGGTGGGTCGATTTTTGGTGCCGTAATGGTTGGTTGTTTGTCCATCATCGATTTGGTCGGGATTTGGCCGGTTGTCAGTGGTGGAGCGAAGGTGAATGGTGGAGGTTCGACGACGTCTAGCAGTAGTGGAGAGAAGGTGAATGGTGGAGGTTGGCAGTGGTGGAGCGAAGGTGAATGGTGATGGTGGTGAGTTTTGGCGTGGTCTGGCCATGTTGGTGGTTGTCGGCGACATCAGTCGCTGTTGCACGGTGGTGAACAGTGGTGGTATGCGGTGGTTGTGGAGGAAGATGGGTGAATATGGTGGAAGGTGTGGTTGTTGGTTAATATATAATGAAAAACTATAAAAGTATAATTTAGGGTTAAGTTTAATAAATAATGGCATTTGTGTAATTTTTAGGGAAAAAAGTTGCCAAAAATGGAAAGGTAAAGAATTGTTGCAAGTAATATGTTACAACCAAAAATGGAAACTGTTGCAAGTAATTCGTTACGGATGGAGTAAAACAAACAAAATTATAAGAAGAGACAACTAGCGATGTTGTAGAAAGCGATGTTAAAAAAATAGAGAAGCAATGTTCTAGGGAAAGTACCAGGATATCTGAAGCTGAAATGTGCCATTTTTATCTTGGAAAAATTGGTCGCATTAATTTATTTTTTAGGGGAAAAGCAGGCAAAAATTAGCATAGAACAATTTCCGCCAAAGTAATAATACTTTACTTTGGGGAAAAGAGTTCAAACATACATAGTACTCGAGCATATTCGTCTCCCACAGTGTCATAAGGTGAGCAACGGTATTAGTGAACTCGTCAAAGTAATTTGAACTACAGTTCATCTCATGGTTTTTTAGTAGGCGCGAAAAATAGGTTGGATTCGTACAGTGGATTCACCTAAAACATCTGAAAAATCATAAGAAAAGGATTAACATTAACAACAAGAGAGCAAACCAATTATGAAAATTCGCTTTCCTAGAGCTATGATGGATGGCAAGCGTTGCTTAAGAGCAAATGCATTCGTGGGGCATTGCCATTATATTGTGGTCACATATATCCACATATGATGTAACTATCGGTCTTTTATCAATCTAGAGATGTTGGTGGAAATAACACCTTAGACGGAATTAGTAACAAAAATAGAATAATAATCCAAAAGGGTAAATCATTCTCATAGATCACAAGGTATAAATAACTAGTCTCAAAACCAATAAGTTTAATTAGATCCCCAAAGTATCAGAACAAAAAAAAACCCATTTTCCAAATATTCCAAAACAAAAAGTTCAACAAATAACTAAAAAAAGTCTACAACGTGTAATGTCATATTACTATCACTATTCAGTTCAATTCAATTTAGTTTAATTCAATTCAGTTCAATTCAGTTTAATTTAGTTCAGTTTAGTTCAGCTCAGCTCTGGACAATACTTTTACTCTCACATATCACTGTTCATTTCAATTCAGTTCAGTTCAATTCAATTTAGTTCAGTACAATTCAATTCAGTTCATTTCAATTCAGCTGTTTTATACCGAAGAAAACAGGCCCTAAATGAGTGTATAATAAGGGCTAATGATGGGCATTATTAAAGGGGAACAATGAAGAGCTCAAACTATCGGCATACTAACGTTACAAAACCATAAGGACAACTGATTTGGAACTCACTAAAAGCCTCTAGCACAGCCCCTAGGATTCGTCCTTCATGAAGCATAGTGGCGGACTAACTTTAGGTTACGTCACCAGTCCAAAATTCGAGAAATTAAGTTATATAATTACATTATTCTAACTAAACTTAATAAAAATGTTTATAGTTAATAGTTTAGTAAATATACACTTCAAACAATAGATGTATATGTACATTTTACGTTACGTACTTTGCATTTAATAATAATAACAATTTATGCACTTGTCTAGTTAAAACTAAATTAAAAATATCAATGATTTAATGTAATAAATATTTTAGAAAATAAGCGCGAAAATATGGTTCGAAATTTATAGGGTGTTCCATATGAACTAATGAAAAGGTTTCCTATACATGATATTACCATGTCCTTAGTCTTAAACATGATACTAGTCTATAACAAATAGGCATGTATGTACCTTGTGTAGACAAATCTCGAGTCCACTTTCACAATATCAAAAATCAACTACGGAATAGTGATCTCCTACAGTTAATCAAAATTTACCGATATGTGTATACTAATAAAAAAAATCTAGAAACTTACTAATTTATTAAAGGAAAAATTGTCAAGAATAAGTCAACCTTTGCGTTGACCGCTTTTAACAAGTTAACCTACTTTTATTCCAGTAGCAAATAAAGCTTGAACATGATTTCGCTTTTAACAAGTTTTTTTAAATGTTAACCTGCAACAGGTAACCAAAGATCCGTTAGGTATATTGCAATTAATCTTTATTTTTTTCCCACCTGTTATAAAACCCACCCAACTGCTTCTTCCTCCTTCTTTCATACTCTGCTTCTTCTTCCCTTCTTCCTCTTTCTTTCATACTCTGCTTCTTCCCTTCTTCCTCCTTTTTCGTTTTTCTCCTTCTCTTTCATACCAACTTAAATATGTCATCGCGAAGACAAAGCTTGTGCGGGTCTGGGAATTCTTCGAATTCAGCTAGGGTTTTCTACCCAAAAGTGAAGTGCAAGTGTGGAAATGATGCCGTGGTCAAAACCGTGAAGAATGGATCCAACCCCAGTGCTAAATTTTATGGATGCCCACTTTGCCACGTAAGTTAATTAGATTGTTTAAGTTTTTTTTTACTTTGTCTAACTTGAAAAACTAATTTTTTGTCAACTTCGATTTGTAGAACATTAAGGCCATGCCTGGATTGGGGGTAATAGGGGGTAACAAAAGTCAAACTTGAAAAAATAAAGGTGGAAAGAGGTGATGATAAAGGAAATGAAGTGGTGGTGGAGTGAACCATGTAGTGTTGGTAATGAAAAAAAGAGAAGAAGTGAGGGAAATATTCCCCTCATATGGGAGTAATAGTTACCTACCACCACCCTAGAGTAACTATTACCCTCATTTGGGGGGGAAAATCTCCTCTATCTCTCTCTTTTCATCACAAAGACACTCTATTACTTCTTGGTCACCACCTCTATTTACTTTCATTTTCCCTTGCCCTCACCTTTGTTCTCACTCATTTTTCTCAAGTTTGACTTTTATTAAACCCTTAATACATTACCCCAATCCAAGCATGACCTAAGTGTGACATGTTTAAGTTGGTGGATGATGTTGAAGATTTGCAATTTCGGTTGCTCGAGAAGGATACCACAATAGCTGAGTTGGAGATGTTGCAAAAGTTCAGTGAAGATAAGATAAAGAAATTGGAGAAGAAGATCGGGAAATTAGAAGCAGAGGCCAAGCAATTGAAGGAAGAGGGTTTGGAGTTAAAAATGTCTACTATGAAGTATAATCTGACAGTTTTGATGCTTGCCCTATTTTTTGCAATTTTCATTTTTTTGGTTTTTTTGATTCTTAAGTAAAAGTAGTACTTAGTTGATTGTATTTAGATTATTAACTTATGTATTATTTGGTTAGATTATCAAAGTGTATGGTTTGAACTTCGATGAATTAAAATCTGACATCATTTTTATTATTCATGAGCGGGTTTAATGGAACAATATGGTATAAGGGGGCGTATTTATAAGTTTGTTTCCCTATCATTACTAGGAATCTAATTGAGCTTGCAATCCAAAGATGGCCATAAAACAGAGGATGAGCTCTCAAACTCATGTTGAAGTTCTTTTTAACATCAATCTAACACACTTTTGAAAATAATTAGATGACATTTCAAAAGTCTAACCTCCAAAATAAATTGACTTCTTAAAATATAAATTTAACCTTGCCTTTTAAAACAGGCAATAAAAGAAGTTTATTTATTTTAATACTAAAATGCGTATATATGACCAACTCAACTTTGTTCATAAAGCCCATACTTTATTCGAAAAAGTGCTTCATTCTCTGCTTTCAACAACCCAATTTTAAATTAAAATTAAACATTTTCTTATAAAACTCAACTATCAATATTAATATGTACTTTGTTCTGATGTTGAACAATTAGCTACTTAAAGTGAATTTTCCGAGATTATTCTGATGTTGAAGCGAGCTAAATTGAGGTCAAAAAGGGTGGGAGTGCCACTTACAAAGAAGACGTATAGGTTCTTACACATTACAAAATTGTGCAAAAAAGTAATTATAACAAAATTGATAAAATTACACAAAATACAAGGATAACCATCTTATTCATGATGCTTTTCTTGCCTCTTATATGTACGCTTTGGTAGAACAAGAATGAATAGATGTTACAGCTAGATTCACTAACACGTTTACAAACTAAACGTATCTTCAACAAATCAGTTTGCTCTATAGCATTTGTGCATCAACAAGCCTGGCAGCGTACTTGTGCCAGATCCCGACTCTAGCCGTTCCAAGTTGTCCGTGTTCCTTCCATACCAGCATGAATGTCTCCACGATCAGCTTTAGAGGCCCAGACTTTCTAAAACTCTAGCCCTGCCCCCATAATTGATGATTTTCTCGTTATCAGGTGATTCCTCGATGGCCGGATGATATATCTCTTTCAGCATCTTCTTCTATGGTATCTCCAAATTTCTTAATATCAGAACACAGTTACGTGGCTGCTCGTGTGAAGAAATCATTAACAGCAAGGTTGGCATCTCCATGAGCCACGGCATCTTCAGGTTCAGGCATGTAGAGACTAGACGAGGAGACCTGCTCATAACACCAGCCATTCAGTGGAAGAACAGTTTTCAATCCATCAAATAATACCATGAAAACCAAAGAAAACAATATGATCAATGATTACCCAGAAGGCCCAGAACAAAGACATGGACGAGCATCAAAACTTGATTTCAGCTTATGATGCAATTAGAAGGGAAAAAAAAAAAGCAATACAAGCAGTGGAAGAAAAAGAAAAGTGGAGAAGAAAACTGTGACGCTCGAACAAAGCAAGTGTAAAATGGAATAACACCGGACAGAAGAAATTAAAACCGCAAAAATTCACACAATGCTAGAACAATAAGAGCATGGTCAAGAATATCCATGTAAGAGGTCATGGCCTCATGGGTAGGTGTCGGGAGTCAAAAGAGCAGACCCAGCTTGCAAAGCTACTTAAGCTGAGCTCAGTCAAAACAGTTTAAATCCTTGACAAGGTGAGCGGAACTAAGCTTCTCTCAGAAAACTTGTACAAGACTTGTACAATGCACAATGAATATTACATTACTAAAATGAATCTTGACTTCTATAAAGATTCGGAAAAATAAGACTTAGATGTATATAATACATGCATTTACCGACAAACACACACGCACGTGTGTGTATATATATTTATATATACAATGTATATATTTATATATATACACAACTAAATAAAAGTTGCTCATTCACTCATCCATACCACAAAAAAGAAAAACAAGCCACGTAAAAGGAGTCTGTAAACCTAGATGTAAGTCACTGTTGTCTTCAGCCTTCCTAGGATAAGACTTTAACAGCTTGTTTGGTTATCATAAAATGATTCAGAAAGAAGGAATTTACTGTATGGGAGGGAAAGTAACTAGCCTTTTTTCGGTTGAGCTGGGAGGATTTGACATGATTCCTCTGTTTGTTAGTTAATTATAGAGGTTTTACAAAGGAGAGATTTTATGGTAGGAAAAACTGATAACTAAACCCAACCCCCTTTAGCACGGTTTAGGTGCAATTTTAATGAAAGTCAGTTTTTCCTTTTCTTTTTTACTATGCATTGCTGTTGACTTCCAAAACGCCCCCTCACTCTTTTTTTTTCCAATTATCACTGTCCCTTCTCCCTTCTTTCTAGCTCAGCTCTTTCCTTGCATTTGTTCGCAAATCAATGACATGAAATCAAAGAATTATGGTGGTAGCCTCTGGGTGGAAGCCACATGGCGCTGGTTATGGTGCTTCACCAACCTACAGGGGTACTCAATTGGAGGTTCAAGTAAATAGCCACCACAAATTATCATTTGTCTGAAATATTAAGTCAATGAATTCAGAATATAGAACTTAAATTTACATTACTTAATCGATGCCAGTGAATTCAGAATCATCAAATGCGGAGTGCATAATGTATCCTAGGAAGAGAAGATTTTGTGTGGTCCACCTGAAGAGTTCCAACTGAAAATGTATATATATATATATATAACTTCAAGAAATTAACAAAAGAATTGTAGTAGCGTTTTCTTGTTTATATGTATGACAAGCAAACATTTTTATTTGATATATCAATTTGATGAGGTAGTGTTTGTGTAATATAGTAAGTTACATGTAGTGAAATCGATGAAGAAGAAGAATTTGGGAGATGAATTATGGCAACCGACGTGAGGATGGCTGAAGAAGGCAAGAAAGGAGTTTAAAAGTCAGGGGATCCCGAGATGCCAACAGCAACCGAAAGGGAAGAATGAAACTTCTATCAAGGGATCATTCTTGTAAAAGCTTCACAAAGGTTGGCCCAGCCTTAAATAACTGAAAGATGGACTATCACGGGATCATTCTTATAAAAAGCTTCACAAAGCTCTGCCCAGCCTTAATTAGCTGACAGATGGGACTATCTAAAGAAGGTCAGCAATAGTAGAGACTGTTATTATCAATTTTACCTCTATGTGATTAACATTCTATCCATCCACATACCGCCGGTCTAGGGAGGAAACAAAGGCAAAAGTTTAATAGACAGTCATCCTATCACTTCTGTTTCTTTCCTAACAATTCCAATATGTGTAGTTACTAAAACCAAACATGGGAAAGATATTCAATGTCCTCTTTCTTTTAATCTTCTCCATCCACTTCATACCAAACAAGCTGTGAAAACCAACCAAGCAGTGATCACTACCCACAAGTGCCACTGAGCCACATCCACAAGATGCAGAAGATTCGAGCTTACAAATGCCCAGCAGCCGTCCCTGCAATCAATTTCGCATCTGGCTCCCTCTCCCTCTTTCATGATCAGTTATAAGAACCAAACTTCTCTGGGACCTAGCCCCAACCCCAGAAGTCTATCAGGCAATATAAGAGTAAACATATTTATTTCAAGGAAGCTTTAGTTGATTGCCAATTTGTTGAATACAAGATTATGATTGACAATAATTGAACAAATCTATGTATGCTTTAGTTTGTATAGTTGAAAAGTTTCTTCATTTTGTTCATTCGCAGATATCTATTTCAATGGCATGTATGTCGAACATTTATCAATGTCTCAAAGCTAGGTGAAGAAACAACCAATGATGGTGTTTTTATTCTTTCTTAATAATCCAAAGTCATATATCTGCCCAATTGTTCAATACCACTATTTGATGATACCGATATTAGCCCTACGTCGAAAGCATATTGAGACACAGCTTCTGCCGAACATGAACAAGCCCTTTGAAAAATTTTAACTATTTCTAAAGACTTGGAATAAATTTTTTGAACCAAATTAATGGAAGAACTAGGAATTACTTGTAATTTTCTGAATCTAAATTCGGAACCGATAGTGGGGGGGGAAAATAACTCAAGCTCATGTCTAGCCACAAGTAGAGCCAAGCTTGACAGTTGACAAACTCTGTGGTTTAGCAAAACTTAGCCAAGCTTGACAGTTGACAAACTCTGTGGTTCAGCAAAACTCAGCCAAGCATCTTGATCTGAGTCAAGTCGACAAGCTTTGAGCTCGAGGGAAGCTCAGTCAAGCATGAATGAGCTGAGTCAGGTCTATCTAGACTCGAACTCAGCTTGAATCCGTCCCGTCAACACGCCTAGTATGGAGGAGAGAGAAAGAGAGAGCTGATAAAGATCACTCTTTCCCACAATTCTTACCTTCTTCTCTTTCCTTCAATGTCCTCCCACAGAAATCAATATTAACCTAGCTCTTAAACAGAAAAAATGCTAACTGTACAAGGAACTTGTGCCATACCTTTGCATCAACCATTAATTCGCCGTTATTATCAGTAATAAGACATGCACCATGCGCCTTCAACCATTCCGTGCATTCCTCCAATCCATCCAAATCTTTATCATCACCTGCTTCACCTTCAGATGAACTACTGAATCCCAAAACTTGAGCAACATATGAAACAGGAATGGTTGGTCGAAACGTACGAGACATGCATTTCACAGCCTCAAATCGCACTTTTTCCACACACAAATCTGTCATTAATAAACATACGTGTCAACTGATGTTGAGAAGAAATCGAAGTTTAGTTTAAAGAGAATACAACATATACAGCATACCCATGAGACAAGTGTTCAAATTGGGGGCTGACTTGTAAAGTCTGAAGAACAGGACGTAATTCCCTGATGTGACAGCTGACCTGACAGAGAGAGCGTGCTTCACAGCTTCATGCTTTTTAGCTTCATCAGATAATCTGCCATTCATATTGTGGAAATATACTTCAAAATTAGACAGAAATTTACAGCAACCAAGATTCAAATGAATGCAAGAAATTACATGAAAAGCTACTGCCCTTGTCAGCAGCTCCAAATCCAACCTCTCAGGTAGCAATATGCAAGAAAATGTCCACATACACCTCCACTCAAACCCAGAACAAAAAAGGGGGAAAAATTTTCAGATTCATATTCTCCTTGAGTTAGAACATACATGGCGTTTGGTTAGTATTTGTAGAGTGAAAGGGAGGGGAGGGAAAAGGAGGGGAAGAATGAGTTTCTATTTTCTTCCAATAAAGGTGGAATGAGATTTATTTAAAAGGGGAAGGAAATTGGATTTGTCTAGTTCTTAATTCCAAAGGTGTTGCTCTTGCTCATCCATGTATCCCAAGAGAGAGGAGCAGAAACCCACAACAGGCAGTAAAAGGCATACGCATTCAGCCACCTCCGGCTTTTAGTGGAGAGCACGGAGAGAGGCAAGAGAGAGGAAGGATGTTCTCTTGTGCCGAAAAGAGATGAACTTAATAGAAAATAACTTAATTGAAAAAATAGTGACATGTGAGAATAAAAGGATTGTTCAAGAGGTTCGGGAGAACAGCCTGTGTTGAAAAGTCCCTACAAAACAACATTTCTTCAAATTTACACTTGGCTTTAGTTACTAATCTAGAGCAAAAGCCCTTTCTCAATTGCATTTATTTTGATTCAATGCAGGAATTTCCTTGGGAGGTATCAGCAAGGAATTTCCGTGTAATGATGTCTATTCATGATCACGATGAACCCTGATTAAAGTATATGGTATCAATTGGTGGCCGCCAACTCAATGTGATAGAGAATGCCAACGAGCGAGCTCCTTAAGTCTCAGCACCGTATCTCCGGCCGCCAGTTGGCAAGCAACACTTTGGTCAGTCACTTTCTCTCTCTTGAGTCAATGTTCTTCTTCTCCTGCTCTTTTTGTCTCTCTCTCTCTCTTCAATCTTCACTTATTTACCTGCTATCTCTTCAATCTTGTCTTCTTCGCTCTCTTTGATATTCTTTATAATTTTGCTTTTTTCTCTTTCACTCTAACATATTTTCTGTCTTCAAAATTTTGACCTGAAGTTGGGGATTATACTTTACTCCGGCTGGCAATTTATTGAAGTAAGATGGGAGATGTCCCTCCCTAGTCCCCACCGCTATCCCGGCATCGCCCTGATAGAAGGCATGTGACGCCTGAACTCTTTTTTCCTTTTTCTTTTTGGAAGGCTGTCAATTTTGTATATTATTTCTATTCAAATATTGGGCTCATTAGAACCAGCAAAAAATAACTCGACCCGCAACCAATGCGAAAATTGACCGTGAAAACTGGGTCTTGAACATGTCAAGACCTGGAACGCAAAAGTAACTGAATTTAAGTTGGTAAAATCCGAACGGATCGAAAAGCGACCCAGCCCACGGCCTATCTAGGTTTACAATTGACTTTTCAAGCATTGATATCAAACTTGGGTAAAACAAAAGTTATATTGTACTTCTATATCTTAATATCTAACATTGCACTTGTGATATGAAATCTAATTACATAAATTATAATCTTAGTGTTTAAATTTCAAATCCAACCAATTGGAGTATTCTGATAATTATTAGTTCTATTAACGAATTTTTCACGGGTAGCACTAAGGTTGACGAAATGCAGGAGATGCCCTCAATCTTTTGAAAAAACATCAGGTAAACCTCCCCCCCCCCAGCTTGGAACTACCCCTACTTCATTAGTACTTAGGCCCAAAAAACTAATTAACTCATAATCTCTAATTAACCTAACTAATAAATTGTGATTAAAAACCTAATGAACTCTAGTTTACTAACTAACCTATCATCTTCTTCCTCCCTCCACCTCCTCTCCTTCATCTTCCTCTCATCCATGGCCTGCTCCACTCCAGTCTATGTCTTTTCAAATCTCAATTTCAACCCTAACAAAAAAGCTAAAAAGATCTTGACTTCAAATGAGAGTAAAAATTAGGCAAGTGGGAAAGGAAGGCTATCTGTCTCTTCCCAATTCAGCTCTCCCCATTTTAACTTAACCAACAAAACCCAAAAAGAGGAAAAAGAAAAAGAAAGAGAAATTGAGATCTTGAAAAGCTAGGTAAAATCCATCGCCATTTTCAAGGTCTCCATCCCAATTCAACTCTCTCCATTTCACTTAAAGCTCTTCATGAGGAACTACTAGAAGATTATGCCAAGTTTTCGGTGAGGTAGGTAAAATGTAAGCTTTTGAAAACTTACCCCGGAATTCTCTACTCAAACTTCATTTATTCATGTCTCTCCAGAAAGTAGAAGCCAAGTCCTACAGACAAGGTATTTTGATTAGTTAACATTCCTTCTTTTCATGGCCAAAAAGTTGGGGTTTCCGAAAATTAAGATCTGTCGGTGATTAGGGAGGAAGAAGAAGAGGGAAGGGTGGTAGTGGTGGCCGGAGGAGAGAAAAAGAAGAGGGGATGAAGTGGACAGGATTTTTAAGATTTTTAATAACAGGACACAACGCACACCCACATGATTTCTAAGATTTTTAACTCAGAAAATCAAACAAATCTTATGCCCCGCTACAAAAAGGAAAAGGGGCAAAAAAAGGGAATGATCAGTCAATAGCATTCACTTTCATTCTGGCTTGGGTATGGATCTAAGAATCGGAAATCGAAAAGTCTAAAATCAAGGACATGCAGACAAGTTTAAGTGTCCAAATTTCGAATACGGACCCAGTTACAAGGCCAATTGAGAAAGAATTTTAATATAATTTTGAAGTTTATATTTACAAAATTTCTGCAAAAACTAATATTGGTAAATAACAGTAAAATTCTGCTTAAAGAAATTAAAGGAAAAGGCTCAAAAATGGCATAGAAAACTCAAAAAAAAAGTCACAATTTAGAAGACCCATCGCATAAAAGTCAAATATGCCAATACTTTATGATTTCCCCTGTTCCCCATGTGAGCCTCAGCCCACTCAGGTCCTTTTCCTTCAATTAGTTTACATGGCAGCTCCTCACTTCCTCTTATTTACTGGAGAGAGATAATAAAGTGGAAACCTGCCTCGTAAAGAAAAAGAAGAAAAAAGGAATTCCGCCAGCCCTAACTTGGAACGTGAAGCAGACATCGTTGGCCAGATGAGTATTAAGGCCTAGAAAGTGTATGAACTAGGTCGTGTGACAAACAAAAGAGAAGCTCTGTTGCCTTCTTTGATATTAAGGTGTATCTAAACTCCAATTTCAGATCTAGGGTTAGAAGATCGAGAGTCCAATTTCTCACTCCCATGTCTGACCCGTATATTGTGTTGGCACTCAGGTCAAGTCGTGTCAACCCGGGTGCAGCTGGGTGAAATGCAGAGTCCGAGCATCACAGGCTTATTTGATCTTTGGATGCACGCTTACCAAGATCTACTCTATAAGCTCCAGCAAATAGTGGGGAAATACAAAAGCCAATTACTAACAATATTATCTGGGAAGAACTCCCCTCAACTTCCCTTCAACGATAGATGAGTATATCAGAAGTTCTACACGTAATCCTAGAGCCACTCACCTTAAAATGGATACCGTGATTGCAAATGCATAGACTACAGAAACATGGACAACAAGAGATCTCGAATACGAAAAAAAAATAGAAGTGCAAGTCATAGCATTTTCATATTACATCTCTAACCTTGACATCAATGATAGCAGGTCTCTCCTGTTATTGGAGAGCAAACTGACAGAAAGCAAGTTGTAAGCAGAAAATTCCATGTGACAACCTGCAATTCCTTCACCATACAGGGATTTCAACTGTGATTGGCTCTGCAAGCAAAGCAACCAATACTTAGTTCATCTTTACCTCAAGCAAAACTCTAAGATTTTTTCCACACTTGTCGATGCCATCTCTTTTTCTGACGGTTTCAGATGACGACTCATGTAAGCCAACCCCAAATCATTTTGACAACAAGGCTTTGTTGTTGTCGTTTTTGTAAAACTATAACATTTTAAAATTTAAACTAGACAGCTGCAAGTCACCAATAAGATATGGAAACATAGAAGCAATCTTATTCATGAAGAACAATATTAAAAACGGGAGAAATACAGAACTAAATAGAAGAGAACTCTCTCTGTCTCTCTCTGTCTCTCTCTCTCTCTCTCTCTCTCTCTTCTTCTTCTTCTTCAACCTTCAGGCTTCTACATACTAGGACCAAACACTAATCATGCCGCATAGTAAAGCAATAATTAACAAACTAAAAAATATTTTCTCTTCATGTTTGCACAAGTACCAACCTGATTAAACTCTGGCAAGTCTCCAAATTCAAGAGCAAGTCGAGCATGAGTTTCATAGACCTGGAAGTATCAAGTATTTATAAACATTATGAAAGGACATGATTTAGAAAATAGGACACAAGAAACACTGACAACTTGCTTGAAATAAACTTCACTTAGCTAGATAACAAACCACCATAAACTGCAATGTAACACTATCCTGTAGAATCCATGCACTTGGCTTAAATGTGCCAGGAAGATAATAATGACAAACCTTGACGGTTAGTTTGTTACGTATCCTCTGCACAGTTAGATCTTGGCGAATTGATTTTAACTGATCGCATCTGTAGAGATAGTTTCTCTGTGAATTCTGAACCATATCCAAAGCCTTTTCTAACACATCCTCGGGTCTAACCTGCAGAACAGATGGCTCATTAATATTGTTCCACCCGAATTTACCAATTGACGACAAAAAGGTATTGTGCGGAAGAAAATATTACAGTTGAGGGATCAGGCGCAGAAGTAAGCCGCAAATAACGTTTCTCGATCTCTTGGCAAGTACCCTTAACAGTGAGGGCATCCCAGTCAATATCTTCAACAGCTCTAGAACCCCCATCTTCCAAAGTTCTGCTAAGATTCAATGCAGTGGCCCTTCTAGCATACAAATTTCCAGATTTAACATTCTTTGGTCTAAAATGATTATCGGTTCTTTGTCCATTCCCTTTCTCAAAACGCTTAGAACGATTCTCACGTCTCTTTCTTTCCTCTGGTGAGTTGGCAAGTGCAGTTGCTCCAGAATAGTATGCAGTCAAACTTTGTTCCTTGTCACTATCACTTGAGGCATCACCATTTTCTGTAGCACTCACGTCATTACCAAAGCGTTGTCTCTTTGAAGGCCTGTGGGCACTTCTGCTAACACTAGTGTGCTCCGCAGCAGAAAATCTACTTAAAGTTGCATCCTTTCTCTCAGATTTTACAGCTACAGACTGCCCAGAAGATAGATGGCATTGAGTATGTAAAAACGGAAGGAGAAAATAAACATTTTAATATATTGTGAGCAGCACTGCAAAATATGCAAGTCCTAGTATCAAAGCCGACCAGACAGAGAGATGCAAGCACTTCTCTTGCAGAAAACGTTCGTGTATATACATAGAATGGTAGAAGAGATAACAACAAGGTTAGATGCGGAACCTAACCCCTGCTTCACCTACGTGAATTTTACTATGTCAATGTACTAGAGCTTGCAACCATTGTTCTTTTTGTTACTGACAAAAACATCATGATCTACACAAGCTCAGAAGGACGCAGAGGGGCACTGACAAACCTACAGCTAAATGAGAATAAAACCCAGAAAAGAATGGTACCTTGTTATCTCTTCCATTATAATGAGCCCATACCCCATGCCTAGCAGGATCCTGATAGGTGGACGTTGGTTTCTCAATTGGTTTATCTTCCGGTAAAGGCTCCCACCTACTTTTAGTTCGTCTAGTAGGACTTCTTTTGAAGATGGACAATGACACAACTGGCGATGTACTCTGTCTGCAAACAACAACAACAGAAACGTCAAATATGATAAAAAGGCCCTTCATTAAGGAAAAGGTCAAGACTCAAGTAAGCTTACCAACAAATTTAATTGTTGACACCAAGGAAGTAGCACATGATCATTATTAAAGATAAGGAGATGATATACAGCTACCAATTTCAAGGAGAATATTAATGCATGCAGCAAGGAAATCATACAAGGAGGCCTCAACCAAGTTCATTTAATCACAAAAGTCAAACTCAGCTAAATAAAATCATGCAGAATAAGAAACTTCCATGAAATATATAGGCAAGCTTCACATTACATACACAATAAAAGTTGCGCAATATTCAACAACTATCCATATGCAAAGAATTGGGAGAGACCTCCAATCACAGTCACTTATGCTAGAAGAAACAGGCACAAGAGCACCTGAGGTGGGGGGAATGAATCTAGCTAATTAAGCTGAGGTGGCAGAGCATCTTTTAATTCTGTTATTGCTTTTATTTCTGTTGTTATTTTGCAAGCAGTTAGTGTAACAGAATTCCTCCGGCTCATGGAGAGAATTTCTTTAGCTATAAATAGAGAATGTAAGCTAGGAGGAGGATATCAAATGATGAGTGAATGATAGAAATTGGAGAGCTTCCTCATTCTCTCGAATTAGTGAGGAGTTGTATTTGTTGTTTTGCCTTAATTCATCAATACAACTATCTATCTGTTCTAGCTTATCTCAGTTCTTAGCAGAGTGGTATCAGAGCCTCTACGAGCCTAGGGAGAATGGTGCCCGAAGTAACCAACTCTCAGAGGATTGAACAAATGGAGACTAAACTGGAGGAATACATGAGTGGAAGTGAGGAGAGAATCACTACAGTGGTTGGTAGAATCAACCAGCCTCTGCAGGAGGCTCTTGATCAGATGGCAACAGCCATCACCAAACTCACTGAAGATATGAGTGTTCACTCAACAAGAATGGAAGGAAGAATTAAGCGAGCGAGAGAAACCCAAGAGGGGATGATTTCCCAGATGAGAAGAGATCAAACCATTTTTCAAACTGGGATTCGTACTCAGATTGAAAATATGGGAAGGGAGGTTAAAAATCAGGCTCGAGAGAGGGCAGATTACGAGGGGATCCAGGAGGAAATAGGAGAAAGAAGGAACGAAAACCTTGAAAATGAACGAATCTCTAGGGATTCTGAAACTCCGACGAATCAAGGTGGTGGTGGTGGATGGCGATTTTAAAAACTTGACCTACCCTTGTTCGATGGCCAAAATCCCGATGGTTGGATCATTCGTGCTGAACGATTCTTCCATTTTTATCGCTTGAGTGAGGAGGAGAAGGTGGAGGCGTCGGTGGTGGCGCTTGAAGCAGAACCGCCGCTGGCCGATAAGGAGGTGGGAAGAGTTGAAAGGATTGCTCCTTGAAAAATTCCGGTCGACGGCGACGGGAACCCTGCATAAACAATGGCTGTAGAGGAGTTGGCTCGATGTCAATACATTAATGGACTTAAGGAGCAAATTAGAGATGATGTGCGGGTCTTGGGCCCAATAGACTTAGACCATGCAATGGATCTAGCCCAAAAGCTTGAGACCAAACATAGGAATGCTGAACCAAAAAAATGGGCTCTCAGAAGTGGGCCAAGCTATGGACCAATTAAAAATTTTAATCCAACCCCAAACCTCTTTAATTCCACAAACCAACCTAGATCTTTTTTTAGCCAAACTTACTCCAAATATCCCTCCCATTTAAACATCCCTCCCATTCAAACAGCCCAAACACTAACCCAACCACAATACAACCAACCCAACCCACGAACTCCCTTCAATCCACCGCTTCATTCACACCAAAACCCAACTACCACCCAACCCAAACCAGAACCCGAATTTTTGTGAGAAGGTTGACTTATGCTGAAGTACAACAAAAACGAGAAAGGGGCTCCGTTTTAAATGTGATGAGAAATGGAACATTGAACACAAATGCAGAGGAAAAGAGTTGAGTGCTCTTCTCACCATTGAGGAAGAAGAGGAAGAAGAAGAGCTGGAGCTAGTGGAAGAATTACCAGAATCAATTTTACAACCTGAAATCTCATTGAATTCAGTTATGGGCATAACTAGCCCCAAAACCATGAAGATGACTGGTACCATTAATGGTGCAACTGTGGTAGTAATGATAGATCCAGGAGCAACTCATAACTTCATCTCTTCTAAGGTGGTGCAGCAGCTGAACCTACTACATACACCTACTCCAAGTTTTGAAGTGTCTCTAGGAACAGGAGAAACAGTCTTAGGAGAAGGGGAGTGCAGAGCTGTGGAGTTGAAAATTCAAGAAGCTGTGATCATAGAGGATTTCTTTCCTCTTCCCTTAGGAAATTCTGATGTAATCTTAGGCATTCAATGGTTGGAGAAGCTAGGAACCACAAGCACCAACTGGAAGACACAAACCATGAAGTTTCAAGTAGGAAACCACACTGTATCCTTAAAAGGGGATCCAACCCTGGGCAGAACTGGCATTTCCTTGAAAGCCATGATGAAAACTATCAAAAAGGAAAAGGGAGGGCTGCTGCTGGAACTCAAGCTGTTACAGCAAGAGGAGGAAGACAAGCAGGAAGGACCAAAAGAGCTACAACAGCTACTTCAACAGTATGAAAAGGTATTCAACATGCCTTTAGGTCTGCCTCCAATAAGAAATCATGAGCATGCTATTACTTTAAAACATGGGGAAAATCCTATAAGTGTAAGACCTTATAGATATCCCCAGTTTCAAAAAGATGAAATTGAAAAATTAATTAGAGAAATGATGCTAGGTGGAATAATACAAGTCTCCTCTAGTGCTTATTCTAGTCCGGTTTTACTTGTAAAGAAAAAAGATGGATCTTGGAGATTTTGTGTTAACTATAGAGCTCTTAACAAAGCTACTGTCCCAGACCTATCATTGAAGAACTACTAGATGAATTGCATGGATCATCTATGTTCTCTAAGCTTGATCTCAAATCAGGTTACCATCAAATTAGAATGAAGAAAGAAGATATTCCCAAAACTGCCTTTAGGACACATGAGGGGCATTATGAATTCCTAGTGATGCCATTTGGTTTAACCAATGCACCTGCCACCTTCCAAGCACTTATGAATGATGTGTTTAAGCCTTATCTAAGGAAGTTTGTGCTTGTATTTTTTGATGATATACTGATTTTCAGCGAGAGTCCATCTGAGCACTTGGAACACTTAGCTATAGTAAACTGTTACAACAGCATGGGTTGTATGCCAATAGAAAGAAGTGTGAAATCTGGAAAGAAGAAGTGGCTTACTTGGGTCATGTGATTTCTTCTAAGGGGGTGTCAGTGGATCAAGCTAAGATCCAAGCTATTGTGGGCTGGCCTAGACCTTCTAGCTTAAGGGAATTGGGAGGGTTCCTAGGGCTAACTGGCTATTAGGGAAAATTTACCAAGGGCTATGCTGGAATTGCCCAACCCTTAACCAATCGGCTTAAAAAGGATAACTTTGGCTGGAATGAAAGTGCTACACAAGCTTTTGAGAAGTTGAAACAAGCTTTGGCAACTGCTCCTTTGCTCGGCATGCCTGATTTTTCCTTGCCCTTCATTCTAGAAGCTGATGCTTGTGGCTATGGGTTGGGAGCTATGCTACAACAACAAGGGCACCCCATAGCCTACTATAGTAAAACTTTGGGCCCTCGAGCACAAGCTAAGTCCATTTATGAGAAGGAACTAATGGCAGTTTTGCACTTGTGCTAGCTGTTCAAAAGTGGAAACCTTATCTCTTGGGCACACATTTTATCATCCACTCTGATCAGCAGAGCTTGAGATACCTCATGGAGCTCAGAGAAGTAGGTACTGATTATCAGAGATGGATGAGCAAACTGATGGGGTATGATTTTGAAATCTTTTATAAACCTGGAGCCTCAAACAAAGTAGTTGATGCCTTTACAACCCTAGAGTAGAATGTAACAACCTACTCACACTTCACTCAGTGAATTGGGATGACATGAATTGGGATGACATACATACAGAGATCAAGAAAGATGCAAGCTTGCAACAATTGACTCAAGAAATAGAGAAAGGTTCCTTATCTCCTAAGGGATATGAGGTACATCAAGGGGTTTTGAAGTATAAAGGGAGAGTAGTACTGCCCACCAACTCTCCTATCATTCAACAACTCTTGCAGTTGTATCATGATTCACCTTTGGGAGGGCATTTTGGGGACTTCAAAACCTACCACAGAATTGCAGCAGAGTGGTTTTGGCAAGGGATGAGGAAAACAGTAACGAAGTATGTGCAAGAGTGTGAAGTCTGCCAACAACAGAAGACTTCAACACTCAAACCTGCTGGGTTGCTACAACCTCTACCAATTCCTTCTTCTGTTTGGGAGGACATCACAATAGATTTTATAGAGGGGTTACCTAGATCTGCTGGATTTGATATTGTGCTAGTAGTAATTGACAGGTTAACCAAGTATGGCCATTTCCTCCTACTGAAACATCCATTTACAGTTAGTTCAGTGGCTGCTTTGTTCATTAAAGAAATTGTGAGGCTACATGGGTTTCCTAGTAGCATAATATCTGACAGAGATAGAATCTTCATGAGCTTATTTTGGAAGGAGATGTTCAAGCTACATGGTACTCAGCTGAAAAGAAGCACAACATATCACCCACAAACTGATGGCCAGAGTGAGGTTGTGAATAAGTGTGTTGAAGGATATCTGAGGTGTTTTATTAATGGCAAACCTAGAGCTTGGGCAGCTTGGATACCTTGGGCTAAATACTGGTATAACACCTCATACCATGTTTCAACTCAATGCACCCCATTTAAAGCTCTTTATGGTAGAGAGCCACCTCACTTGGTAAAATTTGAACATGGAACTACTACAGTAGCTAGCTTGGAAGAGCAACTTGTGGAAAGGGATGCTATCTTGGATGAGCTCAAATTTGCACTACTTAGGGCTCAATCCAACATGAAGAAACAGGAGGATCAGGATCTACACAGAAGAGATGTGCAATTCACTATTGGAGAATGGGTGTTTTTGAAGCTCAGGCCCTACAGACAGCAATCCCTAGCTAAAAGGCCATTTGAAAAACTCAGTGCCAGATTTTATGGTCCCTTTATGGTGGTGCAAAAGATAGGACAGGTAGCCTACAAACTACAACTCCCTGAGGCAGCAAAAATACATCCAGTTTTTCATGTCTCCCAGCTCAAAAGGGCCATTAGGCCACAGGAAGTTCACCCTACAATACCCCTGATCTCTGCAGAATTGGTTCTACATGGTGAACCATCAGAAGTTTTGGGAGTTAGACAAGTTCCTGTTGGGGCCTCCACTCACACAGAAGTTATGATTCAGTGGCAAGGCTTACCTGGGCAAGAAGCTACCGGAAGACTTTACTCTCCTCCACTCCAACATTCCCTCTTTTCACCTTGAGGACAAGGTGAAAGTTTGGGTGGGGGGTAACGCAAAAAAATTGGGAGAGACCTCCAATCACAGTCACTTATGCTAGAAGAAACAGGCACAAGAGCACCGAGGTGGGGGAATGAATCTAGCTAATTAAGCTGAGGTGGCAGAGCATCTTTTAATTCTGCTATTGCTTTTATCTCTGTTGTTATTTTGCAAGCAGTTAGTGTAACAAAATTCTTCCAGCTCATGGAGAGAATCTCTTTAGCTATAAATAAAGAATGTAAGCTAGGAGGAGGATATCAAATGATGAGTGAATGATAGAAATTGGAGAGCTTCCTCATTCTCTCGAATTAGTGAGGAGTTGTAATTGTTGTTTTGCCTTAATTCATCAATACAACTATCTATCTGTTCTAGCTTATCTCAGTTCTTAGCACCATAGTGCAAAGTATCATTAAAAAAGGCACTCTAACAGCATGAGAAGCACATAGAGATATAATTGCAAAACAGATGCTAGAAATGGTAAATGACCAGCAAACCCCCACCCCTCATTCACAACAGAAAAAAAAAATGGTTTATAAACTAAGTAGGAGCAGCCCACTGTAAAGCACTACAAATTTGGATTCTAGTGTCTTAAAAAAATCAGTCCCTGGGGGATTCTGGACGGATATTTCTGGATCAGGAAGCTTAACAAGATCACAAGATTACAACTTCTATCATACAACCGAGTAATGTGAGCAAGATACACCCAAGGATATTTTTCTTTTGCTTATTTCCTCATAGGAGCTCTACTGATGGCAACTAGGCAGAGTGTGAAAAGCTACAAATGAGTAGCAATCACACAATAAGTACAGAAAAGAAAGCACACAAAGTATTCCCAATGAAACAATAGTGTAACAATATACATGCCTAGACTTAAAAGGTTATGAAAAGAACAAGATGCAAATCCAAGGAAAGAGGATAAACACACTCATTATTCACTGTGCCTATATCAGGTAGCGGAAAAAGTGGTTCAATATCCCAGTCTCGAGAGTAAAGTGTTCCATCAGCAGTTGCTCTGGTGATTATCTGGAGCATTAAAACACCAAAAGCTATAATTAGATTTCACTGAAAAAAATTCTATGCAAACTGAAAAGGCTTTTTTGTGCCACTATGGATATAACAGAAATGCAGAAATGTAATGATCTCTCTAACACATATTTACCGAATTTGAAATCCATCCCAAGATTCCCAACCCAATTGAGAAATCCATCAGAAAAAATAGCAAGCTCTATAGTATAAGCATAGGCAATAATTTAATCCTGCGGGACCTATGTGGTAAAACGTTTGGTGCACAATTGTAATGGCTATAAAATTTTCTAATATCATATGTCCCATCCAAATTAACTCCTGTTCCCACACACACAAAAAGATCCAACATAGAACTCATCAACTTGACATTCCTATATATAATAACTCACCTCCTTCATGACCTCTTGACAAGCAGCTCGTTGTTTTTCATCCTTACAACGAGCCAAGGCCCTCTCCACATAGCCTCGAAGTGATGCTGGGAACATCCCAGGCTGCAACAGTAATAGAAAACCCATATTTGGGAAAGTGATCAGCATCTATACAATAATCATAGACAACAACAAGAAACAGAAAAGGTTGCACGACTTGTATAGTGAAAAATGGTTCAAATCCAGGCAACAAGCCAAACAATCAAGACAGGAGGTTAAAGAAAGGGATGCAAAATGACTTTACCTTGAGATTCGAGTCAGAAGTACTGGATAGAACCTTGTCATTTGGTTTTGGCAATGACACACTAACATAGGCAGGCTTTACTGTTACACTTGATGCTGCTCTATCTTCAATAGTTTTTGGCATAGCCAAAGCCAAATTTGAGGCAATTCTAGGGTTTGTTGGAATCTGAAGTTTGCTTACCCTGAGTGAATCTGCTGGAGGAAATGAATGCAAAGGTTGTGTGTGGGTCTGTTGCACCTCTGCGTACTGTGAACTGGGCACCTGTGTTTCTAGAGTCTGCTGCTGATCTTCGACAATAGGATGAGAAGTGTTTATATCTAAAGGCTTCTGAAGATTGGACTGCAAACTAGAAGCGTGCTGGTATTGGAAAGTTTGAGTTGCATGTTTCCAGTAATCGTCATATGCACCTACAGTACTACTTGTCTGGCAAGACAACAAAAAGAAAGTTGGTCATATTGCAAGTAACAGGGAAAGCATAAGATTAAGCACATGCCACAAAAAATGCAAATGCTAATAAATGGGAATTGAACAGATTGCAATTCATGATATAAAGCACTGAATCGCTGAAACAGAAGGATATCAGCAGAAACCGAAGTTAGGCAGACCCAAAACCAAAAATAAGAAATAGAGAAGGAACCACTACAGTAGAGAGATCACAAAGCCCATCTTTAACTAAATCTCGGTACATCCCTAAGAAAGTAGAAATAAGAAATATTTCACGATGTGCACTGTGCAGTTAAACAGGTGCTGATACGCTTACTCGCACATAGTATTCGTCATATTAAAGGCTTGATTGAAACTTTTTTATATTACTAGATAACTGTCAAATTCGCTATATCTATACTATATAGTGAAGAACTGAAGATGCTTGTCTCTCACAAGATTTCATCATAATTGTAGCTAACTTGTAATAATGACACAAGTCATACAATGCCTTATCATACTTATAGCTAACTTGTAATAATGACACAAACCATACTTACAGCTAACTTTGGCATATGACATGATACCATATTTATAAGTTGTTTAATTACAAAAGGGGAAAAACATGAGTCAAACCCCTAAAAACCTTTGGATTTGAACTGCTTAGCCTTATTCAGTGTAGACTGGTTATGTGGGAGTGAAACGTATAATTAGGTGATTATATTCATGTTTCAAGGATTTGATGAGATGAGATGGAAAGTTTCTATATAGGTTGATTGTGTTTTTAATATTCTGCTACGCAAATTAGAGAATGATAGTGGTTAAGATTGTTCTATTGTCTTTAAAAACGTTGTTTACGAGGCAAAAAGTTGAGGGATCCAAATGGCTAGGGACCAATGTTCAGACACAAAACACTACGATAATAATAACTTAAATTCGTAAGTTTCTAAATCCAAACCCTTAGCGATTCACCCAAACAAGTTGTTTTTCATGTATTCGTATTGTCTCTTTGAGAGTGAAGGATAGTCCACATCCCTACCGGCTATGGGATCAATTTTCATCCCGCCTTTTGGCTCCTTATACATCAAAAATAGAAATATTGTCTCTTCTCTCCCACTCTTAGTCAGGTATAGCCTTCTGAAGCGCGCTAGTAATTTCTAACACGCACCATGCTCTCCAACAACATTTAAAATGTGAGGGTTCTAGTATGCATCTTGTACCACTAAGCATTCAACTTGTATTGACATGGCAATGTCAATGTGTTAGCTTTCCTGTGTATTTACGAACTTTTGACCGGCTTTAAACCAAGACCCGCTAGCCCCTCCAGGTATGGATAACGTTCAGGTTGAGCTTAAGACCCTACCCCTTGCCATCCCTACTTAGAACTTCATGTTGAGCAAGCAACCTTTCAGGTGGTACCACCAACAATCTAAGGACACCAGGGAAAAAGAAAAGGCTGCCTAAAAAATGGCAAGCTAGGCTGCAGAAAAATCAGGTGGCCTTGAGTAGCCCCCAGTCACCTAAAGCTAAGCCCAATCTTTCAGCAAGCAAATCCTGGTGGTGAAGTAAAAATAAAATATCTTCATTCGTATAGAGTGTGTTATATCTTTAGTTTGTAAAATACGAAATAGAGAGAAAAAACTCTAAAGCTTCATATCAAGGTTATCGGAATTGCGATTCTACTTTAAATCACAAGGGTCTCTTGGAACCAGATTGTAAAATCAAATCAAGCACGCATAATCAAGTATTACACTCATATTATAATTTTAAAAGGCCAAAAATAATAATGACAGTCGTTTAACAGTTAAATAATTAATAATTGATGATGTATGTTATTATAGTTGTGGTGGTATGATCAAATCTAATATAAATTTGTAATATTTTTGCTAGTTGAAAGACAGTTATTGAATCGTAAGTAGAATCGTATAACATTTAAATTGTTGATTCGTTCTATTCTATAATAGGATCGTGATTCTAACAATCATGCTTTAGATAATTAGGTAAAGTAACAACATAAATAACTACAAAAAAAATTAAGATTTAAGTAAAAAGGGTTATAATTATTCCTGCCACTCACAGTTTACCAAACAAAAAAGGAAAAAAAAAATGAGAATTACAAATGTACAGATGTTCCTAGCCAATAAAGATATTCACATGGGTCTTTTAATCCCTCCCATTCTCACCCAAGAGTAAATAAAAAAATTTAAAAAAAGAACAAGGTAGAGAAGATAACAGACATTCGATTTCCTTATCTTTCTCCCTATTCTGAAAAGGCAGCCTATGACATGAGCCACAACAGTGGAAAAATTCCCACCAGTGCACACAACTCAGCAACCCGAACAAGAGCCCCAATGACTCAACTTTTACAGATTTCCCCTCCAATTTTAAGACTGTGTTGGGTTAGTGAAACTTAGGTATCGCGTATGGGTTTAGAATTAGCATAACCCACACCAAGTGTTTGGTTGTGAAAATAATGTTTTAAAAACCCATCCCCCATGGAATATAGGGTTTACAAACCCTTGGGGAGATGGTATCGCTCACAACTACCTCCTAGATATCATATCATATTCTTTTAAAAATGAGAGCTCACGGTTAAAAATAGAACAGCCTTCACCCCCCAAAAATACATGCCTAGGTTAAAGATTAATGATATAAACGGGTAAAAGATGAGAATTGTGTAGGTGATAAGTGGCAATACACCTAAAAAAGGTGGCGATAAGGGCAGTTTGTCAAGATGGATATTCGACTTTTCTGCCGAGAAATTACCACCTCCCGATCCTAAGAAAGATTCTGAAGGAATAATTTTATACGAAAATAAATTTCTAAACTTGCACAACTAAGAAAAATTATTTTACAGCAAATTGCAGGTTGTGTTTTGTGAAAAAAATATGCACAAAATTTCACCTTAGTCTTTAGGGGAAATAATTTTGTGTGACATGGAATATTATTCAAGATAAATAAAATAGACATGAAAAATATTACTTTGATTTCTTACTCCAAAATGTTCAAAACCAAACGGCATGTAGAAGAATACATATACAATCCAGCAATGAACAAAACACCTGGTATTATAAATCAACTTCCAAATCTATACCACGATTACCACCTTCCTCGATTTGATATATGATTCCAAATATATGCCACCGTACGAACCGAACGCCCCCCCACCCCCAAGAGATCTGGAGTTTATGACTCACCTAAATCCTCAAATTCGATGGTGTATGGAGCATAATAGGTAATCTATGTCCTTTCTCTTCTCTTTCTCTCTCTCGCTCTCTCTCGGTTTCTCTCTTCCAAGATTCAGCACTATCAGATTGCCAATGGACATATTTGTCCATTTGACTCGAAATTCATACCCAAATTTGTGCCAAAATGTAGTTTGACTAACATAGGATTCTCCATTATACATGGAGAGAGCAATATACGACAAACTAACTTTAGTTTTCTACAATATCGATCGTCATAATCATCCTTTTTTATCTAGTATAACTCACCTCAGCAGCCATGAATTTCACACATACCTTGGAGAAAAATCTAATAAGGGGCTAATTGAAGCACGTGTAGCACAACATGCAACAATTCAACTGTGGAAGCCAATATATCCCCTCTACCATAGAACTCTTTTATAAATTACTCCTAAGATGATACCTCACACAAATTACAACTTCAAAACCTCACTCTAAATAAGATTTTTGAGCTTACAAGTAAAGATTTTTGAGCTTACAAGTTTCTAGAAATCCTCACTGCATTAGATTTTTGAGCTTACTTCCATGCAAAGACACATTTAATGTTTATAGAATCAATTTCCAACCTAAATCCTTCTAGGCTTTCCTTCTTAGCTAGCTCTGAAATCCTAAATCATCCTATGTTCTATTAAAGCACTAATCCTAGGAGCAAATCGTCTTCATATTCCATGGTTGAGAAAATTTTCATGAGATTTGAGAGGTTTGATGGTTAGAAGGGATCATCAAAATTATGCAACCTTATCTAATGTCTTGTTCCAACTTGTTTTAAAAGGTAAACATTGTAAGTATGCCCACATTTCCTTCCACATCCTTTGTCGGGGAAAAAAAATTGAATTCCAAAAAAGGGAACTGGAAATTGTGTAAACTAACTTCCATGGTTACCGTACTTCAACATGAGAAAAATGATATTGTTGAAAATCTATGTTTTTTCGATGCTCTCATTTACCTCACAAATTGTGTGTCGCGTCATGTAACTTGACTTTTTCCTACAACATGGACAAGCCGTATTCGAGTAGATACTTGGGCTCTGTTCGAATCTGAATGAAGATGGAGCTGAGCTGAAATGTACTTAACTTAAATATTACGAAATAAGTAATGCTAATACTAATACTTATGATATAACTTGATAAAATAAATTCTAATAATAATAATAATAATAATAATATAACTTATAAATTTATAATATTAATATAAATAATAATATGATTATTATTATATTTTTATTTTAAATTATTAATAACTTTAATATTAATGGATAATATAACAAATGAAAAACTTCCATATTTGAAAGAAGAAAGACATTAGCTAAGATGATTTAGAAAAACATGAAATCGACTAAGATCGCACGACAAGCTGAGCGTGAAGATGTTAATGATAATCGTGAAAATGTTAATGATCGCCATTAAAATGTTAATGATGATCATGTATAAGATAATAAAGAGGTGGGAGATCACATGGAACAATATGATTAGGAACCTATAAGTAGAAGATGATTTTCATTAGAAGAATTTAATGTAAATGAATTAATATTAATGCAAATATTGTATTATTTTGAGCCAAATTGCAAACAAAATTTGTAAACTATTATTATTATAATAAATAAATAAAAGACTATAGTAATAATAATGAATATGCTAATATCTAGTAAGTTAGACAATATGATAAAAATATTGATAAGAATATCTTGAAAAATGAAAATAGTAGTAATATGTTTTATTAAAAGTGACTATAATAATGTCTAGAAAGATCGATAATAATACTATAGAACATAATTACATAATTAAAACATCAAAAAAAAATTAATTGAACTTCATATATTGATACAATAATAATAACTACAACGATAATAATTAAGAATAATACCGAGATGCTAAGATAAGTGTTTTTTATAAGAAATTTAATTGAACGAACTGAAATTAATGGAGTTAAGCGGAGGTGGACTGAACTGACATGAAATGAAAATAATGGAGCTTAGTTCAACTGAAATATTTTTCAATTAATCCAATCCAAAAGAAAAGGGCCTTAATCGATGTCTAAGTAACACCGTTGAAAAGCAAAAATGTATTATGCATTTTTTGACTTTAAATAAGCAGAAATTTGACTCAGAACCGTTAAAGCCAAAACTGACTTTCAAATCCATAATAAGCTCACAAATTGCATAACATGAACCTAAAGAGTTGAACAGCCACATAATTTCAGAAGTAATAATTGCCTAAGCTGGAATCCGGTGAAGATCTAATTTCCAATCTACTACATGGCAAGCAAAGCATATTTTTTTAGTAAAAACTCTAAAATGGAATCCCAATTAAAAAAAGAAGGATTTTTTGTTCAAAACCATCTAAAACATAACACGATTTTAGAAATTCTCACCATTATAAATTTTTTTTATAACTTAGCACCTAAAGTTTTCAATTTTTTAGAAACTCCCACCACTTAACGGGTTTGGCCAAAGTCTGTTAAATGAGTAATCAAATGGCCCCCACACTTATGTTTTGTTATTGATTTCCCTCCAAACTCTTCATTCTCCTCATTGATATTTGAATGTTAGAAAGGCTAATGTATCTAAGTCATACCAATGTCAAAAATAATTAAGGCTAATATCAACATTTAGCACTGTTTGAAGGGAAATTCAATAACAAAACATAAGTGTGGGACCCACTTGACTACTCAGAGTACTCACTTAACAAAGTTTGGCCAAAACCATTAAGTTGGTGGGAGTTTATAAAAAAAATGAAAACTTTAGGTGGTAAGTTACAAAAAAAAAAAATTATAAAGGTGGAGGTTTCTAAGATCGTGAAAAGTCTAGGTGGTTTTCAACAGAAAATCTTTAAAAAATGACATATAGAACATTAACCTAGCAATCCACAAGTATAACATCCCATCTTTTTCTAAAAATAAAACTTGTCAAACCTGTTGTGAAGGCAATGCAACAGGACTAGTCTCAGGCTTCCAAGCTGGGGTATAAGATGCCTGAACCTGACTGACAGGAGCTCCATACCCGCTAGAAACTCCAGGAATAGGACATGTCAAAGCAGCTGTAGTTGTAACAGTAGTATTTTCTGTCCCAGGAGCACAAGTAACTTCAGTCTGACTACTGTAATAATCTGCCCATTGCTGATAATTCTGCTGGTAATTCGTAGTTGAAGCAGCATTATTAGAAGTGTAAGTGCTGCTTGAGTCATGGCTATAAATTCCATACTGGTGAGGATAGTTTGTGTAATTTCCTTGATTCCATACATTAGCCTGGCTGCTGTAACCTCTTCCGGTGTAATCTCCAGTCGTCTGATAATCAGCAGGATTGTAATAAGTGCTTGAATAACTTGTAGACCCAGCATAAGACCCGGTATTCTGAAATGAGGAAATAGGCTGATAAGCAGAACCTGAGTTTTGATATGCTCCAGTAGCTTGAGTGTGCGGTTGAGTAGACTGCTGTTGGTAACCACTATAGTAATTGGTGTATTCAGAACTTGCATAACCATAGGGATTGGTGGAAGTTGGATATGGTGGATAGCTGGTATATACATTTGAAGCATTATCAGTCCCTGGTGCTGTTGGCGTAGAGCTAATAGAAGGTACATTTGTCATGTCTGCGACAGTACTAGACTGCTGCTGATTATACTGGTAGCTTACATTTTGAACAGTTCTGTTCCCTGTACTCAAATGATCGCCCCCATGTACGGGCCAGGGAGCAGGCGTGGAACCAGCTGCTGACGGGTAATACTGATACGTATGCCCCTGGTTACCCTCAGCTCGATACTTCATGGGAAAAAAAAATAGATTTAAGTATTTTTATTAATGATATCATTCAAATTATAAGCTACCCACAGGCGAATAAATCTTTATATCTTTATGTAATGAGTATCTGTCTAAATCATAACTTACGACAACATCTATGCTTGTCAATTTTTTGCTTATTTTTTCACTAATTGTGTTTATCAGGCATGAATAAAAAAGAGTTAGCTAAACCTACTCAGGCAGTGAGCCATGAGAAATTGAAGATAAACTAGCAGACCTAAACCAAAGAAAATATATATCAATCTCAAGGCTGAACCTCATGCCTCCCAATATTCCATTTTCAGATGCAAGAGACTATAGCTACCAAATGCCAAATTAAGTGAACTAGACTACAAACATCCCTCTAAATTGGACCCAAGGGGCATAGCTACTATCGCATGGTGCAAAAATACGGCCGTATCAGAACAGTTCGCCCGAGTTGGAACGGTTTTCAACTTTGGCGAACCGAATTCGACCGGTTCAACAATGTGGAATTAAAAAGCCCGATATTTTGGCCGTTTCGGCTGTATCATCCGTGACAACAAGGGTTCGCCCGTTTTTTCCGCTACAAAACCTCACTTTGCAAGTTTTTTGCAAATCTTTTTAGAGATTTTTTATCTTTACTTATACAGTTGCACAGATCTACCTCCAATAATGACTCAGAGACAAGAGAAAAGAAAGAGAAGAGGCACCACCGCACTCCTGAACCCTATATAACTCCACTAAGCTGTAAGATTAATTGAAGCAAATGACAAAAAAAAAAGTCTAAAACTAAATTCCGGCCACAACAACCGCAACGCGGTCCGCGACCAACGTATCCGTTCTAATACCCCGTAACCATGACCGTTCCCGTTCCCGTTTCCGAAACCTAAACCGTATTTTCGAACCATGTTAACTCTCGACAGACAAGCATTAGCTACTTTCGATACACATGCATATGCTTTGCTTGAAATTAAAATTCATAATTGGAGCTTCAAAACTATGGCACTCTTGTAATGAAGCAAGTATCCAGGGACAATGGCAAGTAACTAAAAGCACCAGTTTTCCGAAGTACAAAGATCTGCATCAGTAGGCATTAAGCTCTAGCCATCTAATACTATACGAAAGAAGGAAATAACTATCATGGAACATCATGAAAAAAGCATCAAAAGTACAAGACTCAAAACTGAAACTCAAAAGCATAAACTTATGTTATGCCCTCAATACATAAACTGACTCCAATCATAGAGGATGAGAAGGGAAAAGAAGATTGCCTAGTAAATGCAGTCCACATAACTGTAGTTATAAATAACAGCTTACGAGCAACTATATTCATTTGTTTGGTTGGGAAGAAAACATTTTTTGGAGTAGTTTTCCCATTCTCTTTTGATTGGTTTATAAGGGGCGGACAATAGTTTTCCTAGTGATTGAAAATAGTTGTCCATGGAGTAGAAAGCATTTTTTTAGGGAGGGAATACACTCCCTATTCCTTCCTCTTTTCTTTCTCCCATATAGCCCTTCATTTCTTTTCCTATTTCCTTTAACTTTGCATGTAAGGAACCAAACACGTAAGATAAACTACAATTCAGTTTTCGCTGGGAAAATGATTTTCCGTCCAACCAAACGTAGCTAATCGATTAACAGACAAAACTATGGTTTTTCGACGGGAGTAAAACCAATACTAAATGACTATAGATTGCTAAAAAATACAGTTTGGCATGAAATCAAATAAACCCAGAAAAAGAATTACCTCAAGTGAATTAGGATCAGCAGTAGCTGATGTCACGGTTTGAGCACTTCCTCCTTCACTCATCATTATAATTTCTTTATCATCCTGATCCATGATTAAATTTCAATTTTACAAAAACAGCACAAACTAACCTAGATAATAGCAATTTAAATAGGCAGCTGGGAATTATATAAAGAACCCTAATCCCCAAAAAAATTGAAGCACCAACCTTCGAAAACGCTCAGGTGAAGATGGTTTTCTCGAATGATAGGGAGTTCGAATTGAAACAAAACAGCAGGAAAACAACAACAACAACAACAACAACCAAAACAAAAACAAAAAGGCAAAAAAAAAAAAAAAACAGACACAAAAAAAAATATGGTAATTTTCAATCGGGTAATAAAGTGCAGAACTTGAAGCAAAAAAAAAAAATAACAATGAATGATTAGTACCGAATTGAATGGTGTAATGGGGGATGGAAATTGGAGAGAAAGGGAAGGGGATAAAGAAAGCAGGAGCAATTGAAGTGGGCGGGTGGGATCGTGTTTGGAGGCTGCGCGTATGGAGAGTTTAGCGATGGCAGCGAGGTTGTAGCCTTTACTGTATTTCTGTAATTTTGCGTATTAGTGATTACTACGGTATAGTATTACTGTTTTTTCTTTTGGTAGTCGGTTATTCTACTTTGCTTTTCAAAAAACAAAAAACAAAAAACAAAAAAAAACAAGCACAAAATAATAAGAGTATGTTTGGTATCACTGCTAACTTTCGGTTTTTGGTCTATATTTAAAATTGGTCAAATTAATAGTAATTATGCTTAATTTAAATATTGGAACCTATCATCATTCACTAAACATCTATCAATTTGACTAAAAACCCTGGCTTTTCTAGTTTCAATATTTTGGTTTTCAAAAAACTGGAATAGGGAACATAATGCGATAGTGAAAGGGCCTTAAAGTAAGGTAAATGATTAACGATCAGATTCAGTTTGTATCTGTGTGATTTTCTTGTGGTTGATATCCTAGTCTGAATCGGTGATCAGTTCTCTTATTAGTATCACGGTGTAAATCAATGATCAAGATGTTGTCAAAAGACTTTAATATTTCATAAATTTTGTGTACCTTTTTTTGTATATGAGAGTGTTGAAGAAACCTTTTAACCTGTTGATGACAACCGAGTTATCACCTTCAACAAGGACATTTCGAGTTTCTGATTGATTTGTTTTAAGGAGGTCGTTTTCGAAGAGTTGATACTCCCTCTATCAGAGGAGTGGTTATTCTCATTTTATTTGTCGCACCTACAATGACTTTGTTCTTTGAAGTTCTTGTGATATAGTCTATTGCTGACAAATGTTGATATGCAAACCCGTCAAAATTAAGTTTAACGTAGGTTTGATGAGGGGGCTTCCAGTCTGCCTTAACGGTCTTGGTTTTCCTGCACGAGTTGGGGGAGTTATTTTCATCACATATATTTCTATAATTTCCATTCTATATAATTTTTTCCAGCGCAATCAGATTTACTATGGGATTAAAAGAGGGGGTTTGACGCAGCCCCTAATCCCTTATTTTACTTTCATTTTTAAAAAGGTTCACTCTCCTCCAGTCCCACTTAATAGTTAATACCCAAGGAGATTAATGGCGAGAGCCTCGAAAGAAATACCCTCATGTCAAACAATTGCTTATTTGGAGCAACGAGATAACCAAATTATTATTTTTCCCTACATGGGAGGATGTTCTATAGGGGCCAACTGAGTCATGTCCCCCACTACAAACCCACATTTTTTATGTTTGAAGAGTCTAATGTTTGGCTTTACTTTCAGACTTGGATGCTTCTAATTTCAAAGCGTACTTCCCCATGTCTCATCTCCAATCGTTTGATTTGTTTTAGTTTTTTATTATAGTATTCAAAAAACATAGTTTATACAAAATATATTTTACGTATTGAGGGGAAAGGTTGGTACACGGGTTATGACAGAGATAATATATTATCTCACATCACATCCTTTTTTCCATTATATACTAATAGGGGTTTGCAACAAAAATCAATGAGTTTTACTCTCAAAAGTAAAATAGAACAAAAGTCTAGAAACGGAAGCCTATGTGGTATGCCACTTCTCTTTAGAAGCTTTAAATTTTATTTTAATAAATCATTTAGGTAAAGTCTTATATTAGTTATTGTTTCGTTACCGAATACAAAGGGGTTGACCTTGACTACGAGAATGGAGCGACGGATGACGTCAACCTGCAAAATGAACAAACCTCGTCTCCGGGGATTTATGAGGAATCCTCTCAGATGCCTAAGTAATCAAAAGTATTATATTTAGCCAGGAAATAGGTTTATGGTATTCTGACTATATACCTCCTAATGGTGATTAAGGCGTATATTTATAAGGTCAAAACCTAATTTTACTCTATTACTAACCTCAAAGGTTATAGAGTGGCTTACACCGCATTATGAATCTTCCCATTAGTAGTTTGGACCTATCAGTTAATTGTTGTGGTCCGAGCCAATAGATTATATGTCATTGGGCGGTTAGCCATGTTCATATGTCATAGTTTCGTTCACATTCCCAAACACCTTGCCCCAATGTGTGATAATTAGAAGCATCCGGTGGTCGGCCTCCGTTGTTGTTGGTGATAAGTGGCCGACCGGCTCGTGGTGTTGTTGGTTCTGTCTCCGGTGGTTGGAGTTGTTGTTGGCTGCCTTAGGTGGTTGGTGTTTGTCGTATGCCCTTGGTGGCCAGTGTCGCTAGGTGTTGTATCATACTTTCCTCTTTATATTTGTACTCCACGTTCGTTTTGTGTGCTACTTTGTATTTAACCGACTTTGCTAGGGTTTTTCCATTGCACCTTATTATAATGTATTGTTTAATACATTTAGACTTCGGCGAGTACATAGCAAAATCTAAATTTGATGCTTCATTATAGCTTTATGATTATTTAACTTCCCTTGCTTGACCCAACTGACTCATGTTTGGTGATTAGCTGAATCACAGTCTTTGGGTAAGGTAAGAAAGACCTAAGCGCTTCTTGCTTTTGTTTGAGGAAAGAGCATCACATGAGTTTTTCATTCCCTAACCTTATCACCTCATTTTCCTCAAAGCATGCCTGGAGTTTTGAATACTTCTATGAAGTGTTGGCTAATTTTAGGGTGTTCATATAATTGATGTATCACATAGGGCAAGCAATTCAAATATAGCGAATGAATTAGAGAAAAAAAAGGCAGTACTTATTAACGTAACTTAACTTAAGACATAATCACGGTCCTAGACTGCATGGAGTTAAGAACCTATAAATCATGAAGTTATAAATCATGAAGTTAAGGCCTTATAAAGCATGAAGTTAAGGTCCTAAAATCATGAAAATGAGGTAAATTATGTCTTATTGCTACTGAAAAAGCATAGTGCTTTTAAACAAAATACTTCTTGAAGTTAAGGTCTTGTCGCTTCTTCCCTTACAATATCTCCTATTTCGTCATCAAGTTGACGCCAAGGTTGGCCTTTTGGCCTCGTGTTGATCTCATGTTGTGAGGGCCTGGATTGTCTTGAGCACCTTGACGACTTTTTCAACATCTAGTTTTCGAGGCTGTCTAACTGCTATTAGACTGTAGGATCGTGCGACTTCGTGATTTCCTTTTACTTTTCCACCCTACCAAAGTTGGAGATATACGTAATTGCAAGATGGTATGTAAATATCACTTTTCCACCGTATTTTTTCCGCTCATAATGCAGCCCGCCCTTTTTAGCCTATATAAAATCATATTTTCCTCTCTTTTTTTTGCAATAATTTGTTCTATGAATGCTTTACTCCAAAATCAAATATATTTACAAGTGAGACTCCAAATTCGTACAAAAATGTTGTGTATACTGTATTTTTTCTATTCTACTTAGTTCATTGATACAGTATCAAATCTTTGTATGAACAAATTAGTCTTCTATTCACCAAGCTGAGCAATCGGGAGTAATCTTACTTCCATCAGGACTCGACTAATCTTGTTCTGTGGGAGCACTGAAAGAATCCTTGTCGTTGGAGGTAAGACAATCAGCTGGGGGGTTGATGATCCCATACCGTCTGCCAGTGGCAGAGTTACAAGATGTCTCCACTGAGCCATCCTTCTTGCACAGGTTAATGTTGGCGAGGACAATGTTCTTGCATGGAACAGTGTCACTGCAAGCAAACTTCATTGCTTCTGCGCTTGTTGTAGTTCCAGCTATGTTCCTGTACATTATCTCACTGATCTGCACTGCTGATGTCTAGGAACAGAATTGAGAAAAAAGAGAAGGTTAAACAACAAATGCTTAGTAGTTACTATTTGTTAGGCTGTTTGTAAGTTGATACATTTTTAAAGGTTTAACATGCCGCTTTTCATTTTGTCAACAATTATCAGCAGTTCAGAGATTTCTCAAGATAACTAATATACTTTGATGCATATTTTGGGTGAGAAGAGTAGCAAAAAGTGTAATATATGGAGCTGGGTTTATGCAGAAATTAGTTCCACATAGTTCTATTACTGATTGATGAGAGCAAGGAATGACCTGATTTGCACAAGGCGTGGTAGAATCACAGTAGAACTGATCAATGATGATAGGGTTTGCAACATCTTCCATAATCACATTTTGGAACCGTATTGCTTTGGCATGACCAGATCCTCCCTGCATTAAGTGAATTTATAAGCACACTGCACATCCTGATGCTTTAAACTTAAGGCATTTCCTAGAGAAACTATACCGCAGTCCTTCCGAGCTTATACCGTATCAAATTTGATTAAGTTCATATAGATTTCTATTGTTTCTCAAGTTTATTTATATTTTCCTGTGAAGAGAGCTGTTCATGAAAGAAAAAATTGAGCACGAAATGCTTTCTTCTTAAATCAAAATACCTGCCAACTCTTTATCCTGAGGCCATTGGTAGTATTCCTCAAAAATGCATCTTTCAAGAAAATTCTCTCAACAATGTCTGTTGCATTATCCTTGCCAAGACTTCCTATGCTGCAATACCAGGTTAATAAGTGTAAACAGGTCAATGCATAATTAAAGAGTAGGCAATGACGAATCTAAAAGATGCTAATACTGGATCCATTTCATTATTTGAAAGCCAAAGTTCAACAACTTTGACCATTTGTTCTGATTTATAAGAAAATAACCATCATGTGGTGTGTTGTCGGCATCCATTCAAAGTATAGTTTTGAGATATTGACTTCTTATAATTTTATTAAAAGCGTAATTAAGATATTAATGATGAAAGTTGTTGCTTGGAGACTGAAAATGAAACTAATCCAGTATTTTGTGATGGAAAGATGATATAGTTGGCCAATTAAACACCTGATTCCATGTCCAGGACCACAATAAATTTTCTTCATCTTGATGTTAATACTGCCCTCGATGATGGAAATACAATCATCTCCTAGAAACACCATATATCATATATGTTGGTCATCACATATGAAACATTTCTTAGACCTACAGTTTCACATTTGTGAATCCTTCATGTATAATAGAGGTGTCATCATCTTTACAAGCAAAAAGATGACGAGACAATAGAAACGTCTAAGCTACCAGTTCAAGGTGAAAATTACCTGTTCCAATTTTACAGTTCCGAATCGCAACATTAGTTGATCGATTTATATGTATTCCATCCGTGTTAGGACTGTCTACTGGAGCAGTTATCAGCAAATTGGATACTCGCACAGAGTCAGAGCGTACAATAGTGAAATGAAATTGCTGGCTATTCTGAATCGTTAGATCTCTCACCGTTATGGAAGAACTTTGATCTATTGTTAGTGCCTACGTCATTTAAGAAAACAAACTGATGCATCTTCTCTATACAACTCCTTTGAAAGAAAATGTCAGAAGAGGGTGCACTACACTTACTGTTGGTCCTTTTGTACATGGCTGAAGAATCAAGAAAAGAAAGATGCATTAGTGCAGCATAGTGACAGATGCAATCAAGTACATTAGAGTTTAAAAGAAATCTGACAGAAGGAATTTACATTAGTCTTGTTCTTTTTGCAAGAAGCTGCCCACCATTTACTGCCTGAGCCATCAATGACTCCTCTGCCTTTGAATACTGCACCAGTCAAGTTGGCAAAACCCAACCATATCCGCGATAGATTTGGATCCCAATTTTTGGGCTCGCCTGGTGCAATTATTTTCCCCTCAATCTGTACCTCAAAAATACAACACCCATAGCAGCACGGAGGATATCATTTTCATGCTAATCCATCAATTCCTTGAAAAATTACATTAGCTTAGAAGACAACATTTGATTACAGAAAGTACCCACTCATGTTACTACATAACAAACTGACCTGCACAGTTAGTCTTCCTGCACACGGTCCTTCAAATATGGTCGCGTTAACCAGATATGTATATCCTTTAGGTACCAACAACACTGATTTTGGTCTGGAACACGCCTGGCGCCATGCTTTTGAAAAGGCCTAACCATTTTATCTCAGTCAAGTATAACTTAAATAAGCAGGTATAAGATGATAGATTGACTAAGTACGGGTCACGTTCCTTTCAACTGAATATAACTTAGCCCTATTAAAACTCAAGAAAAAAACATGAAACTCAAATGAACCTGTAATTCAAAAACCTTCTCATGAAATATAAATTAGATATTGCATTTGACAGTCATTGGCATATTTATTCGAGTACAAAATTGAGTTGAACTAAATTGAACCGAACCAAAAAAAGAGTCGAAAAGAAGGCTCAAGTGGTGTGCAAATTCAGGGATCACCTGGGTATCATCAGATATTCCATCTCCAACAGCACCAAAGCTTGCAACGTCGACGAGAGCATGACGACCATGCCCACTGGTCCATGCTGATATCTCAAGACCTTCTGTTTGGTGGTCTGCATATATGTCAGTGCGTTGAAGTTCTGCAATATTGTTATCTGCAACCCCATGAGCAGTGATCAATAAGCTCAGAAAAATAGCAATAAAGAAGGATCCCATGCTTTATGGGTTTTGCACCAGAAAATTAATAGAATAGGATTGGACAAATAAGGAAAAGACATAGGATCATTTATATGAATAATAACTTTATAAATGATCAGATTGTCAAAGTGCTTGGATGTCTGATTTTACTGATTTGCTCCACTTTCACAACACCTTACTGGGAGTAAAATAAAGCTTATGAAAGTGACTGCGAAACTATATCGACGGGCACGATTAATTGACTCCACTTAAATTTGGATTTATATTTTTGATCCTTTATAAAAATCAATTAATACTAAGGAGAAAAACCTAGAAGTCAAACCAGTTAACTACAACATTGACAATAGCAGTATATCTTTGATCTTCCAAACAAGAGCAGCCTTGCAGTGTCGCATTCCTTGGTGGCTTGGTCCCACCATCTATGGAAGGCATTTGGAGTTTGGACCGACGATTTTAAGTTTATAACCTACTACTCAACTAATTATTGAATTAAGGGTGAAGATTTTAAGTCCATTTGATTTATCTTTTCGAATTAAAGTATGTCCTTTACTCGACATTCTTATAAAGACTACTAGATGACGACTTCAGACTTTGTCCCTATATATTCTTATGCAACCTCATAGACTCATAGTATCGCGATTCGCGAACCACGTATACCACTCATGTAGGCAAGATTTTTCATGCTAACAATTTGTCCAACAACATTTCTGCAATTATGTGCTCTTTAATATTTTTCAATGGACTTTAAACTTGTGATGATGTTTTCGCCTTTTGGGTGAATTATTGTGTGGTCAAGAATAATGAGCTTGGAGCGACTTGGAACTTGGAAGTGTCATTTTATAACCCATTGGGAATATTAGGATTTTAGGATATTGCCAGATCACGAATTAAATAGAATAACATCTCCGGTGAATCAAAAACGTTCAAATCATCACAAGATGAGACACCATATAAGCTAAATAAACTAGAAACAATTGGTATAACAAAAGTAAATTTTAAGTTTAGATTAGCAAAAAAAGAGACCCACAAAACTTACCTGGCTATCCCTCTTAGAATCCAAGCCCCACGAAATGAACTAACTTGGGCCTTGTCCAAAAATGGAAATTATTTGTTCAAAACTTCATATATGCTTGCAAGTTGCAACCTTGATGATTTCTCGGACCATGGGTGATTTGATGGGGACATGATGTCTTTCCAAAATTTCAACCTTTAGTGGTGTATGCGCACGAAATCGTTGCCATTGTTGAAGAAATGTCACTTTAATTGATGGTGGACAATGAGGAAACGGTCGACCATGCTGTGTTTGAATGTGAACGAGTAAGAATAGTGCTTGGAGAAAGAGTGTGCTTTGTGACTTGTGAGCGGAAAAAGTTTCACTTCCTATTGATATTTTTTTTTGGGTGGATAAGAAGAGGTGGTTTGGATCCTAACAAGTCACACACTTGAGAGTAGGAGGAAGGTAAGAGGAATTTCTATCCTTAAAGTGCCTCTAGTCAGTGGCGAATCCAGGATTTTTCCATTGGGTGGGCCACAAGCACTTAACTATTTTTTCCTAAATAAAATTTTGTAAATAATCAAATATATACTATATTTTATTTTTGTGCTATTTAATTTCTGCATGAATCAAGTAACAACAAATAACCTCGTAGTGCCACATGAATATTACCGTGACCAAAAAGATAAAAGATGTAATAGAATACGGAAACCAAGAAAGAAAGAAAAAAGGATCGAATGTCATATTAATAAAACACTATTTTCTACTATATATAATCTGAATAATCTACTGAAATTAAATGATAAATTATTATGCAAATATCATACTTCCTCCGTTTTTTCAATGGCTACACTTCTCATTTCACGGACTCCTAGGCAATATTTTGATGAGTGAGTAAAAGTGTGTAAGAAAAAGTGGTAGGAGAGAGATAGAGAGAGAAAATTACTAATAAGGGAAAAAGGAGTAGTGTAGTCATTAATTTTAAACTTCCTAGAAAGGAAAGTGTAGTTCATTAAAAAAACGGAGGTAATATATCACTTATATTAATAAATTATAGCAGAAGATAATAAAAATGAAGAACAAAATTTGAACAAAATAAGAATTGTATAGCACACAATTTAATAAAGGGCTTAGTCACATGATCTAAAAACAATCCTAAAACAAGAGAAAGAAAAAGAAAAAGGAACAAAAAGAAAATTGGGAAATGAATCAAATGCAACACTGCAACATGCAGACAAAATAGGCTAGCATCATTCATAGGTCATAGTAGCGTGCCAGGTCGCCAGCAATTATAAGGACCAAAAGTAAAAATGCTATAGGAGTCGAACCCCCAACTACCTGTACATGTCAACTAAAACTTGCTGAAGACCAGCTGAGCTACGCGCGGTATGTGGTGAAGCGATTACACATTAATTACTTAAAATATTTTACAGGGATGGGGCGGGCCATGGCCCAGGCTGGCCCCCCCTTGGATCCGCCACTGCCTCTAGTGGGGATTGATCTTCCAACCTTTTACCACTAGACCAAGTACTACTTGGTACTTCCTATTGATATAGGAGAATAGTTCATTTATCAAATAAGAATATACAATGTTTTTAAAAAAATACTATGTTTTTATTAAGTTTTATTAAATGCTTAAGTATACTATTTTATTTAGAAATATACTGCATTAATAATTACATTATTTATATATTATATTACCTGAATTTATAAATGTGCTACTTTTCTATAATCCATAAGGTTTTTTTTATTAAAAAAATCTTGATATATACTCAACTCTAATTTACTACCTCCGTTTCCTAAAAATTGTTACACTCCTAAAAATCCAATAACCAAAGAAAGTGGGTATAAAAGGTATGATAATAATAGGAAAAGTAAGTTTAGGAGAGAAAATAAAGAATAAAAAAATGAAAAGCATGCCAAAATGGTAAAAGTGTAGAGCCACTAACATTTTAGTTGATTAAAAAACTAGTGGGCCATATATCCCTAAATGGTAAAAGTAAAAGTAAAAGTGTAACAATTTTAATGAAACATATAAAAAAGAAAAGTGTAACAATTTTTGAGAAACGGAGGGAGTATCAGATAGGAACTGCGCAAAGCTACTTGTGACTGGGAGGAGTTTATGTGTATGGAGATGCACCCCCTTGCATGATGTGGTGGAAAATTTGGCTTAATCTAGACTGAAAATGGTGTGGTGTGCTTTCGACCCGTTCCTTTGGGTTGATTTAATGTAAACTAATTCACTTAAATTAAAGGTATGTTTGGTAACATTAGTTGAGATATCTGAATTTGAGAAGGCGGAAATTGAAACCGATAAGTTCCTGAAATTTATAAGATAGTTGATTAAATAAGACATTCGGAAAATTTGATAATTTAATCGGCTTAAATTTTGCAAATATCTTTTATAAAATAGTACTTCATCAGTTGTTTTAATAGGGATGTTTGTTTTTTCGCATGGATCAAAGAAAAAGTGCAAAAATTAAAGAGAAATATGGTAAAAGTAAGGTTAAAGTGAAAAAGGTAAAGAGAATGAGAGAAAGAGTAGGAAAGAACTTATGGGAAAAGGTACAAGTGTCTTAATTAAAAAAAAACCTAAATGGCAAAATAACCCTTTTAAAAAAATACAGGGAGTAAGATAGAAAAAAATGGGGAAAAAATTCAACACCTCAGATAATAAATTATTCATAATAATATTTCATTTCAAATTTTTTCTTGAATGATGGTAAACCAAAAAGAGAAGCTATTGTGTCAGACGCGTTTGACACAATAGTACGTCGGACGGGTCACGTGCGAAGCACGTGACATATGTTAAATAACGGAAAACAAACAGCAAGCGAGCAAATTCAATCACATCAATGCTCAAACAACAAGCGAGCAAAAACAATCAATCCTGCGAAACAAATTAAATCCAATACATCGATAATATACAAATTCATTTTCTGAAACCAAAATCAAAAGCAAATTCATGTCAATCGCTGTGACTTCATTCTGAATCTCATATATATATTGTAGTACTGAGTCATTAAACCTCAATATTCAACAAAAATGGAGGTTTCTACACTCGAGGATTCAAATTCACAGAATTTATGTCGTGAGCTGTTAATTGCAGATACAACATTTAAAGAGAACGAAAATACCTTGGATCCGCATTCAGATAACACAACAATTGAAGAACAAAAAGGTATTATACAACTACTCACAATAAGTTCAACTAACAGTAGAACTTGTATTGAAATATCGATTACATTTCAATACTGTAACCATCAGCATATATTGCAACACATTTGAGAGAAATTCAGAATAAAAACTACTTTCATCCAAAATAAGGAAAACCAAACGAAGGAAAACTACAAGTAACTGAAACAAATTTACGCTCAAATGAAAAGAACACAGTAATCAAACTGAAAAACAACTTAAAAACAACAACTGAAAGGTTAGTCAAACTAACTGAATTAAAATTGGAACTAACTGAAACAATAGTAATTGAATTACAAATGGAACTAAATGAAACAAAGTCTACCTGAAACTGAAAAACAACATAAAAACAACTGAAAGCTAAGTGACACTAACTGAATAAAAACAGTAACTAAAATGAAACAATAGTAAATGAAATTAAGTCAACCTTTAACTAAAAAGAGAATAAAAGGAAATGAAAAAAATCAAGTACTAACTGAAATGAATGAAGTACTAACTGAAACACAAATGATAGGTGAAAAGAAACTAACTGAAACAACAGTTGGTCTAACTAAAAAGAGAATAAAAGGAAATGAAAAAATTCAAGTACTAACTGAAATGAATCAAGTACTAACTGAAATGAATCAAGTACTAACTGAAACAACAGTTGGTGTAACTAAAATAACTACAGTTGCACTTGCTACTTTTCAGTTTGTGTTTTAAATATCATGATTATTTCAGTTACTCAAAATATAATTTCATTTACTGATCTAAACTAAGTTCTAGATAAGAGAAACAGAACTGCAAATTGTTGTTTTTCAGTTAGTCTTTTTAATATTTCAGTTAGTCGTACAATTCTTTCATTTCATGAGCATACTCAGTTCAGTGGCTACTTTTCAGTTAGTGTTTTTAATATTTCATTTACTATCATGATACTTTCATTTAGTATTATATTTATTCATTTACTTGTAATATAACTATAATTCACATAATATTTCCAACTGTACAGCAGAAGATGGCTATTTGAAATACATAGATGATGAGCATATCAAAGAGAGCCTTATAGGAAGAAGTGTTTGCAATGTTGATGATGTATACAATTTGTACCAAGCTCATTCAAGGGCACTAGGATTCAGCATCAGGAAACAAACTCTTAGAAGAAGGAGAAATGACAATTCTATTTGTGAGTTCTATTTGGTTTGCTCCAAAGAAGGTGCATCAAAAGCATCAAAAAAGAAACAGCAAACAAAAGAAGCAAATGCAGACCAACAGAATGTTCAAATACCAGAATTTGAACAAACAAATAAGAAAAGGAAGACAATGTCAGTTAATGAGACGAGAACAGCGTGCAAAGCCATGGTCAGATTTAAACAAGAAAAACCCGGGGAAGACTTTGTCATTGTAGCACATGAGCTCCAACACAACCATGAGCTTGTAATAGAGAAGGAACGTCATCATTTGAAATCAGAAAGGAAGATAACTGAAGACACAGCTCAGCTCATTGAAACAATGGTTGACTCGGGAATAAAACCAATGCATGCATACAATTTCTTATGCAACGAGGCCGGTTCAGAGGAGGTTGTAGGCCACACAAAAAGAGACCACCTAAACTACATCACACTATACAGGTCTAGGATGGTATAAGGAAAAGACATGCAGAGCGTCTTAGACCTTCTGCAATCAAAAACTGAAGAAGACCCAGCATTCTTCTATAGGCTGAAATTTGGGGAACATAACAACATTGTGAGCTACTTTTGGAGAGATTCAATGATGTTGGAGGACTTCAAAGCTTATGGAGATCTAGTAATATTTGATACATCATATAGAACAAACAAGTATGGGCTCATATGTGCACCATTTGTTGGAATAAACTGCCATTGGAAGACAATCATGTTTGCATGTGCTTTCATCACAAATGAAAAAGAAGAGAGCTTTGAGTGGCTCTTGCAAACATTCAAGAGAGCAATGTGCCAATAAGAACCCAAAACAATATTCACTGACCAAGACAAGGCAATGGGAAGTGCAATTGAAAAGGTAAAAATAAAACAACTCCCTATTTCAGTTACTTCTGACATATATAGCACTGAAAAAACAGAAACTAAAACTGAAGTAAACTAAACACTAACTGAAAACAACAGCACTACCAACTGAAACACACATCAAATACACATTAAAAATACCTTCCAAACTCTACAGCTATTAATAATTTCTATGTAACAGGTTTTTCCAAATTCAAGACATAGACTATGCCTGTGGCACATTGAGAAAAACTTTGTAAGTCACTTTGGATCCCTCAAAAGCAATGAAGAATTCAAAGAGATGTTCAAAAATTGCCTCATGGGATGCAAAAATGAATCATTATTTGAAGAAATGTGGGCAAAAATGATGGAAAAATATGGACACCAAAAAGAAAAATGGTTCAACCAAGTATATGAGGAAAGACACAAATGGTGCACAACACTAAATAGAAATATGTTTTCAGCTGGCATACTGTCATCACAAAGGAGTGAAGTCACCAACAGAGCAATATCATTCAATGCAAAGTCATCAACAAACTTGTTTGAGTTCTATCACATATTTGAGGAAACAATAAAGAGATGGAGAAGCAATGAAACCAGTGACAACTTCAGAAACAGAACGGAGCGTCCGAAAGGCATCAACTAAAAATCAAAGCTGTTAAAACATGCTGCACAAGCTTACACCTAAGCGTTGTACAAAGATTTCGAAACAGAATATGAGTGGGCAATGGCATCATCTTTGAGAGCATTTGAAGCACAAAACTCAGACCTCAAGTTCTTTGAAGTCTCACCAGAAGAAGACTTCAGCAACTCAGATAATGTAGCATATAATCAGAGTACAACAGAATTTATTTGCACATGCCAATGCTTCACGGAAACAGGAATGCTATGCTATCACATTATAAGGGTAATGCACATGTTCAGCATTTTCAAGATACCTGAAAAGTATATCTTGAAAAGGTGGACAACGCTTGCAAAATCAACAATATGGGAAAACAATACTAGTAAGTTCAGCAACTGAAATATTTTCTAATATACCTGAAAAGTTTTATTAACCAATTGAAACACTTTACTAATAAGACGAAGCAGCAGGTGACAAAGATCAAAACCCACATGCACAGCTCTGGACACCATGGAAACATGCAATTACAAAAAACTTCTACAACCTGTTATCAATATGCCAGACAAGTGAGGAGGCAAGGAACTTATGCGACAACTCAATGAAGGAATTATATAAATCTGTCAAAGAAGTTTTCAAGACTGACCAAGAAAAACAACAAGAAATTGAAGATGAAGAAAGAAGAAATCAAGTTGTTGAAAATCCAGAGATAATAAAGACAAAAGGAAGACCACCAAAAGGAAATAAAAGGATAAAAGGACATTTTGAGAAAAGAAAAATGAAGACTAAGCATCCCAATGAATATGGAACACAAACACCAAATGTACCTTTGGATTCTTAATGAAGTTTTAAAGTTCATGTTACATTTGTACTGATTTTCAGTTAACTCTATTTATATTTCAGTTACTTCACTTTTAGATTCATTCACTATATGTTACTTCTGTTACTTTCGTACAAATTTATTTACATTAATTAAAATTTCAGTTCTCATTATCTTAATTTCACTGAAGGACTTAAAAATTTTCTATTTCTAATGGAAGAATGAAACTGAAGAACAAAGTTAACTGAAAAAAACAGTAATGAAAACTAAACAGCAACAAAATACAGCAACTGAAAGCTTAGTGAAACTAACTGAATTAAAACTAGAACTAAATGAGACAATAAGGTCAAGCTGTAACTGAAAAAAGAAAAAAAGCAAATGCAAAAAATGGTACAAACCAAAATAAGGTCAAATACAATAAATTTTTCCTTACATTCAGATTCAAAAACCAAATGTATCTTCAAAAAAAAAAGAGGCAACATTCATTACAAAACCCACGATGGTTAGTTAACTTAATTAATCCTAAAAACTACAGTGCACACACTGCACAAGGAGTCCAAAATTTGCACAGTGGCTTCTTCAATCTTCAACTTCATCTACCATCTTCAAAAGCTTCATTCTTCACTTCTGAAGGGTTGGCTACACCTACTGCAAACACACAAAACACAGAGGTAAGAATTAACTGAAAAGAGAATAAGAGCAACTGAAACATATTCAGCATAAACTGAAAATAAGAACAACTAACTGAAACCCTAAGAAAAGAACTAACTTAAAAGAGAATAAGAGCAACTGAAACATATTAAGCATCAACTGAAAATAAGAACAACTAACTGAAACCCTAACAAAAGAACTAACTTAAAAGAGAATAAGAGCAACTGAAACATATTAAGCATCAACTGAAAATAAGAACAACTAACTGAAACCCTAACAAAAGAACTAACTTAAAAGAGAATAAGAGCAACTGAAACATATTAAGCATCAACTGAAAATAAGAACAACTAACTGAAACCCTAAGAAAAGAACTAACTTAAAAGAGAATAAGAGCAACTGAAACATATTAAGCATCAACTGAAAATAAGAACAACTAACTGAAACCCTAACAAAAGCAGGAACTGAAAAGAGAATAAGAGCAACTAAAACATATTAAGCATCAACTGAAAATAAGAACAACTAACTGAAACCCTAACAAAAGCAGGAACTGAAAAGAGAATAAGAGCAACTAAAACATATTAAGCATCAACTGAAAATAAGAACAACTAACTGAAACCCTAACAAAAGCAGGAACTGAAAAGAGAATAAGAGCAACTAAAACATATTAAGCATCAACTGAAAATAAGAACAACTAACTGAAACCCTAACAAAAGCAGGAACTGAAAAGAGGATAAGAGCAACTAAAACATATTAAGCATCAACTGAAAATAAGAACAACTAACTGAAACCCTATTAAGAAATAAACTGAAAACAAACAACCACAATTCTGCCATACCTCCACCACAATTCAGAACAACCCAATATTTTAAAAATTAACCCAATATTAAAAAAAAAACCATAAACAGAGATGAAGTGCGAAATCATTACCTGGATTAAACAAATGAGTCTCAACCATCCATCGGGGCCTCTGAATCAGACGAGATTTCAATCAAATCCGCCTGAAAACCAGCGCCATAATAATCGGACACAAACCCTGAGAAAGACTCACTTGATGATGTGGAGTATGAGTTGCAATCCTCAACAATGGGCTTCTCTTCATTTGGCTCCCTAATTGAAACTCCAACTGCTCTTGCTCTCATTAAATAAGTAGAGTTTGAGAACTTTGGAGTAGGAGGTTTCATTGGGGCTTTCTTCTTGGCTTTCTTCTTCAACGCTTCTTCAACAGAAATGGCGGATCTTTTTCCTCCCCATTTGTTCCAATCCTCACCACCAACAGCAGGTAACCCACTGACCAAATTCCAGACATTCTTCTTTTCGTATAAAGTATCAATCACCTTACGAAGAGCTTGGTTTCCCTGCTCCCCCAACCCCTCTAAAGCTTGACCATCCCTAAAGTATGCATAACACTCGTTCTCCAACAGATTGATTCAAGTACTCATGAGTTTCTTCCTTTCTTCGCACTTTTCATTTGAGCAAAACTCTCTCAAAGGTGTGAGATCAAGTTCGATCTTAACCATCCTCACAGAGATAAAATCAAATCTGGATGAAGAATCAAAAAGAAAGAAAGAAACGATGAGTTGAAGAAGGGAGAGAAAGGGAGAAAGAAAGAAAGGGTTTGAACAAGTGTTGAATGGGTTTTGTTTTTTGTTTTCAAATTTGGGTGGGTGTAGATCTTAAATGTTGGTAGGTGGGAGTGTTTAATGTGTTTAATCTGATTTGGGTAGTTGGGAATCATTAAAATTGGCGGGAATCATTAATTCAAATGGAAGTATTTCAAATGGAAGAATGAAAACTGAAAAAAGTAACTAAACAACTAAAACTGAATGAGTTAATCATTACTTAAACAGCAACTGAAAGTTTAGTGAAACTAACTGAATTAAAACTGGAACTGAATGAGACAATAGTAACTGAATTAAAACTGGAAGTAAATGAAACTAAGTCAATAATGTAACTAAACAACTAAAAGCAACAACTGAAAGCTTAGTGAAAGTAACTGAATTAAGACTGGAACTAAATGAAACAATAGTAACTGAATTACATATGAAACTAAATGAAACTAAGTGAACCTGAAAAAATAAAAATGTAACTAAACAACTAAAAACAACAACTGAAAGATAAGTGAAACTAACTGAAGTAAAATGAGACAATAGTAACTGAATTACACATCAAAATAAGTGAAGCTGAAAAAATAAAAATGTAACTAAACAACTAAAAAGAACAACTGAAAGCTAAGTGAAACTAACTGAAATAAAATGAAACAATAGTAAATGAGACTAGGTCAACCTCTAACTAATCAGAGAATAAAAGGAAATGAAACGTTCATCGAAGTAACTGAAACATATAAAGTACTAACTGAAAAGCAAATGATAGGTGTAAAGAAACTAACTGAAACAACAGTTGGTCTAACTAAAATAACCACAGTTTCATTTGCTACTTTTCAGTTTGTGTTTTTAATATTTCAGTTAGTATCATGATTATTTTAGTTAATATCATAATTATTTCATTTAGTATATCATGATTATTTCATTTAGTATTTTACATATTTCATTTACTAATAATACAATTTCATTTACAAATATAAACTGAGTCTTTCTAATATTTCAGTTAGTCTTTTTAATATTTCAGTTAGTCTTGTAATTCTTTCATTTCATGATAATAAGCGATCTAAATGAAAATCTAAAATGCAAGGACCTACTCAGTTTCACTGGCTACTTTTCAGTTAGTGTTTTTAATATTTCAGTTAGGCTTATAATTCTTTCATTTCATTAGAATAAGTGAACTTAAGTGTCCTAATTCAAAAAAACTTTGGCTTAAAAACCAAACAAAGAATAACTACTAGTAACTGAAACAATAGTGAAACTAAACAACAAGAAAATACAAAGTAACTGAATAACAACTGGAACTAAATGAACCAATAGTAAAACTAACTGAATAAAACTGAGAAAATACAGGTAAATGAAACAAAACTCATTGTTAAAAATAGTAATTAATAAAACTAATACCAAGTGACAAAAAACTATGAGTAACTGACAAAAAAAGGACAAACTTAGATAATAATTCATAATATAAGAACTTTCATTCAAAGCAAAAATATTACAAACTAATTCTAATTCCAGTTCAAGCATAAACAACAACATAAACAATAACAAAAAAAAACTAACTAATTACAAAACCTAAAATCTATCATTTCTCAGAAGACTCTAAAAGAGTAGGATCGTTGACAAACGATCTAAAAACACTCTGACTATCACCCAACAACTCAAGCCTCTGAGCCCTTGAGCGACTCCTCTCTTTAATGGCCTCCTCCGCAGCCTCCCAAGTGTTGCGAAGGTTTGGGAAACGACGGTTGTAAGCATCCTTACAAGCGTAGACTCCCTCGATGAAAGTCTGGCCCATATCAAACTGAGTGAATTTCTTCACTTGCAATTCATTGAGACATTGGGTCCTTTCCAATGTCAGAACCCTATTTTCTGCTTCTAAATCCTTAATTTTATTCTCCAATTCTGTCACCCTCTGTGCTAATTCTTTTTGAACCCTTTCTCTCTCCCTTTCCTCTTCAAACTTCTTTACAAACCTGTCTTGTTCATCCCTTCTCCTTTGTAGATAAATCAACTCCCTCTTTGACGCCATTTGAGATTTTCAAGTTGTGAATTTGAAGATTTTTGAATAGGAATTAGAGGAGTCAAATTTCTTTCAACTTCTCAAATTATATTGTACGTAGAAAGAATGTAAACAGCATATCTGTATATATATAGCCTTAAAAAGATGCTTGGGAATATCAACAGTCTAATTATGATTAAATGCAACGTCATTAAAACGGCTATTTTTAATAGGTGGCGTTTCATAAATAACGGTCCATTGTACAAGAATAAATAGGAACATTTTAAAAACCGTGAATTAAAAAACCATTTGAATTCAAACTAAAAAAGTACAAACTGAAAGCATTGGAATACCAACTGAAAACCAAAAAACAAAACCTGGAATAATTTAAATACCAACTGAAAACAGAAGAGGAACAAACTGAAAGCATTGGAATACGAACTGAAAACCAAAAAAGAACAACCTGAAATAATTTAAATACCAACTGAAAACAGAAGAGGAACAAACTGAAATAATTTAAATACCAACTGAAAACAGAAGAGGAACAACTGAAATAATTTAAATACCAACTGAAAACAGAAGAGGAACAAACTGAAAGCATTGGAATACCAACTGAAGCCAAGAAAGGAACAAACTGAAAGCATTATAGTACCAACTGAAACCAATAAATTTAAATTGGACTTTTTCAGTTAGTCTTTTAAATATTTCATTTAGTCTTATAGTTCTTTCAGATTTCAGTTCCTGTTGGATTAGTTTTATTTAGCTGTATATTCCAGTTAATTAACTTCAGTTGCTGTTGGATTACTTTCATTTAGTTGTATATTCCAGTTAATTAACTTGAAAACGTATTCATTTTCTAATATGCTCAAACTAATATAAGAATAATAGAATTAAAATATAATAACAACATATATTAATGAAATAAAAAATAAAAATTTAATAAACTGAAGAAAAAAACAAATTTCATGAACCAAAATTAATAGTAATTGATTTATACTTGTAACTATACTTGTATACTAACTGAAGATAAGTATATATAAACTGAAACCAAATACAAACTAACTGAAGAATAGTATATACTTGTAACTATACATGTATACTATACAATTAACCTAAATCTAAAAAAATTCTAAAAAACTAGTGATAGTTAAAATCTAGTAGTCTATTGACTCTATGAATATCATAACGATCAAGATTTAGCACCCTTTCAACTTCTTCTTCGTGCTTCCTCCTTTGTTCAAGAATAGCCTGATCATTTGTATCTTTGCTCTTTTCCTTTTTCAATGACAATTGATAAAGAGTCTTCTCATTTTTCTTCCTTATTTTCTGCTTTGCTAACAACTCTTCCTTCTTCTGTGACCATAGCGCACAATCACCTTTCAATTTATTTGCAAGCTTGTTCATAGGATAAGTTGCTAATCGATAAGCAAGCTTGCACCGTAGAAACTGTTTCACTCCTGCCTGAAAAGTAATAAACAAAAGAATGACAAAAATGGTATCAGTAAATATGTAACAATGGAATACTGACTGGAAACAATAAAAGAACTAACTGAAACCAATAAAAGAACTAAATGAAAGCATTAAAATACCAACTGAAACCAATAAAGAAACTAACTGAAAGCATTAAAATAACAACTGAAACCAATGAAAGAACTTCCTGAAAGCATTAAAATAACAACTGAAACCAGTGAAAGAACTTAATGAAAGCATTAAAATAACAACTGAAACCAGTGAAAGAACTTCATGAAAGCATTAAAATAACAACTGAAAACAAAAAAAGGAACAACTAACTGAAAGCATTAAAATACCAACTGAAAGGAATAAAAGAACTAACTGAAAGCAGCAAAATACCAACTGAAACAAATAAAAGAACTAAATGAAAGCATTAAAATACCAACTGAAACATAAAATAGGAACAGCTAAAGGTAAATTGTACATTAAGAAGTTATTGGTTTGTCAAATAAATATAAAAGTTAAAGAAACTAACTGATAAAAACTAAGTTCTACACAGAAGCAGCAGTTGTGCAATGGGTTTTTCAGTTAGTCTTTTTAATATTTCAGTTAACTATAAAAATAATACCTTGTCAAGTGAAGCAATTGGACACTCTCGCACAGCTTCACCATCATATAGCTCCATTCCCTTGATGGCATACACACCACAATCATTCACATTCTTGTTACTCCTCCATGAAAAATAAGGTGTCACCCTCTCCCAATGTTGCATTTGATGAAAATCACGACACCCCATTTGAGACATCATGAAGGACTTAAAGATACGACACTGCATAAAACTAAACCAGTAAAAAACTTTGAAAGGCAACAAAAAGAACAACAACAAAAGGAAAAATAAAAAGATACGTACAAAAGTATTGACACCATTATATAACTTCACATTCTTATCATCAATGTGCCAATATCGGTCAAACTCATTGTTGTCACTTCGGTTATCAATATTTTCAATTTTCTTCTGTTTCCTATTGATAACCAAAACAGTATAATGATTGTCCTTGTGAACAGGAACAAATATCTGCCAAATTGAAAGTAAAATGAGAACAAAAATACATTTACATAAAAGCAAAAATGCAAAAAGTCAAACCAACTGAACCAAACATATCACTAACTAAAAGAAAATTGAAACTAACTGAAGCAGAAGATATCACTAACTGAAACTTAAATAACACCAGCTGAAGCCATAGAAACACCAGTTGAAACTAAATTAAAAGGAACTGATAAAACAGAAAAGTACATGAAACAATAAAAAGAGGATCTCAAACTACAAAAAACAGCAACAAAAGAAACAGACAGTGAAAAACAACTTAAAATAACTAACAACATATAAATGAAAGAACAAAAAAATATAATAGTAATGTAAAGAAAAATCAATAACTTTGTACATACCAATTCAGCTTCACTAATATCATTCTTTGGAAATGTTTTCACCCACGAAGAAAATGCATTGGTACAATTCTTCACAAACACCTCCTGTGGCCGAATGGATATCTTTGATTTTTCGGCTTCCCACTTTGCCTTCTCAATAGCATGCTCTGGTGTACCCTCGATCTTTTTGAGGTCATACTCCTTTTGAGTTTCCATGCTCTTAAATTTATCCTCTTTAATACTCTCCACAATTAACCAATTTATGTAGTTCTAAAAAAATAACAGAAACAACAAAAAAGAACATAATTAACCAAATGAAAATCCAGATCATTCAAATGAAAAGAAAATAGAACTAACTGAAACAAATATAAAACAAACTGAAAGCAAGACTAAACCCATAAAGACTACAACTGACAATAGGCAAAAGAAAAGCACAGAAAAACTTACAAAAGGCATCAAATCCATATAGAATCTCCTTGTTACTAACATAACATCTTAGTCTTTATAGCAGCGGGATTCTCCCCTTTACTCCCCCGGGATGCTTCTACTCCTACCCCCCACTCCCACACGGATCTTAGACGGACCCTCTCGGTTAAGAACGAACGAAAGTGATCTACGTTTCACACGGCGCAAGCACCACCTCGTTGCCTCTTGAAGAAAATGAAAATGGCATCTCTACTTCAGGTGGTCACTTCATATTATTCGCTGTAGTAGGTATCAATTCGACCTTTAGCGATCACTACACCGGGACGCCGAGAGGGGGGCTGTGAGTCATCTGGGGTCACATCTGAAAGTAACTGCATCGTAGGGCCTATTTCGGAAGTAGATGGCCACAAAAAGAATTGCTTTTGTTTAGCGACAGTCTTCTAGAGATGATGCTTTTCCCTGATGGCTTTCTTTTGCCAACTTAAAAGGGGACTGCAGGAAAGGCTTGGCTTCGTCCCGAACCAAGGCAAGTTGTACTTGCGAGCGCGTGCGTGTAGGAAGGCCGACCACTACATAAGCTAAAAGACTACAGGGCTCTTTTCCTCATTTCTATTAAACATATAAGCACAAGCTCCAAACACTGCCCCGCTTATCCAAGAACCAGGCGACATACTCAAGAAGTCAAACTTTCTCATTTCCACAACTTGAGAAGTAACCTCATTCTCAAAATCAAGAAGAACCTCATTATGGATGCGATCTTCCAACTCAATGTTCTTGTTTTTAAGAGGACTAGAATCTGGATTCAGTGAAAGCTTTGACACATCAGCATACTCATCATAAAACAAGTAATCCACCAACCAAATCTCTTAACTGCTCAAATCTTCTACATATTTATTTTTGGACTGAAGAGTTCTTGTAAGAAATACATCATGATTGTTCACTGGATATGCTTGCGATGCAGGTGAACTGTGCTGAACATGAGAGGAAGAAGGAATCCCGTGACCAACATCTTCCTTTGTAGTACTTGTACCAGCAACACCCTCACCACAATATTCTTGTTTAATATTCTTCACAATCTTATCCAGATCTAATTCCTCATCAGTCTCTTCTGAATCATCATTGAGTATTATTGGCTTAAATTTCTGTCCTGAAGGCTTCCCTTCTATCGTTGACTCAGCATTTAAATCTGGTGCGCTCAAAGGGATCTTGTACTGTGGTATATTCACACCACTTAAGGAAAGACTTTCAGAAACTAAAGAATATGAGCCATCATCCTATCATACATAAAAAAATAATATAGTAATAAACAACAAAAACAACTGAAATACTAGAAAAGAACAAGTAACTGAAAGGAGAATAAAAGTAACAGGAACAAAATAAGCATTAACTGAAAAATAACAAACAAGTAACTGAAAACCATAAGAAAAGAGCCAACTGACAAAAGAATGAAAGCACCTGAAACATATTAAGCAACAACTGAAAATAACAAACAAGTAACTGAAACCCTAAGAAAAGCATCAACTGAAAAAAGAATGAAAGCACCTGAAACATATTAAGCAACAAATGAAAATAAAAAACAACTAACTGAAATACTAAGAAAAGCACAAACTGAAAGGAGAATAAGACCACCACAAAGATATTAAGCATCAACTGAAACCCTAAGAAAAGACCAACTGAAAAGAAAATAAGAGCAAATGAAACATATTAAGAAACAACTGAAAATAACAAAACAAGTAACTGAAACCATTAGAAAAAAACTCACATGAGGATATTGAATTTTAATTGGAGTAAGCATGGGAATGGAAGAGGCACTACTGTCAAAGCCCTCTAATGGACCAGTACTGGAAGCATCGGGTGTGGGAATATCTGCTTCAACAACAGCAGGAGAGGTAATCATAGGAATAGAACAGGTACTACTCTCCACCCCTACTAAGGGAGCAGTACTAGAGGACTCTTCAGTCTTGTCATGGACCTTACAAAGAAAAGAACAAAAAAAAAAAAACACAAAACTCAACAACAACAAAAGGTAAAAAATAAGACACAATAGGAAATCCAAATGAAAACAAAATAGTACTAAATGAAAATTTAATAACACTAACTGAAAAAGAACGAAAAATGATAAAGCTAACACTTACAACAGGTGGGGGAATCTTTTCTTCAACAACAGCAGCAGAAGTAGTAAAAGGAATGGAGGTGTTACTCTCCAAGCCCTCTAAAAAAAGAGTACTAACAGACTTTTCAGTCTTGTCATCAACCTTACAAATACAAGAACAAAATAAAAACAAAAAACAGGAAGTACAAATGAAAACAAAATAGAACTAACTGAACAATTTATAAAACTAACTGAAAAGAACAAAAAATGATAAAGCAAAAACTTACATTGGCTGTGGGAATATTAGCTTCAACAACAGGAGGAGGAATGGAGGTACTACTTTCCAAGCCCTCAACTGAAGCAGTACTAACAGACTTTTCAGTGTTGTCATCCACCTTGCAAAAACAAGTACAAAAAAAAAACTTAGAAATGAACAATGGGGAAAAAATTAGAACAGTAAGTACAAATGAAAACAAAATAGAACTAACTGAACAATTTATAAAACTAACTGAAAAGAACAAAAAATGATAAAGCAAAAACTTACATTGGCTGTGGGAATATTAGCTTCAACAACAGGAGGAGGAATGGAGGTACTACTTTCCAAGCCCTCAACTGAAGCAGTACTAACAGACTTTCCAGTCTTGTCATCCACCTTGCAAAAACAAGAACAAAAAAAACTAAGAAATGAACAATGGGGAAAAAAATTAGAACAGGAAGTCCAAATGAAAACAAAATAGAACTAACTGAACAATTTATAAAACTAACTGAAAATAACAAAAAATGATAAAGCAAAAACTTACAACAAGTGAGGGAATAGGTGCTTCAAGAACAGGACTAGGAGTCAAAAGTTGAAATGAAGGCATTGAATTGTCACCAACTTGAAGACTAGGAGGGCTTGAATAACCCAAAGGACAGCCAAAAATATCAGATAGCCTTGTCCCTTTACCTGAAGAGTCATATTTCGGACTCTTGCGAATATATGTCTTTTCGATATGTGGTGGTGTTCTTGATGAGTCCTTAACAAATGAAGCACCTTCAACTTCGGTTGAATCATTTTTTTGGTGATATCTTGACCACCACTACTTTCTTTCTTATCGTGTCCAAACTTATCATCATTGCCACCAACATTCTTTTGCTCATTTGCAGATGATTCTGTTTTATCATCAGCTACACTAGGACCACTCTGATGTGCCTGACCTGAAGTACCATCTTCATCATCATCTCCTTTATCAAAATCATCACCATCAAAACTATCTTCACCTGCCTCATCTTCAGATTCATCTTCCTTGTCACGCGAATCCAAATCAGTATCCTTCTTCCCAACAAGCTCTCCTGTACTAACTCCACCCATAAAAGAAACAACTACTGGAGGATCGCTTGGATTAAAAACATGTGTTTCATTCCTCTCAATAGCAACCTAAACTTTCTTCACAACAGGGCTAACTTTCACATTCAAAGCCTCTGCCTTCCGTTTATTCTCCCAATATTCCTTCTCCAACTCATCAATTTGAGAAAAGAAATCATCATTAAGCACATCTTCACCATCTTCTTGGGATAAAGTCTCCTGAGATAGATGTTCCCCTTCTTGTCGAATATCTTGTGCAATCTTCAAGTTAACTTCACAAAATGCAATTGCATTTCGCCTCACTCGAAGCAGATTCTTCATATATCCCTAGAATACAACACAAAACAAGAATATTATCAAAAACGGTAAATGAACCACAAGTAATAAACAAAACAACAGATAACAGACTGAAAGCATTAAAATACAAACTGAAACCAAAAAAAGAACTAACTGAAAGCATTAAAATACCAACTGAAACAAAAAATTCACTAACTGAAACCACTAAAATACCAACTGAAAGCAGAAAAAAGGAACAGCTAAAGCTACTAATATACCAACTGAAACATAACAACAAACACCAGAAAGAAAAAAATAGCAACTGAAACCAATAGATGAACTGACTGAAAGTATTAAAATTCCAACTGAAACCAAAAATGAACCAACTGAAAACATTATAATACCAACTGAAAGCAAAAAACGATCTAACTGAAAGTATTAAAATACCAACTGAAACCAATAAATGAACAAACTGAAAGCATTAAAATACTAACTGAAACATAACAACAAACAACAGAAGCTATACAAATACAAACTGAAAAATAAAGAAATTGAAAAAACAACAAATTCAAAGCATCACTTACTGGAACATCAGAAGCATTGATCTCATCATCAGTCATCAAGTTAGATGGAAGATCTATAACTAACTGTCTTGATGAACTTGAAGACTGAACAACCTTGAATGAACAATCCAAACCCTTATCAGCATCAAGAACTTGTTTCCCCTTATCCAAACCCTTATTAGCATCAAGAACTTGTTTCCCCTTATCCAAAAACTTATCAGCATCAAGAACTTGTTTCCCCTTATCATCACTATTGACTGGGAGAATATGCTTAAGGTTCAGCGGGAATTGCTTAACCACATCACTCAACCTATCTTCATCATCCCAGTAACATATATAGGGTTTCTCTACTGCTGTGAAATCTAAATCCCGACATCTGAAGTTGTGAATCACAGCAAGCACCAAAGCACTTACACAACCCCTCAATTTAATAGAAAATTTACTACCAAAACCTGAAGTACTCTTCTTTGATGTAAGAATATGATGACAGTCTACAATGGCAGAACACAAAGAATGTCTCACAAATCCACACCAATCATACGATGAAATCTGAGAAACATCTTCTAAACTCTTCCCACATTTCACCACTACACCATAATCACCACGTGGACAAAGAAACTTTAATTTGTCACAGCAAACAGAACAAACAACCTCTTGAAATCATCCCCAACAGGATATTTCTTGAAGAGATCAGACCAAGCCTTCTTTGCCATATATAGATTTTGACCTTCACTAACACCTAGGAAATCCAACCATCTCTTACTCTCAACCTTGGATTCAACTTCACTCCCTTTCCGCCGATATGCATAAGGATCTATAACCTCAACAGGCTTCTCTGACAAAGGCAAACCCAAAGCATCCCTAATGGCAAACCTGTTGAGCAACAGGTTTCCATTCTCACTCCTAAACAACATGCCACTAGTATTATACCTCAGCATCACATCCAAATAAAGACGAGGACTAAAGTTTTTTATCTTTATATCTAACAAACTCCCAAATCCAATATCCCTTACCCAAGACCTCTGCCTACCATTAAAACTACTAATAACTTCTTGAAGGTAAGCAAAATCAGAAACAGCTGACAAATGAATAGAGTTAAGATCCTCTGTAGTGAAAATCCTAACACAAATGAACAAAAAACAACATTAGAACACAAAAATAACAAAACAGAGAAAACAATAAAACACAACATAAGAAACAAACAAACATACGATGGATCAAACGTATCCTCAGAATCATCTGGATTAGACCTCTTAAAGGTGACCTTTCCTTTTGAATCCTTAGCTACAGATTTCCCTTTGCCTACGGACTTAACAGGCCTACAACAGTCAATAAATAACAATAATCAAAAAACTGAAAATAAGAACAAGTAACTGAAACCCTAACAAAAGAACTAACTGAAAAGAGAATAAGATCAACTGAGACATATTAAGCATCAACTGAAAATAAGAACAAAAGTAACTAAAGACCTGAAAAAAGAACTAACTGAAAAGAAAATAAGATCAACTGAAACATATTAAAGACCAACTGAAAATAAAAACAACTAACTGAAACTCTAACAAAAGCAGGAACTAAAAGGAAAATAAAAGCATCTGAAACTTACTAAACATCAACTGAAAATAAGAACAACTAACTGAAACCCTAACAAAAGAACTAACTGAAAAGAGAATAAGATCAACTGAGACATATTAAGCATTAACTGAAAATAAGAACAAAAGTAACTAAAGACCTAAAAAAAGAACTAACTGAAAAGAGAATAAGATCAACTGAATCATATTAAGGACCAAGTGAAAATAAAAACAACTAACTGAAACTCTAACAAAAGCAGGAACTGAAAGGAATATAAGAGCAACTGAAACTTACTAAACATCAACTGAAAATAACAACAAGTAACTGAAACCCTAACAAAAGAACTAACTGAAAAGAGAATAAGATCTACTGAGACATATTAAGCATCAACTGACAATAAGAACAAATGTAACTAAAGGCCTAAAAAAAGAACTAACTGAAAAGAGAATAAGACCAACTGAAACATATTAAGCATCAACTGGAAATAAGAACAACTAACTGAAACCCTAAGCAAAGAACTAACTGAAAATAAGAACAAAACTAACTGAAGACCTAACAAAAGCAACAACTGAAAAGCTAAACTATCAACCTAAAATGCTAAAATGAAATGAGATGAACAAACAACAAAATGAAAATCAAAACAATACAACTGAAATACATACTTTGCAACATAATCCAAATCTCTGTCTAAAACCTTCTTCTTCTCAGCAGAAACAACAATACGCATCTCAGGTTTCTCAATCTTGGCTGACTTCTTAGACTTAGAAGCCTTCGAACTACATTCAAAAGGAAAAAAAAACGATCAACAACACAAAATTTTTGAAACTCAAAACCAAAATAAAAACAAAAAAACATTCGAAATACCTAGAATCATCGTCTCTTCCCTTCTTAACTACCATTGTCGAATAGATTGATCAAATTAATGGAGTGAAGAACTAAATTTCAAACAAGTTAGCAATGTGAAACAATTTTTAGCAATGGAGAGAATAACTGCCAAACTCAAGCCGAGAATTTCTCCTGAAGATAATCTCGAAAATTAATGCAACCAATGATAACCGTCGTACGAAAGAGTCAGAGAAATCAGAAGAAAAAATAATAACGTTAAGAAAATAAAAGACGCGCGCGCGAAATTATGAAATGGGCTCAGCCCGTCTGACCATAACTATTGGGTCGGACGGTCTGACCCAATAGTTTCACAACCAAAAAATATATTTCTGTTTGCATTAGAATCAAACATATTTACACCAGTATTGTCTACGCAGTCTTGGGTTAACATTTGTTTCCGTGCTTCTACGTGAAATTGCTACCATGAGTAACAATTTTATTAAGAAACTTGCTAGTTGCTACTCACAATATGATGTTGGTTTCCCATGGCTTCGCGTTTGCATCATCACTAGTTCAACAAAAGGAAATTCAAAGCTACAACCACTACTCTGAGTATCAGCTTTCCTCTGAAGCACATAAACCTACTTGGACTGTGTTGGTGAAAATATGTTTAATTACAACACAAGGAGAGATTTTTGGTTTAGCAGTATTCAACAAAAAATCTCAATTTAAATCCTTTACAATAGAGGTGTTCACAAAAATCAGATCCGATCGATCCGATCCGAAATATAGTGTTTCGGATAATTCGGATCACCCTTTTGGCATTTTCGGGTATCCGAATTATCCGAAAATTGTTTAAAAAATCGGATAATTATCCAGCCCGATCTGAAATATCCGACCCGATCCGAAATATCCGATCCTATATGAAATATCCGTAATTTCTCCATTAAATAAATTTGATTTAAAACTTTTTCCCATAAAAATCGGATCGGATAATCCGGGTATCCGAAAAAATGGGTATCCAAAATTTCCGGATCGAATTCGGATTGCACTTCTCCCGATCCGAAACTTTCGGATATCCGAAATTTCGGATCGGTCGGATAATCCGAAATGAACACCCCCACTTTATTACACTTTAAATCTTACTATATTCGCCTCATTTTATTTGCTATACATTGACTTTGAGCACTATTCACATTGTAACTTTGACGGTCGCTGGGTTCATATATGCGACAAAAAAATAGTCATGCGTGATCTTATTTGATTTATCTCAACGTGTACTTCCCAAATATATAATTTTTTTGAATATTTTCTCATATGCAATATTTTATAGGGAAATTCTCAATGGTACACTCTTATATTTGACTTCTCTTGCTGGTATACTTCCAACTTTTTTATTTCTTAATGGTACACGTGTATTTTGAAATATTCCCTACCGTGACATTTTGTTAAATAAAAGGTTAGTTCATGGTTAACTATGGTTAATTCTGAATAGGAATTTGCCTCGTTTTGCGTGCATCGACTTTTTTAGGATGAGACCTTGCTTGTTGGTACTTGTTTTGTTGATATTCTCGAAATTCTTTGTCCATAAAGGGTGCACAGTGGCGTTCGATTTCGAAAAAACGTTGTCTTCACCTTTCAAAAGCCGGAAAAAGTCATCTTGCGGTACATGCCCAAAAACCCAACTTGTTAGTACTCGTTTCGTAAGGATTCTCGAAATTATTGCCCATAAAGAGTGCACGGTGGTATCCGTTCAAAAAAAAATGTCGTCTATACCTAGAAAAAGCCAAAACACGTTAAAAGAGACAAATTCTAAGCCTAATTAACCCTAGTTAACCCAAAACTAACATTTTATTTAACTGAATGTCACGATAGGGAAGATTGTACCATTAAGAAGTCAAAAAGATAAAAATGCACCAGTAAAAGAAGCCAAATCTAGAAGTGTATCATTGGAAGTATCACTTTTTTATATTAGTACTTTGGTAATTCCCATGTTCCGTATTAATTGCAACATGGAGAACTTTTACGTCTCTTAATGCATACTTTTAACATTATATCTTTAGTTATGTTTAAGAGAAAATTATAAAAAGTACTATATAATAATGTCAATTAAACGTATATGATGACAAATCTAATAAGACCGAATATGTCTATCATTATGTATAAATTATAATATATCGTAAAAGAAACCATATGAATAGATTAAAAGAAAAATTATTTTTTAATAAGTTAACCTTTATGCTATCTTCTAAAATTAAGTTCACTATTGGATTATTCTGGAATAAGTTAAGCTTGTATGGGTATTAACTTTCAATGAGTTTAAGTGATCGGTTACTTTAATAAGAGGTAATAATTTTCCCTATTTTCTTTCCCTTTACCAACCCTCTACACCTATAATCACAATCCCACCGCTACTCAATTCCAAACACCATCGCAACACCTGATCTAACTCATTGAAAATTAATATCTATATAAGCTTATCTTATTTCAGAATAATCTAAAAATGAACTTAATTTTGGAAGGTGGCATAAAAGTTGACTTAAAAATACAATTTTTCCGAGTAACAAGTCAACCTTTGTTTATTCCAGTAGCAAGTAAACATTTGCGTCGACCGCTTTTAACAAGTCAACCTTTATTTATTCCCTTGTTAAAATAGCCGGTTTTGACTTGTTAAAATAAAAGTGGCTACAAAATTTACTTGCTAATAGAATAAACGAAGGTTGACTTGTTAAAAGCAGTCAACATAAATGTTGACTTATACAATTTTTCCAAGTTTATATTGTAATTAATACGGAACGATGGAAAGTATACCCAAAGAGGCAAACACCTTGAATCATTTTAATACGAGTAAGTAGTAAGTACTAGAGTTCACAATGGCTTCGACCACACGAGCTATGAATTTCTCCAATTATCCACGTTCAGTACTCACTCTCTGTTACCATCTTCACCTCAAATTTCAATTTCGGATTCCTCCTCAGAGATTAAAGGTTCATCATCTCTCTCTCTTTCTCTCATTCTGCTTGTTCATCAGACGAAGCTACTTCCATATTAATTTAAACTTGCTTTTGATAACACAGAATGTTCTCAATTTTGAAATGGATTATCGATAGGTTTCCAACTGTAAAGACGAGAATTGCGATGATTTTTTGCCTTGGTTAGAGAATAAGGCTGGAATGCAGATTTCTTCACTTCTCTCCATCGGAAAATCTGATTATGGAAGGTTCTATTTCCTTCTCTTGCTTATTTGTTTCGGTTGGATTGTAGGATTTGAGTATTATGATCTGACAATGACATTCATGTGAACTTGAAGTAAATAACAGTGGAATTTCATCAGTTACATTTTTGCATTTAGTAGAGCTAAAAGGATTACTCTCACCGTCCTGCAATACTTCACCATTTTGTTTTGCTTTTTCGAATTTTGAATTTATCTATTTTGATCATATGTCTCACTAATACTTTATATAGAAAATAAATTAGCACCTGAGATTATGTTAATACAATCTAACAATATTTTACGTGATTATAGTTCTCCTTAAATCACACACAATGCAAATTAGATCCTACACTCGAGAGTACGATGCACATGGTACTCTCATACATTCGAATTATTTAAATGTACATCAGTTCAAATTCAAAAAGCAACTACCCCACCAATGTTGAAGATGTTCATTTATTTGTCGTTATTGTTCATTCACAAATTTAATACTTCCTCCGTTTTAGAATAAGTGATACAGTTACTATAAATGAGTGTTTTTATATAAGTGATACACTTTGGATTTTTTCCTTATTTGGTAAGTTTTAGTGTGTTATTTTACAATTCTACCCTTATTAAACCTACTAAACCATATTTATATAATCCTAATAAAACTTAATTACTACTAACTCACTCCTCAACCTACCGAGGGTTGCCTAATCAATATCGGATATATGAATATATCAATCGCCTCACTTTTTTGGCAGTATATTTCATGAAAATGGCAGTACATTTCATATGTATGGCAGTATATTCTAATATGTATGGTAGTACATTTTTTAACGAAAAATCAAATGCCAAATACAAACTATATAGTTATATAGCTGTGAAAATATCGATTGTTATATACTACGTTACTTAATAAATGTACTGTCATTTTTATGTAATGTACTGCCATTTTTATGGAATGTACTGCCAAAAAAGTGAGCCGATGGATATATGCATATATCCGATATTGATTAGGCATTCCTCCAACCTACCACCCTCCCCATCTCTCTCCACCACCTGACCACCAACCACCCACCAAAACAAAACCCTAGCCACCCTCCCTTCAACTTACCACCAAGATGAAACCCTAGCCACCCTCCCTTTCAACCTACCACCAAATCGCAACCCTAGCCACCCTCCCCTCAACCTACTACCAAATCGCAACCCTAGCCACCGACCAAACTTGCGAAGCACCACCCACGCAAAATTCGATCAGAAATCTCCGACAAGAAGGGTGGCAGGAAAGCTGATTTTCGTGGCTAATGGTGGTTAGGAAGGTGGTTTCGGTGGCTGGGGGTGGCAGGAAAGCTGATTTCGGTGGCTGGGGGTGGTTAAGAAGGTGGTTTCGGTGGCTGGAGGTGGTTCAGGGCGGGGGCAGAAGGTGGTTTCGGTGGCTGGGGGTGGTTAAGAAGGTGGTTTCGGTGGCTGGGGGTGGTTAAGAAGGTGGTTTCGGTGGCTGGGGGTGGTTAAGGAGGTGGTTTCGGTGGGTGGGGGTGGTTAAGAAGGTGGTTTCGGTGGGTGGGGGTGGTTTCTGGTGAGGTTGGGTGGCAGTTGGGACGCGTCTGGTGGTGGAGTTGGAGGAGAGAGAGTGGGGAAGTGGTGGTAGGTGGGTGGTGATTATTGGTTTAATTACATGACCCATCTCTTACTTATCATTGCTTAATTACACTTAAGAAATTTTGCCTTAAAAAACGTAAAAGTGACAATGTATCACTTATTCTAAAATGTAGGAAGTATGTTTATTTACGGATATCAAATGTTACAAAGCCAACTCATTTTTTCTCAAAATCATTTGTACTCACCATTTTCATTCAAAAATTTTCAAATTCAAAATTTTGCCAACAAGGCGGGAATGTACGTTGGAACATTTAAATATACATTAGTACAAATTCAAAAATCACTTTAAATTCAAAAAGTGATAGAACTGATGTACATTTAAATGCTTCCAATGTACATTCCTGCATTTTGGCAAGAAATTGAATTTGAATTTTTTTTAATGGTGAGTACAAGTGATTTTTTTAGAAAAATCACGTTGGTTTTGTAATGTACATTTGATATTCGTAAATGAACATATTAAGTTTGTGAATGAACAATAACATCAAATAAATGAACATCTTAAATATTGGTGAGGACAGTTGTTTTTTGAATTTGAACTGATGTATATTTAAATGCTTCTAATGTACATCCCGTGCACACCATTCATTTAATTCATGCGTTTTGTTTTAAAAAGGCTGCGCTGAGCGCATGGTACTCTCGAGTGCACCATCTACCCTTTGCACACACGATAGTGAAGGGTGAAGTACGTGAACAGTGTTTATTAAGCAAGTGCAATAACCTTTGCGAAATGGAGGGAGTATATATATATATATCTACTAAACTAACTCAAAACAACTATGCAAATAGATATAGACTTTGTCAACTCTTATCTCCAACATGCCCTGCAAAACGGCCTGTCGGTTGGTTGCAGACTTGCAGACTTGCAGACTCCGAGCTTGGCCCGTAAAACACGAGCTTTGGGTAAGGGGCTATGAGAGAAAGTCTGCCTTAGGAAATTGCGTGATTGGTATAATGAACCAGTTAGCACTTGTTCCCTTATGTAGTAAAACACAATGGCAATATGTTTCCTCTTCAAATGGAATCCTGTTTAGCTCGTAAACGAGGTGTACTACGATTATCAAAGTAAATAACTGGAACTTGAGACAACATGACTCCCAATCCTGTTAATAGGTTGCAGTTCTACATCAATTCAGTTGTTGTTGCTGCCACAACTTGATATTCAGCTTTGGTTGAGGAATCAGCAAGTGACCTTTGTATGACCAATAGATACAGCGTGACCCAAAGTTCAGGTGTGACCGTCCTTGCTACTCGCCAATCCCCATCCCATCTGAGAATGCATGAAGTATATGTGACGAGTCATGATATATTATAACACCCTCGTAACTGACTAATTAAATAAACAAAGCTATGAGCTAACTAGAGTTTATAGTCGAAATGATTAACTAACTAGCTTTAAACATGTCCATTGTGCGATGTGCCGATGTATGCCATGATGTACTGGGTAAAAGATAAGGAATAAAAGTTACCTTGTCATGTATCCTAATTATGATTTATGTTTGATAAAGTATCCTAAATTTGTTAGGTTGTTGATTAGAAATAAGTTAATTTTTTCCCTAACATCTATGTATACATTTCTAAAAAAAAAACACAAAGAAGAATGCTTATGTGAACATTATCATTCTTCCAACCTTTTTTTAGAGTATAGTAAAGGAGAATGATAATATCACATAGGTTTACAATTAGCATATACAAGAATTAGCTATGAATTATTATCCGTAACTTAATAAGATGGTATGGAGAATTACATTTTTTCCTCAACGGATAAAATATAGAAAACACTTGTAAGGCGACATGTATATCAAGAACGAAGGGGAAAGGAAATGATTTAAAAGTAATTATGATTTTTAACAGCTACTATGATAATTCATGGCTGTATAATAAGAAAACTAAAGCAAACAGTCAAGTAAAAAACAATGCAAATGGGAAAAGGAAAAAGAAAAGAAACGGGATTAGGGAAAAGCAAAGCAAAGCAAACTAATACAAGAAAACGCGTGTGTAAAAGGATTCAAATACCCAACCTCTTATGATGTCTAACAGTATCATGTGGACATGCCGAGACTATTGAGCTACCTACATTTCTTCTCGTACATTACTTGTTGATCTTTTTTGCTTGAACTTCCTTTTCGATTTCAACCCCGTGAATCTGTAGTGGATCTGCCGTTGGCTCTCTGTCAATTTTTACGGTGCGATGGCTGCCTGTTCACGGACTGGCTGTACCTACCGTTTCTTTTTTGGGGTCAATATCCGCAATGCAGAGGCCGGGACAAAGGGTTGCGATCCCGCGAGGGTGAGCTGGTTGGTCAAGTAACAAAAATATTGTATTTTCCGGTACATCATTATTGATAAGACCATTCACTAATTCTTGAAGCTGGATCTCTCCCCCGGATGAACTTATTCCTATTTTAGCATTTCTATTTTTCGGACTTTTAGCTCCGGTTAGCAAAGGACCGAAAGGAGCACGAGTCATATATTCTGTTGAACGTCGTTCTTGCCAAGGTTGTATGTCTTTTTTCTCCGAATGATCAACTCTCCAATTCGTTGTTCGAATCAATAGGTCTTCTAATCGTTCATTTGAAAAACTCGAAAGCATCGGGCTTTTTCCTTACTCGTCTGGGAGGATAAGAGCTTTGAAGGAAGCACCATAAAAAAGTTTTTATTCTCTCTAACAAGTTACACGAAAATTGACATATATTGGCCGATTTAGGAGATAGGAGGACTGAATGGGATTTTATTCTATCTATCAAGAAATAATTGTCAAATTGTCCTATTCCCTTATAGTTAAGGATATTTTCTGATCTTACTAGATAATCCTTTGTTTAGCTTGGCAGTTGGACAGATCATACACTATCCTCATCAGTCTAAGTAGCGACAAAACGATCAATCCAATTATGCATTATTACTTCTTCGTAAAGGTGATCACTTTTTGGGCACCTCAAAATCGTATATGAAAATGTGCCTGGTGGAGCAAATGTGTGGAGTATATATTATTGTTCAAGTTTCGGAATTTTGTATGCTGTGTGAAGGTAATGGCCTTGTGACGGCCCCCTCACTTTTTGTTTCCCTATCTTTTAGGTCCTTGTTTGCTTGCAAGAGCATACAAGCTGGAGATTGCCTATTGAAAGTTCCTTTTACTGTGGTAATTGTTATGGAGGAAGCTCTTTTACATCTAAGATAACATTAAATACTTCAATTTTTTTCAAGAAACTGCCATTCTTTGATTGACAGCAAATATCTCCAGACAATGTCCTTCCTGAAATCAAGCCCTTGCTCCCTAATGCAGTAGGTACTGTGGCAAAACTTGCAGTTGTTATTCTATTTGAGCAGAAAAAGGGTCAGGTATGGTTAAAAAATTCATATAATGAACTCAGGGATGAAGAGTTATCCTTACATGTTTTAAACTTACTAAGTTTTTCCTTCTATTTGTCGCCAAAGTCAAGCCCCACACCCAGTCACCTACTTTTCTCTCTTACTTTTTCACTCTCCTTGATACTTCTTCCGTTTCTTACTAGATGCATCATATTGACTAAGCTGTATTGGTCCTTTGTCTCCACTTCTCATGTATCATAATACCAAATAGTCACTATGTTTCGCAATTAGGTCTTTAGAAACAGCTTCTCCGTCATCATAGGGGTCCGAGTTGCTTCCATCCCTCTAAGTCTTATCTGCTTTGGCTATTTACTTTGTTTTATTCCTCCTTATTTTTATATGATCCATGTCTAGCTGGACTTTGACATGATATTTCCTGTTCTTCCGGTAGTGTTCTGAATGGGCTCCATATATCTCTCGTCTTCCTCGACATGGAGAATTGCATAGCACGGTAACTATCTTTCTGTCTCTAGGACTTGTTTTTCTTTTTATTGGATTGGGATGCGCTTTGAAGAGCATATGGTTAATAATGCCACCCTAGATTGTGTTTCCGTTGCCTTTAGTTCTATTGCCATGTTTCTGAAAATGTTTTTGTTGCATAATTTATTAAACTAATCCCATGTATCAAATTATGAACATGTGTACCTTATGTAAGTATACACTTGTGAGCTGTGATTATTATCATATGCTAGCGTAGGGGTAGCTTTGTTGTTGCTCCTTACTTCTTAGTCATTTGTGTTTCCTTGTTAAATCTAAAATAACCATTGATAGATGATTATCCTTAGTAAAAACTTAATATTATTAGTTACCTTCTGTTTGTGTCATATTGATTTTTTATGTTATGTGTGACTGCTTGGGGCATTAGTCAGGACCTGAGTTCACCTTCTTGTGCAAGTTGAGCAACTACTAAGCTAACGTTTTTGAGCTAAGCAAAACATGGTCTTTTAAACTACCTTTGTGAATTGTGGAATATATACAGAACATATTTGACTTGGAAATCATGATTAATTTGCATTGGTGATGACTATACATGCCAAGCAAGATATTCAATCATTTGCGTCGGTAAACTTGGGTCCAACGCAAATCAAGTTTCATGCAAATCTTGTGTCTGTTCTTGTTAAACAACCGACGCTAATGAATTCAGCATATGGTTGACTTGTTACATATGCTTCAGTTTCTAGTAAAGTGTGACGCAAATACGGTGATGCAAATGGGTGATGCAAGTCAACTTATTTGTACTATTGAAGGTCGTGAATTTGGATCTTTGACTGGATTGAAGCCTCACTTGCTGTGCTAGAACAAACACTTGTAATCTTTTGGGTATGATATATTTGGTCAACCTCTCTGTCGTTGCTCTTTGCTCTTTGCTCTTGGGCTCACACCTTTTAGTTTGCCCTTTGGTTTTTCTCAAATTTGCTTACCTTACGCCATCTTACTCTCTTCGGCAAAGTTTGCAGTAGGGAATAAAGACAGAGTAAAAGAGCAGACTCAAGATCAATACACCAATTACGTTACTGAGTTGGGACATTGGAGAGATTGGGTGTGTGCATACAATAATTAGCACTGGATTGACTTAAGGGAAGTCAGTTGCAAATTCACAGACACGAGTCTGATAATAAAACCAATGTTGTATTCCTACTGACGGGCGGTACAGTTGGCAGAGGAGTCAAAGTACGACCGCCATCCATCTATTTGCCAGCATTATGACTAATTTGTGGTTTTTTTAAGGTGATAGGGGGATGTCCTATATTAGTCATATTGGTGGTAGGTGGCCAGCTCCTTAATTCAGTATTTCAGTGTCTTAACTCCGTTATGGAAATTATTAAAGAAGAGGAGAAAAGGACTTTATATCCATGTAATTGTTTAGTCTGGTTTACTTGGAACATGAAAGATAAAAAAGGAAAGACTATAGCTGTCATGCTAACAAAATGTTTGACAAGGCTCTAACACTTTGGGATAGATTGCATTTTTAGTGACTGTAAAGTTAACCTAAGAAAATCTAGAAGAGTGCCTTGAAGAGTTTTGGTTTAAGTATGCTTGTTGTGAAGGAGTATTGAGTAGAGGCATAGGTACAAGTAGGGCTCTGACAAAGAAATTCAGCTCGGCTGAAGATTGGTTTTTTAACTGGGTTCGTACTAGACCAAGCCCTATGTCTATGATACAGGAGAATAGAAGTGCACTTCCCAAAAGCTAGCTCAAGGGGAAAAGAGCCTATTGTCCTATATAAATCACACACCAACCTCCCATAAGGTCGATGTGGGTTCCTCTCCCTGAAATCATTCCATAACACCCTAGCATGTAGGGTTCTAACAAAAAAGTTCAGTAGGTCTCTAACAAAGAAGCTCAGCTCAGCTAAAGCTTGGTGTTTTAACTGAGATCGTACTTGACTGAGCCGTAGCACATAGGCTTAATTCTGCCTTTTCTTATTAATGTTTAGTATTTATTCTTGTAATTGTTATGCCTTAGCTAATCAGATATTGCCTTTTCTACTTTTAAGCAAAAAATAAATTGCCTGCTGAACCCTAGTTCAGCTTTGAATCTGGCTTTACTGGGTCCGCCTCTCAAGGCTTAGGTTGTGTTCTCTTCAACCTGAATAAGGTCCCCTCTGGTGATTTTTCTTGGCTAGACTGCTTTGAATCTTTTTGGTCTAGCCTAGTCTGTTCCAGGGTAATCCTCTTGGTCTAATTGGACTAGGCCTGTAGTTTTATGTTGATATCTGAGAAAAGAATTATCATGTGAATCCTGTTAGATTCATTATTGTATATTTTCACAAGATATAATGTTTGTAATATTTATTCTAAGCAATTAGAGATTTATGGTAATAAGTGTAAAACAAGATCTTGTCTGGTCTGGTTCAAGACATCCAACTCTAACAAAAAATAAGTAATAAGTTTCTGAATAAGGTGAAGAGCCTAGCCTAGCCTACCTACAAGCTTGAGGTTATTTAGCTGGGATTCGGGCTTGCCTTAGTTCGTTTGCGCTCTTATGTACTAAGGTATACCCCTAACACACAAATGGATATGGATTTCTTGATACCTAACAGAAGAAAGGGGAAGGAGCAATGCCTTGGTTAAAATTCTGTAGCAACCAAATTGCAGTTTTATATTAAATGATTTTTCTTAAAGATATTTGGGTAGTAATCTTGATGCTTGACAATTTTGTTAGCAACATATATTTTCTATTGAGCAAAGTGAGTCACTGTTTCTTCATTGGAGATCTCTGTTTGTGAGTTGGTCATGTCGTGTAATACGCTTATTGTTTTGTTTTTCCGAATGGAATATGGAAGATCTAAGTTTATATCTAACCTGCTATGTGAAAATCTTGTTGCAGATATTTTGGAGCGAAAAAGAGCTGGAAATGATAAGACAAAGTTCGTTACACCAGGAGACACTTAACCAAGAAGCTCAAATTCGAAAAGATTATTTGGCCATCAAACCAGTAAGTCTATTCACTTGTATGAGGTGATTCTTTATATTTTATGCATGATCTCTCCATAGTAGGATTATAAATGATGCACAAGTCAGAATCTAATCCTAGATTTTAGTATATTATGATTTTAAATAATGGCCCTGTTTGGTACTTACCCGTGTATAACTATATAAGGACATGAGTATATTTTATTATCTTAATTATATCAAATTGTTAATCTTGGTTTTTAGCTATAATTATGAGTAAAGTTTAAGTGGTATATACTTAGTGTGAAAATTAATTGTATTTAATTAGCTTTAAAAATGTCATACTTCACATATTACTCACATAGTAGATAAACTAGTTAATTCCAACACATTGAAATAACTATTCGTTTTAAATTTAAGTTCATTTGGTCAGAAAATAATGTAAGTAACTTATTCCGTCTGTTCTGGTTACACTTACCATTTGCACTCATATTATGGCAAGAGGAGATAGGTATTGTTTTATGGGGTAAAGTAAGGAAAAGTTGAGGAGAGAGGTAAAGCTGTTAGGGTAAAATAAGAAAAAAGAAAAAGCAAATAGTGACATTTCTTTAATGAAAAGAAAGGGGAAGGTGAGCTAAAGTGGGGTATGCTATAGGAAAATAATATTAAAATATTTACATATAAATGAGTGTGAGAGAAAGTGTAGCAAACATAAAGGAACTTAGTAGAACGGAAAGCGTAACTAACATTAAAGAATGGAGGGAGTCTATTTGTTCTCTATGTTATATTTTCAATAGAATATTTACAGTGTAATAAGTTAACCCCTTATACTTTTCATGATTTCGTTTGATTGCAACACTTTGAATTTTACAGTAACATCAACCGTACTTTTTTTGTTAATAAAAAAGAAATCTTTTTATGTAATATGTTGTTGTATCTCAATGCATTTTTCAAAATATGTAAAGTGTTAAAGAGCACAAATGGTCTTGCTATTAAAAAGAAACGAAAGAATTACTCTTTATCAATGGTTAAAAAGGGGGAACTCTACACGATGAGCATGTTGTTTGGGAATTTTTGGGGGAAAACTCTTATTTTTTCAAGTGACCTTATAGATTTGCCGAAGTGTAAAAAATGACATTAATGATAAATATTACAAGAACTTCCACCGTAAAACATTTTTTTAATTCTTAACTTAATTAGAGGCCATAGCAAAAATCACGTGACAACGGCTTAAATGTGTACAAATATGTCACTAAGTAGGTTTAGAGTAAAAAGTAAAAATGAAAATTTGATTTAATGGGGATTTAGTGGCAAAAGTGGCATTAGTGTTATGTTATCTATGTTACTCGGACTCGGGTACCCATGTCAGACACGTATGTACAAGTGTCAAACTTGCTAATTTTACGAAGAATTTTCTTGATTTTGGCCGAATCTCAAGTGTCTATGTAGTATGTACTGACAAGCTCAAGTCGTATCACCTATTCAAAGATAATTCCTACAATCCTCTAACAATAGTAGTCAAGGGAAGCAGAGTCGAATCCACAGGGGGACAGAGTTTCTATGTTAATATTCAACCAAATAACTAATTTAGATGAAATCAGATATGATTATAAAAACTAATAGTTAAACTAGAGAAAACGGGAATTAAACTGAGATTTAACTATGAAATAAAAGACTAGAGTATTAGTTCGGTCCACCATGCTTATACCAATCAAATAGGGTTAAATACTATCAAAACCTAAGTCAAGAGTCGAGAGATGAGAGCATGTGCCGAGCTATGGTTAAGTCTCAACGCTCATAGTTCAATATACGCCGGTTGTTCACTAACGTAATCAGAACTAATGGTGTGTCCTAGGCCTCTAACAGCAATTACTAATCAAGAATAAATCACACCACAATCTCTCTAATCAAACCCTAGAAATCAACAACAGTCTAATCAATGATCATGGTATAAACAAGGCTTCCCTCTCTAATACCCTAGAAAGGGATCTACTCATACATGATTAAACTAACAATGACAAAACTAATAAGAAACCCTAATAATTGCATCATAAAATAATTAAATAATCAAACTAAAACAATTAAGAAGTAATAACAAAGCAATAAGAGAGAAGATTACCAATTGATAGAAAGCAATAACTTTAATTGAATTGAACCAAAGTTTGATCTCCTCTACAATGATGAAACTAATGAAAAACTCTAAAAATCTTTCTAAGTGTTTAAGATAATAATAGATGAATGTAGAAATAAACTCAAAAGTATTTATATTAACCTAAGAAAGCAAATAAGATAGGACGAAAAAGACGAAAAATCGCCCCTCCCTGTCTTCTGCCCGATCGGGCTTCAGCAGCCAAAATAATACGTCCACCCGATGTGATCGGGTAAGGTCCACCCAATTGGGGCCGAAACACTGACACCCGATAGGGCAAGGCTACCGATGCCATCAGGCCAATAGTGTTCTTCAAAGCCTTCAAAACCAGAATGACCAAGTAAAGTCTCACCCGGTGGGATCGGGTAACGCTACCCGATCGGGTGGAAACTGATGTTTTTGGCTTGGAAGATTGAATCCGATCGGGCCATCGGGCAGAGCCATTTTTTGGGCAACTCTTGTACTTGGCTTCAGACGCCAAGTTTCTTAATAATTCTTCTTCAAAAGGAGCTCAATTACAATCTCGAGATCTCCTACATGCCTCATAACTTCTCCGCTACATTGTGGTGGTCAAAATGACTGTAAATAGGGAGTTTTTCCCTAAAACCTGCAAAACGTTATAAAGCAGACAAATCACAACTATATCGAAATAGTTAGCATAAATGGCTCCTAAGAGCGTCAATACCGCACAATTTAGCTTGTAAAAGAAGGGAAAAACTCTATATGAAATCATTATATGCAATGATTAACGACTACTTCACAGTAAAACTTATGTTGACATTCTTGCAAGTCATTCATCATTATGCAAGATGGCAATGTTGATAAAGTTCTGGCGATAAGTACTCTGGATTCTCTTGCAAACGATTAGTGGCTTTTCTGCCATAGCCACCTACACTACAGGCAATGCAATCTCTAAGAGTACATAATTTGTTTACAAAAGATGGTTTAGTTTATTGTTGGCATATATCTGGTTATGTTAGTGTTTATTGCCTTATATCTGGTTCTAAGGGATGGATTCTCTGATATGATTCAGGCTTTTGACCACTTCCCTGAAGTTTTTGAGGCTGTTAAATATGAGGACTTCAAACATGCTTATGCTTTAGGTATGTGAATCGAGTCAAGTAGATTACTGCTTGCCTTTTTGCTTTGATGGTCTCCCACTCTCCCTTTGCCATTATAAGCTGATAACATTGCTGCTGGGCTGCCTTGAACTTAAAATGTATCACCTATTTATACCATATGTCAGCTGGTTTGAAAAGAACTTCTCTAATAAACCTGAAAGCAAACTAAAAGAGAAACAATTGATAGCCATGTTTGTTATATGTTATTTAGCGAGAAGGTACCTGTAGGCACTTCATGTGACTACAAACCAGGCATAAAGATTTGCATGGTCCTCTTATGCATAATTTATATTGCAAAATTTTCAGTTGCCTCTCGAGCCTGGGGAAGCATGCAAGGACAGTCGCTGGTACAGTTACTCATTTTACTTAGGATTACAGTATTTTTGTTAAAGTTTGTGCATGTCATCTCCTAGTCTTGACATCATTTATCCTAATGAAAAAGGCTCTCTGCAGATTCCATTTGCAGACTTTTTAAACCATGATGGAACCTCTGATTCCGTTGTACTATGTGATGAAAATGAACAATTGTCAGAGGTAGGACTGCTATGTCCACTTCTTTTCTACCCGTTTCTTGATCACTTATATAAATTTTACTTTTACCGCAGTAACATTTGTGCCTTGAAGGTTGCTTTGAATTTTTCTTTGTTTTGCTCGAGGACCTAGAAAAAACTTCAAGATAAAATAGAATAATGTTGATTACGTCTTATTTAGCAAAGCTTTGAATTAAGACTTAGAAGGCTCTTGCACTTCTCGAAGTCCTGGACTTTTCTTTGGAAAAGGCTAAATGTTGGGAAACAAAGAAGACAATGATTTTTTTTTTCCTGGGAAGTGACTTTTGTATTACTTTTGGCTCTCAAGTCTCAAGTTTGAAGGAAATCTCTAAATACATATGGCTGTTTAGCTCAATTATTATGCTATAGTTAGTTCTGCTTTGTCATTGTGCTTATGACTGCTTGAGCTCTTTCTCCAAACACGAATGGATAGCATTGAAAATCATTATCGTCTTGTCAATTTCATCTCAAAATATTCGAAAGAGGCTCTTTGACATATAATTTTTAGTAGCTTATTAATTTCAACTGGGGAATCATTCTTGTTGCTTGCTCGGCCAAAATTGCTAATGCAACTATCATTCATTTGAAAATTTCACTCGTGTCTTATAAGAGCCCTCTTAATTCCTTAAGGTGATCTTTCATTGGAATTATAGTTTCGAACTTAGCAAAATTTATACCTTTCAATATGATGATGTCTCTATTAGCCGGTCTCCACCTATTGATGATTTTTCTTTCTCTATTACCTATTAATATTCGACTTCTGGTTTTTGAAGTTGTGTGTTTAAGTGCAGTTCCTTTTGTATTATTTAGTGCCCAACATCTAAACTCTTTTAGCTTGACAAGATTTTCTATCATTCCCTAGTCACTTATTTGCGAACATTGTTATCCCGTAACTTAATCACTTAAAAGCCAAATAGATTATGGAAATTGGTTTAATAGTTGGACTAAAAATTATCGTGACTTGAGATTGAGCTGGTCATAGTTCATTAACCACAGACTGCTGCGAATATCTTTCTCTCCAATAAAGTGCTATAAATGTTCATCTCTTCACAGTAGTAAGCTATATTAACACATATTTGGAAATTATTGTTGTTATTTGCTCTTTGTTTATTGATTGTTTCTTTAATTTATGTAAGAATAAGAATTCTACACATATTTTGCTGTGTCACAATCCTGCATGTTGTGTTAGCAGTGGACTAGTGATTGAAATCTTGTGAAATAAAGTAAAATAGGTTGAAGTTTTAAAACAAAAATGCTGTGCTCTATCCCGGAAAATACTCCTCAGTCCTCTGTAAATATGTTTTCCCTTTGTGGAGCTTACCCTTTTCAGATGGGCTAAATGAGGTTTGAATGAGGTTTTGCCTGATGTATAGATTTCGTTCATTATTTGTTTACACCTTGTCTCGTTGTGTTGGTAACTTGGTGTATTGGATATTGAATGGCAGACTGACGATATGCTAAATTGCTAATTAATTTGTTGACTCTCATGGAGGTAATGGTTTATGGTTTATCTAGGAATACCATAATGGATGGATAGTACAGGAGAAATTGCATGTCCACAAATTTCATTGTTTTAGTACAATAAGCTTATAATACATGAGCAAGTTTTCTTTTTCTAGATGCTATATAATGCTGTAACTCTAAAACGAAATTTAGCTCAAACTTTTAAGTTGCTGCTGACCTTTCAGGTTATTGCTGATCGAGATTATGTTCCGGGTGAAGAGGTGAATAATGTCTTTGTTAGTTCATATATGTCTTGAGCGTTCTGGATGATTCTCTGTTCCCAAGTATCTATTCTAAAGCTGCTGTTTTGGGTCTTTATGGGTATTTTATACTTCTGCATAAAATTAGAATATGCTGAATGCAACCACTATCTGTGCTGGTAGAATATTTCTGGTTCCTAGATCTTGTTCAAAAGATTTCTTGCCCAATAAATTTTGTATTTAGTTTGTTTTTCGAACAAGAATCCATTGTTCAGTCGATCTCCAACTAGCTAATGCTAAACATAAGGACAACTCAGGCTGCCTGCTTGTACATTATCAGTATCTGACGTTGAAATTTGGTTTAGATGGTTTATTGCATTGCATATTCTAAAGAGGTTTTTATTAAAACATCAATGGCCTCTGAAGTATGATTTATGTCCAGTTCCAGGCAATAGCACCACTGCAAAGGTACTTCCATAAATTTCCTGTTATATCGTGGTTGCCTGTCTAAAATGACTTGGCAACAGCCCTCTAGCTAGGCAGGCTTCATGGAGTTTCTAGAAGTACTTAATTCAAATGAATTGAACATTGATAGTCAGGCTGCTTCTCTGCTTTGCTGCTCAATTTCTCTCCTCTCCTTTTTCTCTTGACTAATCGTTTCTCTCATGCTGCTATCCTCAATTTTCCCTCGGATAATGATTTTCCTAGTATAGCTTATCTTTTGACAAGCTGCCTTCAACTCTCATCCAACTTGTCCAGTCATTCTGGTTCTCACTTGCCTGTTCACAAACCAATTTTTTTTATAGAAATGTGTGTGTATCCTTAGATTTCTCTCTTCCACCAAGACTTGAGATTATTTTTAGAAGTTGATGTAGTAGGACTATTACGCTTTGGTCATGATATTGAAGTTAGTTGTTGCAACAATTATATGCTCCTTTAGCTGCACTATGATTTATGTATATCGCTTTTTATATGATTTCTGTCCACTGATGTTTGTTTGAAGTTTAGTTTTCCTATACGGAGACACTTAGTTTACTATGAAAATGTTAATATGGACTTGGTGTCCTTTGTTCCGTTTTCTGAATACTCTGTCTCAGACTTGTCCTTTAGATATCGTGAGATAATAAACTAGCTTTCTTCAGGTTTTACTACGGTATGGAAAGTTCCCGAACTCAACGCTTTTGTTGGACTTTGGGTTTACAGTTCCATGTAACATTTATGATCAGGTTCGTCTTTCTACTGCTGCAAGGAAATAGCGTAGATTTGTTGGTGGTTGTGCTTTTATTACTCTAAGTCAATGTCACTACTCATGTGTCATGTCACAACAAACTTGCTTGTTCTATTTTGAAATCGATTTAGAAAATATTTTTTCTATCTTATGTCTTGGATTTTGTTTTGATGTACTGAAAAATGGACAAGTTGTTCCTCCCCCAACACCCATACAAAAAGTTAAACCTGTACACAAATCTCGTATACTCACGTCATCACTCTTAACCCCAATCTCTGATCTCCCTGGTGCAAATCTATGCGAAGAATGTGCTGCTAACATAGCATAAGTCCCACCCCCAAAAGACCTAGAATATAACTTCTGCTAAAGATATACCAGTTTTCTGCTAAAGCCCTAAGCGGAAACAACTAGTTCCCGAAACAGCCTAAACCCTAAAACCACCCCCTCCTAACCCGAAATCCATCACAAACCCTCCCTCCAAACCCTAAAACCATTGGGAAATGCGCCGAAAAGAGATAACATTGAGAGAACGCACGTCTGAGAACAGGGGGAGAGTCGCTCTCCGGTAGGTCATCGGAGAGAAATGCAAGGAGAGTTGGGGGGAGAGGACAGAGGTTAACTCTTTCCCCTGTTTTACCAAACACTTGTTTTAATTTGGGGGTTTTGGTTTCCATTCCCCTCCTACCCCTTTCTTGTTTCCTTTCACTTTCCCCTTCTCCAATTAAACACCCCCTTATTCTCTGTTTATCTTCTCAACCCCCCCCCCCCCACCCCCCCCCCTCCTTGTTTTATTAAATGTGTACTCTAAAACACCTAAATTAGAGGTGTGAAAAACCAATGAGCTCCAGGCCTCTTTTTGAACTTTGCAGATCTAAAGTGCTGACAGGTAAATCGTCGTCGTCAGTAGCCTTGAGTAGAACTCATCGCTGGTGCATGCATGCACGTTTGAAAATTATGGCAATCGATCACCCTGTGCAATAAAATCAAAATCCAATTCTCGATGTTAGCCTCTACTCCCTATTAATCTCACTAGTCAAGTGAACTGCTTTTGTGTCTTTGGTAAAGGAAAGGAGAGCCTCAAAAAGGTTCAGACCTTCAGATACAAATACGGATGCATGAAACTGACCAATTTACTAATATTCTGCTGCAATACAACTCATTTAGCTTCATCTAAGTAAGGCTGTAACACAACTTTGTAGCTCTGTTCCTCTTCTGCATGTCATGGTATCCAAGGTCAAGGCAGTCGGCGCTTTTCAGCTTTTATATTTATTAGATGATGGTTGTATACATTTCTTTTCTTCCCTGTGCCTATTGAGTTCTAGCTCGTGGTTTGAGTGTTTCCCTTTCCCAGGCTTTTTCAGCAGTTTTTACTCCCAGAATAGCCTTAATGCTTGAAATTCCTTGAATTCTACTTATGTGACTCAGAGCAATATCAACTTGGTCTCTGATCTTTCAAAAAACAAATATGAATTATTGAACAGTAGTTTTCTGATTTTATCTTAATGAGTTATTGTCAGATGTAGCCATGTAGGCTCTGTGTTGTAGGGTGTAAAACATATCCTGGAAAACTATTTTCCTCTATTTACAGTTTTACATTGTTTGGTTGGCAAAGGAGCGTAAAAACATTTTCCCTTGGAGTAAAATAGCTCTCCTAATGATGGAAAACCATTTTCCCTTTAAAATGAAGAGAAAATTGTATTCCTTCTTTTCCTTACCTCCCTTTTACACTCCTCCCACCCCCTCCTTACTTTCCCTTTCATTTTCCTTTTTTCCATCATTTTCCTTACATGGTACGAAACAATGGAAAACTAATCTTGCAATTGTGTTTTCCATTGAAATTGTTTTCTTTGAAAATCATTTTACATTGAAAATGTTTTACACCCAACCAAACGGAGCCGTAATCATGGCTTGCTTTTTTCTAGAAACTAGATAGTAAGTATTACTTGTTGTGGCACAACTTTAGAGATATTATCACGATGTTGCATGTATTTGGATTGTGGACTGAATTTTTGAAATTTGCGTCAAACGCTGTCAGGGGTTTCTCCCCGCAGATTTTCTATAGTTTAACAACACCCATTATTTTTCAGGTTTGCATTCAGATTGATATACCTTACGATGATCATCTCCGAGTGCTGAAGTTGGATCTTCTGCAAAAGCATTGTTTGCCAAAGATCAAGGATGCAAACTACAATTCTTCAGGTGGCTCTTTTGTGATAAAGTATGCACATCCCCATATTCCATTGTTATGTGGGTGCCATTTAAGTTCCAATGCCTTAGCAACTATCTGTGATTGTAAAAAGCATGTGGTCTAGAATAATAGTCTAGTTGAAAAGGTGAAATTTTGTAATGAGGCAGTTTCAGATAGAAGTATAAGATTTAGTGGTTCATAGGCATTATTCCCTTTTTTGCTAGATACCTCCTTTTTGACATCGTGTTAAGATTATGACATGTTAATTTCGTTGGAAGATCATGACCTGTTCTTGCTATCACCTGCCTTTTCGGTACCAAGTTCTTGAATCAGCTCGTTGCTTTGACTGAGGTTCCGTCTTAAATAAGTGATCGAGCTTGATGCAATCATTGCTGAGGTTTCAGTTTTCCTACATTGATCTGAGTCTTCTGTCACTTGATCTAGATCACCTATTTTCTGTGTATCCAATTACATTTCCCTAACAACTTATTAATGCTACAGGGAAGTGAAATCATCTAGAGGAAAAGGGAAGGGAATACCACAGTCACTTCGTGCATGTTGTCGTGTCCTGTGTTGCACCTCTTCTCAAGGTTTTTCCCCAACCTATTTACTTTCTAGGTGCTTCACATGATAAATGTGTAAATCATTGCAATGTTTTTGATCTGGTGGCTGATATGGCAGAACTAACTGACCTGGCTGTGGAAGCTGTTCAACGTGATGGCCGGCTGGCACGATATCCTTTGGTTAAGAGGAGCTTGGAGATACGTGCACATGAGATCTTGCTCTCACTAATCGATGAGCTGATTGAGAATTATAATGTGTCAATTGAGGTAACATGATGACCCGAGGGACTCTTGGTTACCAGTTTTTTAAAAAAGGACATAACTCCTTAGGGCAACATGAATTTTTGGTAATGGCATTTTTTCTGGTTGACATCTTAGCTTCTCTTTTCTCCCTCTATACACAGACTGCACTCCTCCATTACTATCATGAAACTTGTACAGGTCTTCTGGAAATAGACTTTAAAATAGTTTGTAGCTGTTTAGGGTAAGGGTACCTACATTTGGACCTCCCTTGACCCCATTTTTGTGGGGTTTGTGAGGGGTAGTTATTGCTGCTGTTGTATAATAGAGTAGAGAGAACTAGGTCCATAGAAAACAATAGTTGAGCCCATCATGTCAACTATTGTTTTATCTAATAGATAAAGTTTTACTGAAACGAAATAACAAATGCATGTCCCTTGCCCAGTTGCAGTGTCTTCTCGAAGTCCATGAAATCGTTGATGATGCATGTCAAGTTGTTTCCTTTACACTATTCGTAGCAGCATGTTGTCTTTCTCTTTCCCCTATGATGGGTTTCCTGGGAGCCTGAATGCAAATTTTCTTTTCTACTTTAGTCGTCCTTTTCTCATTGAGAATGTTTACGCCCTACAGTCTCTACATGTGCTAGAATGCACCGGGAAATCTGCTATCAGACGGCAAATGGCTCAAGATCTCCTCACTGGGGAGGTTCGTGTCCTGAGATCTGCTTCTGCATGGCTGAAGAATTACTGCCAGTCATATCCGGAGGAAACAAATTCCACTGTAAATCCTTCACATATACGGTCTGAGAGATGAGTGATGATCCAAAGCACATAAATCCATCTATAAGTTTTGAAATGCCAGAGCTGCATGTTCAATTTAGAATGATGAGAATTATCGTGGGAATTGTGGTGACTAATGACTCCATGATTACTCCGTCTAGGGTTTGTGCTAATCTAATACATGCAATGAGCCAAAGAATATCTGGCCTGTGATTGTACGTAGAAAATTGTCCATGAGACCATGACATTGACGCTGGTGACAGTAGAATTTTGCGATGTATATCATTTCATCTGGTGACCTATATATAATAAAAAGTGTGCGCAAGAGTTGTAATTTGTCACATGTCACTATTATTGCTTCTTTCATCGTCAATTAACCTGCTATTAAGTTGTAATGCACGCCGACATATCATTCAAGCCCAATACTAGGTTTATATTTACAAAATGTAGATGTAGTGGAGAAGCTTTACAAATTTAGGGGGCCTCTGCTCGAGAAATATGTTGGAACATTTGTAAGGGTAATGGGTTTGGATAAATCACATATAGAGGAATTAAAAGGAGTTGTAGGATTTAATTCCGGAAAACAAGAGAAAAGAGGGAGCAGGCCAGCTCGCGAGCCGTGGTCGCGAGTCGCAACTTGGTTTCGCGAGTCGCGACTAGGCACTGTTCTGTGACGTTTCATTTCACGATTTGTCCGTTTATATCCGTTGAAGGGTTTTTGCTCGGTTATGCATGGTTATTACGTTGTTAATGGCTGGATTTATTCTCTGAATTAAGGGCCTTATTAAGGAGCCTATTAAAGGTCCTTAATGAGGGCCCTTGCATATGTGACTATAAAAGGAGGAGGTGATCTCTATCCTTGATACAACCTTCATTGCTTTCTTAAGAATTTCTAATTAACTTTCTTAAGTGTTCTTCATAAACACATTAAACACAAGTTCTTAAGGATTCTCTTCTAAGATCATAGAAGTGAATTGTTACTCCATTGTATCTCATTAGTTGTTTCGTGTAACCCGGTGATCGTAGAGGGGCGAAATAAAACTAATAGGAAAGCGTAGTTTCCGTGCCTTGGAGTGGTGATTATCCGGTTTCCTCTTGTTCCATCGTTTATTATCTAACAATCTATTAGTTTTATTTTCTTACGGATATGGCTTCATCACTCAAGGACCTCACTTTGAACTTCCAAAAATTGGATAAGTTTGAGGGTGTGGGTTTTCGTCGTTGGCAAAAGAATATTAATTTCCTCTTAACGACTCTCAATGTGGTGTATGTGCTTACTACACCAATTCCGGCTTATCCGGAAGAAGGGGTTGAGGAACCCTTGGAGACTACGAGGAGGCGTACAAAGTGGGAGAATGATGACTACATTTGTCGTGGTCATATTCTCAATGCACTTTCGGATGCCTTGTTTGATCTTTACCAAAATGTGGAGAGTGCAAAGGAGCTTTGGGATTCTCTAGAGGCCAAGTACATCTCGGAAGATGCTTCAAGTAAGAAGTTTCTTGTTAGTAATTTTAATATGTTTAAAATGACTAATGAAAGGCCTATAATGGAGCAATTTCACGAAGTTCATCACATTTTAAATCAAATAAGGTCACATGGTATGGTAATGGATGAAGCAATTGCCGTTGCTTCCATTATTGATAAACTACCATCTTCTTGGAAAGACACTATACATACTTTGAAACATAAGAAGGAGGATCTTTCCATGGAGCAATTAGGAACTCATCTTCGTATTGAAGAAGGGATCCGGGCTCAACATGGGGTTAATGACACAAATTCTAGTGCTCCTAAGTCTACCGTTAATATGGTAGAGGTTGGTGGGTCTAATGGGACCAAGAAATCCAATGCTCAATCTAAAACCAATGTTGCAAACAAGAAGAGGAAAACTCTTACTTGTTGGGTGTGCAATGGTCCTCATTTGAAGAGGGATTGTCCGTCTTGGAAGAAAAAGAAGACGACAAAGAAAGATCAACCTAGTGTTGGTCAAAACCAAGGTATAGTTGCACATGAAAACATAGTTGAAGAAATGAATTTTATTGCAATGATTTTTGAAATTAATGTTGTGCAGGTTGATGATTCTTGGTGGATTGATTCGGGAGCTTGTCGACATGTGTGCAATAATAGGCACCATTTCAAGTCTTTGAAGGAATTGGATGATGGTCCAATTTTGTACATGGGGAATGATTCTACGGTAAAGGCTAAGGGAATTGGCCAAGTAGAATTGTTGTTAACCTCGGGAAAGACTTTAACTCTCCGGGATGTTGTTTATGTTCCGGAGGTTAGGAAAAATCTTGTGTCGGGAGGACTTTTGAATAAGTATGGTTTTAAGGTTGTTTTTGAATCCGATAAATTTGTAGTGTCTAAGAGTGGTATTTATGTTGGTCAAGATTATTTTTGTAATGGAATGTTTAAGTATAGCATTGATAATAAAATTGCTAGTTCTATTTACATGCTTGATGTTTCTTCTCTATGGCACAATCGGTTATGTCATGTGAACTATCGTAGATTATATGACATGTCTAAGTTAGGTTTAATACCTTCCTTTGATTTGAATTTAGAGAAGTGCAAGACATGTATGTTAAACAAAATTACAAAGAATCCTTTTCCTAGTGTGACAAGACAATCGGTATTGCTAGAATTGGTGCATAGTGACTTGTGTGACTTTCATAATTCACCATATTTGGGAATTAAAAAATATGTTGTAACTTTTATTGATGATTTTTCAAGGTATTGTTACATTTATTTATTATTCTCAAAAGATGAAGCACTTGAAAAGTTTAAGATCTATAAGACCGAAGTGAAACTTCAACTTAGTGAAAAAGTTAAAAGACTTCGAACGGATAGGGGTGGTGAATACTATAATCCTAGTTATTTTAATTCCATTGGAATAATCCATGAAACTACCGCACCATACTCACCTCAAAGTAATGGTGTGGCGGAAAGGAAAAATAGGACTTTAAAAGAAATGGTTAATACCATGCTTTCTAATTCGGGTCTTAGTGACGGTTTTTGGGGTGATGCTATTTTAACGGCATGCTATATTTTAAATAGAGTTCCTAATAAAAGGAACAAGACTACCTATATGAACTTTGGTCAAAGAAAAAGCCTAATCTCAATTACCTAAAGGTATGAGGATGTAGGGCGGTTGTCAAATTGACGGAACCTAAACGTAAAACGTTAGGTGAAAGAGGAATTGATTGCATTTTTATAGGCTATGCGGAAAATAGAAAAGCCTATAGGTTTTATGTCATTGAACATAATGATTTTGTCTCTATTCACACCGTGATAGAGTCAAGAGATGCAATATTGATGAGACTCGTTTCTCTTCGATTCCTAGACCAAAGGACATGGTACCTAGTACTAGTTCCAAGGTTGTGGGTGACATCAATGATGATCATGAAACCACAACACCGGAAATTAGGAAAGGTAAAAGAATTAGAAAAGAGAAATCTTTTGGACCGGATTTTCAACTTTATTTAGTTGAAGGGTCAAGGGAGTCAATTATGACTCAATTCTCATATTGTTACAATATGGAGGAGGATCCTAGGACCTTTGATGAGGCTATAAAGTCTCATGATTCTGCCTTTTGGAAAGAGGCCGTGAATGATGAAATGGATTCAATAATGGGGAATAATACATGGGTTTTAGCTAATTTACCTCCCGGTTGCAAACCCTTAGGTTGTAAATGGATTTTCGTAAGAAAACGAAAAATCGATGGAACCATTTTAAAACACAAGGCCCGGTTTGTGGTCCAAGGTTTTAGGCAAAAATATGGTATCGATTACTTTGACACTTATGCTCCGGTAGCAAGAATTGCTACCATTAGACTATTGATAGCTTTATCGGCGATTCATGGTCTTGTAATTCACCAAATGGATGTTAAAACGGCATTCCTTAATGGTGAATTGGAGGAGGAAGTATACATGAATCAACCCGAAGGATTTGTGGTCAAAGGTCAAGAGTCTAAGGTTTGCAAGTTGATTAGATCTTTGTATGGACTTAAGCAAGCACCAAAGCAATGTCATCAAAAATTTGATGATGTAGTCTTGTCTAATGGATTTAAAATAAATCAGTCCGATAAATGTGTATATAGCAAATTTGATAATAACGGTAAAGGAGTTATAATTTGCTTATATGTAGATGATATGCTCATCTTTGGGACTGATTTGGAACAAGTGGAAAATACTAAAGCTTTTCTCTCAAGTAGCTTCTCAATGAAAGATTTGGGTCAAGCGGATGTTATTCTTGGTATTAGAATAATGAGAGGTAAATGAACTATTTCTTTATCACAAGCTCATTACATTGAGAAAGTGGTGAAGAGGTACAATGAGTCAAACTCGTCTCATTTTGCTACCCCAATGGATCCTAGTATTCACTTGGTTCCGGGTAGTGGTACTCCTATTGCTCAATTGGAGTATGCAAGCTTGGTTGGAAGCTTGATGTATGCTATGACTAGCACTCGGCCGGATATAGCATTTGCTATTGGCAAGCTTAGCCGGTATACTAGTAAACCTAGTATGATACATTGGCAAGCTTTGAGAAGAGTACTAAGGTATTTGAACAAAACCAAAGATTATGGTTTAACTTATACGGGAGAACCTTCAATCATTGAAGGGTACTTGGATGCTAGTTGGATATCCAATAAGGAAGATTATTCTTCCACAAGTGGATGGGTGTTTCTTCTTGGAGGAGGTGCCGTCTCATGGGCATCTAAGAAGCAAACATGTATTACCGATTCCACTATGGCATCGGAATTCATCGCATTAGCTTCTTGTTGTCAAGAAGCGGAATGGCTAAGAAATGTGTTGAGCGAGGTTGACTTATGGGTCAAACCAATGTCTCCTCTAGCTATCATTGTGATAGTGCATCCACAATAGCCAAAGCGTATAGTGAAGTCTACAATAGCAAGTCTAGGCACATTGGGGTTAGACATAGCTATGTGCGTGAAATGATAAGGAATGGTTGTATAACCATTAATTTTGTTGGATCTAGTATAAACTTGGCGGATACGTTTACTAAACCGTTGTCAAGAGAATTAGTGAACAAAATGAACAAAGGGATGGGTCTTAAGCCTATTGATCAACCTTTAACTAAGGAAAACTCAATTTGATGTCTAATACAACGTTAGATCTCAAATTCAATGAGGATAGTACTTTTCTTTAAAGGTTGGAAGCACTTGTGTGATATACATCCCAAGGTTAGTGCTTGATACTGCAATGTAAAGGAGGTTGAATGTAAGTTCTTAATAAATCTTTGATAAAGTGCTCAATTGCAGGAGCATGTGCGAAAAGATTTACCTATATGAGTTAGGGGTTTGGCCGCTTCAACAAGTCTAGGCTTGACTTGGAACGCTCATGAAGGGATATGGACACCATGGCTACTAAGGTGTCGGAGGTTTTTAAAGAACATTAGTTTTTGTGTTTATGTGTATTTGTAACTTCAATAATTTGTAGTGGTTGAATGATTCAAAGCTTAGCCTATCATCTCAATCTTAATTGTTGTTAAGTTTACATATACTAATGGAAATTCAATCGTTAGATATTTCTATGATGCATGAGCATGCTTGTTTATGATTTTGCATGAGGTAAACCGTTCAACATTACCCTACAAATGGGAGGAGGATTGTTGGAACATTTGTAAGGGTAATGAGTTTGGATAAATCACATATGGAGGAATAAAAAGGAGTTGTAGGATTTAATTCCGGAAAAGAGGGAGCAGGCCAGCTCGCGGGCCGCGAGCCGTGGTCGCGAGTCACGACTTGGTTTCGCGAGTCACGACTTGGTTTCGCGAGTCGCGACTGGGCACTGTTCTGTGACGCTTCATTTAACGATTTGTCCGTTTATATCCATTGAAGGGTTTTTGCTCGGTTATGAATGGTTATTACGTTGTTAATGGCTGGCTTTATTCTCTGAATTAAGGGCCTTATTAAGGAGCCTATTAAAGGTCCTTAATGAGGGCCCTTGCATATGTGACTATAAAAGGAGGAGGTGATCTCAATCCTTGATACAACCTTCATTGCTTGCTTAAGAATTTCTGATTAACTTTCTTAAGTGTTCTTCATAAACACATTAAACACAAGTTCTTAAGGATTCTCTTCTAAGATCATAGAATTGAATTGTTATTCCATTGTATCTCATTAGTTGTTTCGTGTAACCCGGTGATCGTAGAGGGGCGAAATAAAACTAATAGGAAAGCGTAGTTTCCGTGCCTTGGAGTGGTGATTATCCGGTTTCCTCTTGTTCCATTGTTTATTATCTAACAAAATAAACGTCTTATATATTATTTTGGTTGGGCTACTACCATTATAAGATTTGTAACCTACTAGACTCTATGTGAAGGGTAGATCTCCATTAGTTGTTTTTCTGTTGATCGACTTTATTTTCCCTTTTGCACTACCTAACTCTTAAGATATGTGCAACATTATAAGAGCCTAAGAGGATGCTTATTTGTGGATAAGGAGTATATCTTAAGGCTTGTTCAATTCACTTTAATTTTATCGAATTTAACTTATTTTTGTTGATTAATGTTGTTTTTTCTCCTTTACACTATTATTTTCTAGTTAACTGAACTTATTTGCACGAAATTGAACTTATTGTTAATGATTACTTTATTATTGTCTTAAGGTAAACTAAACAGAGCCTTAAAGCTTGTTCTATTCAGCTTAAAAAAATTGAACTGAATTGAATTGTATTTTGTTTCCTGTGTTAGTCTTAACTTAAGTCCCATGAGGTCTATCTGGATACTCTTGGATATGTTGTTTAACTTGTGCTTACCTCAATCAGTTTGAGAACTTTTTTGTTATTAACTTTTGTTTTTACTATTTTTGTATATGATATTTTTTTTTATCATTAGTACTTATTGTTTATCTAATAGAATCACATGTTCCAAATTGCACCAACCTAAATAAAAAAAAATCCGATTTTACTTAAACTACCTATATTAATAACCTAAAAAAACTTAATTTTTTGAAGATGAAAAGAACAAATCCTTATCATATAATTAGAAAAATAACTGATCAAATTTCTAACATATGTAAGCAAGTTGGTTTTGCCGTCTTGGCATAGTGATCGTTTACTTTATCTATTAAGTAACTTGATCTTGATATAATTGTCGCTTACTTTATCTTTTAACCAATTTGCCGAGAATTTAAATTCTAATCTTTGAACATAAAACGTAATCCTTACCAGTCTTTTATCTTTTTTTATTAGGGAGTCCTTTATCCTTATGTGGAGCGCCATAGACCAAAAAAAATCACTACTACCAACAGTGAATACACGACTACTACACTTTAACATAATCAAACACATGTAAGAAAATTTTGAGATTAGAGGGGATATTATCATGAAGTCAGTGGTAAGTCAGCTAGTTTGTCGTCATCATTCATTAATAAATCTAGAACAAGTCAAGGGGTCTTTTATATCTTCATCGCGACAACGTATCCGAGCCGTTCATGCACTTTGTGTCTTCATATAAATACAAGAGAGAGAGACTTGAAGCTTTTTCTTCCTTTCATTTGGTTCGAAACAAATCTAGGGTTTCCGTGCTTCACCTTTTGCTTGTTCTTCAGGTACGCATCACTCTCTTCCTACTCCAACTCTGTTTTCTCCGCTCGATTTCTCCATCATTCTTGTTATTAATCTGCGTTTTTTGATGTATTTTGTTCTTTCGTCTGTTTTTGTTGTTGAATTTTCTCTCGATTTTGTGTCGGTTGTTACGAATTGATGAAATAGGATTTAGAATTATGAAGTTTCGTCTGTTTCAATGATTTCTAGCTTTAAGACTTTGATATGCCGTATTTGATTATATATTCTTTATGAGAGAGATGGTGTGCGAACAATTTGTCGATCTAGAATCGTAGGATTCAATATTTCAAGCTAATTAAGGCAGAAAATTGAGTTTCGTGTGAGAGATTTATGTTTTCATCGATTTAAGAGGTGTAATTAGTAGATTTGAATGATTTAGTGGACTCAATTCATCTTTTTGTAGGAAAATGCCTCGTTATGGTGGTGACCGTGGTGACCGTGGTGATCGTGGGGGTCGTGACGACCGTCATGGTAGTGGTACACGTCTCTATGTTGGCCGCTTATCTTCGCGTACTAGGACTCATGACTTGGACGATCTTTTTAGTCGATATGGAAGGTAATGTAAACAAGGCTCAAGCTGTAAAGATGAAATCTCATTATTAGTTTGTGGTTGGAGATAATTATATAATTGAAAATATGAAATACCGTTGTAGTTCAGTTTAAAAGTTTTACAATTGAATACTTTAAACCACCCTTTTTTGAAATAGGGACAAAAACAAGTTACTGTTTTTATAAGGTTTTCGGTTGATCATATTTTTCTCATCAGTGGTGCTGGTTTTTTCGATGTCAATGGTGGGAATTTCCTTCCTTATGACTTGTGCTATGGCAAGTCCAGGGGGCTCTTGCAGAGGTCTTAATTCATGTTTCATGTATATTTGTTGTTTATGTAAGTATTTGTTCGAGAGTGTTGCAATCCTCCATGTGTCGCCTCGCTTAACTTGAATGTCTTGTTGAAGGTTTCTAGGCTTTTTTGCCTAGCCTGGAGGTCTATGGTGGGATGGTTGCCCTTGATGGAATTGGTGGCTATTCTTGCAATGTATAGGGGACTTTGGCGATTCTTTCTATAATTTAATGCGTGTTTTTATGGAATTGGCAACATTCTCAAAGTGGTGTTTAGTTCATCTGTGAGGGGCGAGGTATCAACCCTTCGGTAGTTTTGTCCTGATGGCCTTACTGTTTATGGCAACCATTTACGCAGAGTACGTGACGTGGATATGAAGCGTGATTATGCCTTTGTTGTATGTATTTCTTCCCCTTATCATAGCTACTTCCAGTCTAAGTGTCAGTTGTTCTAGCAGCGTGTATCGTTGATAGTTGTCTTTGTTTAATCATATATGAGCTTGTGCTGTTCTTGTGATCTTCTGATAACAGGAGTATAGTGATCCTCGTGATGCTGAAGATGCAAGATATGGCTTAAACGGTCGTGATGTTGATGGTACTCGAATCATCGTTGAGTTCGCCAAAGGGGTATGTTGCAATGGAGTTCCCTATTCACGTGTTTTGCAATATGCTAAAGACAAGATTCTTGGGCTCTTCCTCATATCAATGATATTTAACCAATCGAGCTTTTCTTATTATTACGAAAATTTATTAAACTGTGCTTATGGAAAAGGTTTTTTTTCAATCATCTATAATTAGTGTGGTCTGAATGTCAAGTTTTATATCCTTGATTCCTGCATTCTAGATCTTTCTCTGTTAGTGTCTTTCACTTTGTTGTTTCATCTTTCTTGTATCATACTGCAATTATTTTTAGCCTTCACATGATCAGGGTTTTTCCTTCACCTTAATATTTGGTGGAGACAGCTGTTACATGTTAATTCACTGTCAGTTATATATTACATCAGGGATTTAATTGCCCAATTCAGCTGGAGGAAGCATTTTGGTCAATTTATTGCATCATGCTTGTCTCACTGTCTGTTGTTATCACGCAATTGCATGCAGAGATGAAAGTTACTTATTGTTAATCCGCACTAACCAACATACATACGAGGTGCTGATGTACAAACTGTTCTTATTTCTCATGTAGGGACCACGGGGTCCAGGTGGTTCACGTGACTTCGGTGGCAGAGGACCACCCCCTGGATCAGGGAGATGTTTTAATTGTGGGATCGATGGCCATTGGGCTCGAGATTGCAAAGCAGGTGACTGGAAGAATAAATGTTACCGCTGTGGAGAACGAGGCCATATAGAAAGGAACTGTCAAAACAGTCCTAAGAAACTAAGGTCTTGAACTTTACTTTGCCTTGTTGATGTATTATATAATTTATAAGTTACTTAGTATGTTAGTTTTTATAAGTTGCCTACAGCTGGTCTGTCCTCTACAAAACCTCATAAGGTTGCCACTAAACATCAACTACGGTTGTGGGAAAGGTTGAGAGACCGTAGCATCTCAATCTTGTGATTTGGAAACCATCTGGAAACTAGTCTGTCCTCCACTACTGTTAATCAACTCCAATTGTGGGAGGGTCTAGAAACCTAAGCATCTCACCCTAACAATGCTGATTGTAATTTGGAATTCATCTTGAAAGCAGAATCTAGATAGCCTGTCTCATGCCTCACGAAGATATGCCCTCCTCCCCTCTATCCTGTTCACACTGCCAGAGGCGTAGCAACTGTATTGTCAGATAAATGGCAACCTTTTAAAAGAGTAAATTAGAATGGAAGCTCGTTACAGAGCTTTTGTTTTGGGCTCTTTATTTTTGTCACTGATAAAATAATGTTTGGCTTCTTCTAGCAGACGTGGTCGAAGTTACTCACGCTCACCATCACCCCGCAAGCGTTCACCATCGCCTCGCCGAGCCAGAAGTCGGAGTCGCAGTTTCAGTAGGAGTCGGAGCTACAGGTGAGCTAATATTATTGCATTTCCTTTTGTTGTAACGAGTTTCATCAGGCTGAAAATAAAAACACTTGCCTATAGATGCCATATGTTGATCAATACTTTCGGCTTTGTTCCTTTTGGTTTTATTCCAATTTATATAAACAATTAAGGGTGGAATATCTTTCTATACTCTTATAGGTGTATTACAAAAGGAGGGGCAGTGTAGTTTAGTCTCTTGTAGCTTTGTGATATTTTGGAAATCATTGTTAAGTCAGGGTGCTTTCGTAAGAGATCTTGAAAGTAGGCTTTGCTTGTAGTCTCTGCTTTTTCTTGCTAGAGCACTGATAATTGATGGTAGTATTTCATACTACCTCCGTTCCAAATGTATTGCAACCTTTGACATTTTGCACTATTTATACACTCTCTTTTGACCTTCTTTTGTGATTTATACATAAGGATAAATATAGTCGTGTGGGATTTTGTTAGATTCGTCTCGATATATGCTTAATTAATATCAACTTATTATAATTTTTACTTAAATAAAATTAGAGATATTAGCGTTTAAAGTAGTGCGTTGGGAGGCGTAAAACTCCCTATGTTGCAATAAATATGGAACGGAGGTAGTATAAGCTAGAACTAATATGACAAGCATGTGACACCTGACACCCAAAAAACGATCGCCAGAATCTGGTGTGCTTGTATCTGTTTTGGGATTTTGTTGATTCGTGCTGAAAATGCAAACTATTCCTAATGGTTTGCCGTCCTCTATTGCAGTCAGTCTAGGTCACCACCAAAGAAAGATAGAGATGTTGAGCGCGTTGACAAGTCAAGGAGTCCTCGCCGAAGCAGGAGCCGGAGCAGAAGCCCAAAACGACAGAAAGCCTCACCTGTGTCATCAAGGAGCAGGAAGCGCTCTCCATCTGCTGATGATAGGAGTCCAGAAGGTAGAGATAGCCCCTCTGATAGGCGAGCTAATGGCTCTGATTATGGTGGTAGCCCTAGGTCAAGGAGCAGAAGCCCAATGAAAGAAGATGAAAGAGAGAGTCCCAGGAATGGAGATGCTCGAAGTCAAAGCCCCTTTGAAGAAAATGGACGAGATGGTAGTGCTAGCCCTGTTGCGAGAAGTGACAAGAATGGTAGGGAGGATGACAATGACGACTATGAGGCTTCTCCTAGAGGCAGTGAATGATTGGGAAATATTAGTTTGTTTGCAAATGATGTTGTCAACTACAAGAATATAACAATCGTCTTTTAAGTTTAGAACAATGTTGGTATTATATATAGAATTTTCTCTCTTTCAATTGTTGTGCCAGTAGTAGTTTCGGAAGGATTTTTGTGCTGTGGCTCGTATTTTAGCAAATGGCATAAGCAGTTCAAAACTTTGATGCATGTGTGCATTATAAAGGGTGAATTTGAGAAAGAGGTAATTGTAACTTCACTGAACATGTGTTAGAGTCCCGCAAGTCATCCACTTGGAATATTGTTACACGATACAACGTAGTAAGTAGACCGCGTAGAGTGGACGAGCCAGACAGTATAGCCAGATTTAATTTAAACAGACATTTGTGGGAATGTTTCTCTAAATAATGTTGCAAGTAAAACAATGTCTAAACCAAGTTGGTCATAGTAGTCGCTTACAGTGTCGGGGCTTGACATATTCTTACCTTTTCACCCCTGGTGTCATGAAAATGGTTTGACATGAATTGTTGCTAAGATAAAGTATTTGAACTGGTGTTGGTTGGTTATTGACCTGCTCCAACTTATACAACCTTGAGTGGGGTTGTGTGCTTGAGTTATTGCATGAGTATTTGCATCGCTTTTCTTTATGCTTGTCTGGATCCAATATCCATTCCTTTAATTCAGCATGGGGATGGTAAGACCGTAAGAAGTTAAAGTTTAGGGCTGTTTATGAGAAAGAGGTTGGTTACGAGGATAGAAGTATGGATTCATGTTACCCAATTACCAAAGTTACCCAACCTCCTACTGCTGCACCTCACGTTCCATTGCCATTGCCTTTGACTTAAATTGGTTCATTTTTCGACTCATAGGGCGATGACAAATTTACTAAGTATCAAAATTCAGAAGGTGTAAGATCATGATATTTATTCCATGGCTAAAAGTGTAAACGTGTATTCTACTTCTAAAATAAATCCTCAAAATTAAAATATGTAACTTTAGTCTCTTATGTTGAAACTTCAGTCTTTTATGTTTCAAACTTCAGCTTCTTATTAAAGATGCCATAAAAGTTTACACTCTAAAATTGTAACTATGATATCTAATATTGAAACCTCAAAGTTTATGTTTTTGAAATTTGAGCTTCTTATATTGAAAGACGGGGGTTTAGCCATAAAAGTTTTAAAAAGTAACAAATGAAACCTTGGTCTTTTATGTTGAAACTATGTCTTTATGTTTAAAACCTTAGTACTTATTTTAAAAGATTAGGGTTTTAACCTATAAGTTCAAACTTAAATGTTGCTTTTCAAGATTCCAAATCGATTAATATTCTTTAAATTGGAATACCACTCCGGATATCCAACAAATCTGAAGCATTGATCAAGTGAATGACCTTTTTGCTTGTAATATTTGTTAATCTTGACTTGTATCTCCTAGCTTCTCTAGTATACTCCCTCCGTTTCTTTTTGTTTGTCCTACTTTCCGTTTTAGTCCGTTTCTTTTTGTTTGTCCTACTTTTTCATCTTTCCTTATATAGAAAAATTATATTACTCATTTACCCCTACTTTATCACTTTTTGGTCTCACATGTACCTTTTAATCTTCTCTCACCTACTTTAATCACCAATTTACTATAAAATAAATGAACTTGTTAATTGTTGTCTCCACCCACATGTCTATGACATCACTCTCCTAGGTATTTGAAGCTACAGTAAATGGGACAAACAAAAAGAAACGGAGGGAGTATATCCTTAGTTTGTAAACAATATTATTCAAAGAATAAACTTCTTTTATGGTATTTGAGCTAGTGTGTCCAGAAGGTCGTGGGTTAAACATCTCATCTATCCCTCCTTTCGAAGTGGAATATTTAGTGTTAGGTATGCGAAGGGCTCTTGTATCAGAGGGCACGAGAGAGTATAAAACTATTCATGGGCGTTCAACCATCAGCTTAAACTTTTGGTTGAAATGATTTCTAGCAGTATAAATAGGTTTAGTTACGGTTCCATCCAAGATTTAAGTTTGTTTCGATCAAGGCCATTTTCACACCTCTGCTCCAATTTACAAAATTATTGCGTTTTTTAATGCTAGGTTTAGTATATATAGGTTTAATCGCGTTTTTTAATTCGTAAAAAAAATCGCTTCATTTTTAATCTAAAGTGCTGAAAAAGCTGGATGCTCATCAACTAAAAACAACTTGATTCAAGAAACACACACATCTAGATATCATCATTAGTAAAATGCCAAATTAAATTTATTATAGTTGATAAGCAATGATGAATTTCTACCATAATTGCTTCTTTAAAATGTTAACAAACAACTGTCAATTTCACAATTGTAGTAAGTAGTTACTAAATGATAAGCATTTTAGACATATAATATCCCGAACTCTCAACCTTTTAATAAATTTTATTAACGTTGGTGCGTCTTAAAATTTTCTCAAAATTTAATATTGAAAGGAAGACAAAATTAGTGTCAATTAAATAATATAAATACCCTAAAATTTTAAAATTTATTATACTCAAAATATCGAAGTAAACCTTACTATACAAAATAACTTTAGTCTATGTTATATATTAATCTCTAAATTGAAATGGTAATTAAGTGGTTGTTTGGTTGACATGAGAAATCATGTGAAATGAAAATTCCTAGGAATTGGAAATATGGTGAGTTGTTTGGTTGACAACAAAGTAGCAAAATGGAGGAATTAGAAATTCCTAGGAATTTTGAGTTCCCACAAAATGGAGGAAATTACTTACCTTGGTCCCCCTAGGTAGTAGAAATTCCCATGGAAATTTAATTCCCCCATTGTCAACCAAACAATTCAATCAAATTCCCATGAATTTGATGTAGGTATTTATTTCCTATGAATTGCAATTTCATGGGAATTTTGACTTCCCATGTATACTAAACGACCACTAAGTATATAAGTCTATGGAAATAAAACAGGTACTATATAACAATCAAGATATTTGGGCAAGATGGAAGAAAGTCCTATGCCCATTCTTATCCATGTTTCACACCCAATAACAAGTCATTGAAATAACTTAATAAGAAAAAAAGGAAGAGAAGGAAAGATGAGAACCAAAAGCCAGCACGCAGCACGGCAACTAGGGGTGTTCACAAATATCCGATCCGATTGATCCGATCCGCGATCCGGTCGATCCGATCCGAAAATTCGGATATCCGATCCGAAATATAGAGTTTCGGATAATTCGGATCACCCTTTTGGCTTTTTCGGATATCCGAAAAATCCGAATTATCCGAAAAATGTTTAAAAAATCGGATATTTTTGGATAATTATCCGATCCGAAATATCCGACCCGATCCGAAATATCCGTAAAATTTTCCATTAAATAATTTTGATTTTAAACTTTTTTCCCCCATAAAAATCGGATCGGATAATCCGGGTATCCGATCCGAAATTTCGGATATCCGAAAAAATGGGTATCCGAAATTTTCGGATCGCACTTCTCCCGATCCGAAAATTTCGAATCGGATCGGATAATCCGAAATGAACACCCCTACGCAACAACCTGCAAATAGAACCAAAAAGAGGATTTTTTTCCATCTTCTACTTCACGCCATTATTTACACTTAACATTGAAAATCAATATAAAAAGAATAAAAAAATAAAAATGAATGATCAGCCAAGGCTCCAACTCATCTTCCTCCTGTAACAATGGCTACCAACTCTGAGACAATATCTTCAACCAAAATCCCAAATTTAGGGAGGAACACAAGATAAAATAGATTAAAAGTTGTGGTTCTAGTTCAATTCATCCATGTCTAATTCTTCTACAAGCTTCCACACCCTTCTATAAATACCAAGAGTTCATTATTTCCCCAAGCAACTCTCCACTAAGTTTGGTATATTTTCTCAAACAATTCAACTCAAACGCTTGAAGTTCTTCCTCTTTTTTTTTTTTTTATAAAGCTTGTTGTCCTAACGCCACCCACCCTCCATCCCTGCCACGCAACCGACCAATCTGAACTCCAGCCACCACCCAGAACTGCCTAACCACCACACGCATCAGCTTGGCAGCGCAGCAGCTTGCTTCCCCTCTGTCTCGCCACCCTTCCTTCCTCCCCTGTTTCGGCCCAATGCAACCACTAAGCACCCCATTTTCCGGCGACGACAACCACCCATTGAGCCCCGCACACAGTATCTAGTTTTAGTTCTCAGTACGACCAGCATCCCCTACCCTTGTCGTTCATGTAACAGTAGGTACACACTTCTCTCTTTTAATGGGCTTAATCAAAGTAATTAACTTTGACCTTTAAATGATATCGTTAATGTTTGTTTAATGCTTACTGTCCAATATTTTATATGGTGCAAATGATAAATTGGTATAGTATAAAACAATTTAGATTGTAAATCCTAAACTCCAATATGTTAGAAGGTCTTCTTATTAAATTAGTATACGTGAATCTTGAAATATAGTATTAGTCTTGTTGTCATTGACAATTTAATTAATTGGATAACTAACTAAGTAATATGTGTAAATAACCCATGCTAAAAGTAATGTTGTACTGTTGATATATCTATTATACCACTAACTAGCATACATTAGATACCCTACATACCATAATTGTGAAATAAATCTTAATTAATGAAAATTAGTATTTACATGATTTTATGCGCATAAACTATTGTCTAACTATGTCCCTAATAACCTAATAATGAGCCTACAGCGTAATATGCTAATGCCATCATAGAACCAAAGTTAGTTAAATATTTAACTCGTTAAATAGTAAAGTAAACGAGTAAATTAAGAGAGAGAACAAGCGATACTTTTAATAACTTAAATAGTAGTCCTTTCGAATCGGGTATTACATAATTAAGATAGTAATTAATATGGAACATAACCTCAACTTGTGATATAATCATAATGAAAGTTTTACGGTACAAATTTACTCTTACCACGATTCAAAATAATACCTTAACTTATACGACCTATAACTGGTATAAACAAACAAGCATATACTCTAAATGTTTTATTGAACACTTATAAAGTCTTAGTTATTATAAGTCTTAAAAGTCTAAATGATATGATAAATAAACGTATCAATAACCTCGTTACTAAATTTTTGGCTAGATTAAAAGGAACGAATATTACAGCCTCCCCCAACTAACAAATACATTTAAGCAAGACTCGAGGTAACGTCTATTGCTAACACCCGTATTCCCCTTTGTAAAGTTGTTTTATATGATTTCTTATGAAGTTTATGTTATCAATTTCTTTTATGGAGTGCGGGATTTAAAATGTTTTGCTATGAAATCGATATTGATGACGTAAAGTGACTTTCTGAATTATCCGACGATTGAAAAGTATGATTATGCTATGATGTTATGAAAGCTTATTTCTACGATGATTTTAAGATGTTTATGAAAGACACCTAAAAGCAACGAAACATGATAATTAAAAGTGAAAGATGGTTCTTGGCAGTATCCCGTTATGTTATGCCTGGGTCGTGCACGTACCTCCCGGCGGGTTGTCACCTCCCGTTGAGGGAGCTTATGCTCTCGGGTGATACCGCATGGGCACCACCTCCCCCTATAATGAAATGTTCTTAGGTGGTTGCCTCCCCGTTTATTATTATTATGATGATATTACATTTGGGGAGACGTCCCTTCTGTTGTACTCGCCAAGATACCAAATTGAAAGATATATGTTAACGAGCATGATAAGGAAGTTATTGTCAGCTGATAGTTAGTATGTTTTCTTTTACTAAGTTACATGTTTTCAAATTCTTTTCATGTCATTCCCTCCAACCTGTTTGCAAATAAAATGAATTTAAAATAGGGAAATTTGTCAAAAAGGACCTTAAAAAAAAACATTTTGTGAGAAGGGACCTTAAAAAAAAAGGCTTTTAAAGGCCAAAAACAAAAAAAGTTTGTCAGGAGGGACCTTATTTGCTAATTAACACCTAATTAAATACTAATTATTTATTAAATATAATTAAACAAAATTAATATCTAATCAATATCGGATATATGCATGTATCCATCGGCTCACTTTTTTGACAGTACATTTCATGAAAATGGTTGTACATTTCATGAAAATGGCAGTACATTTATTGAGAAACGTAGTATATAAAAATTGATATTTTCACAGCTATATAACTATATAGTTTGTATTTGGCATTTTCATTAAAAAATGTACTACCATATATATTAGAATATATTACCATACATAAGAAATGTACTGCCAAAAAAGTGAGGCGATCGATATATGCATATATCCGATATTGATTAGGCAACCCTGATTGTGGAAAGAGGAGAGAGATGGGGGTGATGGTCTGCTGGTGGTGGGTATGGCAGAGGAGAGAGGGGGGAAAATTTTATTAGGTATAATTTTATTTAATTATATTTAATATATAATTAGTGTTTAATTAGGTGTTAATTAGCAGATAAGGTCCCTCCTCACAAACTTTTTTTTGTTTTTGGCCTTTAAAAGCCATTTTTTTTAAGGTCCCTTCTCACAAAATGTTTTTTTTAAAGGTCCTTTTTGGCAAATTTCTCTTTAAAATATAATGAATTTACAATGTTAGGGTAGTCGTTACTGAGCCTCGGCTCATGACATTTTGTTTTTCTGTTTTTAGGTACTGATGGGGAAGATGGCATGGCGTAGCAGTGAGGATTAATTATTAACTAAGCTAAGCAAATATAGTGGTTATGTAATTTGAACCTATGAACTTTAGATTATAACTACTTTATCTAAATCATGTTAGTTTTATGTATGAAAGATATTATATGTTTAGCTTAATGAAATTATGTTGCCTTGTATTTTCCAAATGGAAAGTACGACAGTAACGCACCGACTATCTAGGTTTTTCCGTTGCTAATTATGAATTAAATTAACTTAATAATTGTAATTAGAAGTCGAGCGTTACAAATTATCTTTGGATACATATAAATGGGTTTGTGGATCGCGTTTGTATCTAGCATTTGTAAACTCGGACCGTGACTTGCCTCATGCTCTTTAGGGTCCAGATCAATCAGATTTAAAAGTTGGACCTAAACTCTTATAGATAGGTCGGATCTAGAAACATGAGTGTCAGATCCAACATCCCCATCTCTAAATTCATAAAGCACCATAATAAAAAGTTAAAAACCTTTCTCCATAACAAAGGATAGATGGTGGTCCTGGGAGCAGTATGACTACATGAGCATGATGCTTCTGCCCATGTCATCATATACATCAGCATGATGCTCTACTGTAAGCATGTAACACAAATAAATTTTTTGAAATTTTAAGAACTAATTGGCGTCACTAAAGTTAAAATTTTTCACTAACCTTACGCTAATGTTCATTCTCGATATTGAACATGTTCAATTAAAAATACCATATATACATCATAAAATAAACTCAATTTTTTTATTAAAAAAGGTTCACAATAACTTGTCATATGTTCTTTTATATAGCGTTTTTGTTCATTATTGTTAAATATGTTCATTTATTGATATCAAATGTTCATTGTAAATTCAACTCAATTCCCAATTAACTTTGACATATTCTTTTTACATAAATCTAATATTTATTCACAATAAACATTTGATATCAATATATGAACATATTGAATAACCAAAATGAACATTTGTATTATGTAAGAATATATGTCAAAGTTATTTGAAAGTAAAACGATATCAAAAGTTATTTTGAAATTGAGTACGATGTTACAATGAACATTTGATATCAATAAATGAATATCTTAAATAACCATAATGAGCAATAAATTTATATAAAAGAACACATGTCAAAGTTAATTGGAGCAAAAACTTCTTTGAAATTGAGTGTGATTTTACAATAAACATTTGAATCAATAAATGAGCATATTTAATAAACAAATTTAATAACCATAGTGAACATTAAAGTTATATAAAAGAACATATGCCAAAGTTAATTGGAACATTTGGAGGGAAAAATTTTAGTAAAAAAAATTCAAAAAGTCAAATAATGGAGTAGAGAGAAGAAATTGACCCCATAATGTTAATTGAAGATAAATTAATGTTCATTTCGTATTTTATATATTAAGATGTTTGAAATTTGTTTTTGTTTTTGTTTTTGGGTACATTGAAAAAAACCTAATATACATGGGGAGCACGATGCGCATCCTGTTCTCGGTAGTAGAATCTAATTTGCGGCTCAATAAGGAGTAAAAAGGGTCGAAGCCCCCCTAAATAGGGGTTTAAATCGGTCTCGGACCGGAGCACACCGGACCGGACATGGAAATGGAGACCGAAGACCGAACCAAATGGAAATCATTGGGACCGGAGCAGACTGGACCGGGATCGAAATTTGTGGAAAATGGAGACTGAAGACCAGACCGGATGGAAATCATAGGAACCGGACCAAAACCAGACCGGTTAGACCGAAAATTCGTTTTAGTTGTTTTATTTTCCTATAACAATTATATACTTCCATAAACCATTCAAAATTCACAATTACTTTAAATAAAAATTTGTTTTATAGTTTCAAGTTTAACAATTTGGAAGTATGTTAGAAGACCTATAATGTAAAATTCTAGATTGACTTTCATGTTTCAATTTTTAAAAAAAGTCTTACCGGTCTCGATTGAAAAAGTTCGGGTTTAGACTGGACTGGACCGAAGACCTGATTTTAAAAATTTACGGACTAAAGACCGGACCGGAAGAAGACCGGTACGATCTCGATGTGAACCAAACCGGTCCGGTCTGATCGAGCCATTTTTCCGGTGTAAACCGAAAGTTGAACACCCCTACCTATAAAGGAGATGTAGCCCGATCCTATAATGCTATGTTTTTTTTGATGTTTGCACCCAATTCATCCTTTGGATTACATCAGAATCGAAACCAAATTCAAAATGGTTAGCTTCTATTCCTCTCCAATAGTGTTGCGGGCATTCGAACACGAGTCCGTTAACACTTCACTTGGTTCCTATAATGCTATGTTGAATAACCGCCTCTATCTGAATCTGATATCAACCCGCAATTAAATTTCTTTTGGCATCCACATCTCTTCTCCCTCTTTACCGTTCTGCTACGTCTCTACCAGACCCCAACTTTCCTCTCGTCAGGGACAACAACTTGTACAACTTTCTATCTCAAGAGGTTCCCTCTCCCTCATTTATTAATTTTATTCGTATTTTATGATGTGATATAATTGTTGCTATCAATTCTTTGTTGAATTCTTTAATTAATTGTTTAGTTGCTGGTATCACAATCGTGGTTTAATTAATTAAGTTTATCGAATTGGTGGTGTTTGTTTAATTAGGTTGAAGTTGATGATTTACATATGGCCATGTCTTCATTGAGTACCACTTCTTCTGGTGTTTCCTCAGTGCTATTACCGCCAGGTATCTGAATTTCTTTGTTTTTATGCCTAACTTCAATAAAGCTGTTACCTTGTTCGTTGCTTGAGTGGGTCTTCATCTGTTTAACTTGTTGGATAAGATTGTACTTTTTTGGAGCTCTGGTGAAGCTGCTTAGCTAATAAGGTTAACTGTGTCGTTACTACGTTGATTGAGATTATTTTTGCAGTGTATGCCTATTATCAATTATGTACTATTTGATATGTGAATCTTTAGTTGCATTGGCTTTGTATGTATGCGTTCGAAGATAGTCTATCATACTTCATCTGTATCAAATCAGATGCTACACTTTTGTTTTTGGCAGACTCCAATGCATTTTTTTTGATGTGATTGAGATAGAGGGGAAAAACCTATGTGGTAGGAGAGAGGTAGAGAGAACGACAAGCCAAATAAAGAACTGTAGTATCTAATAAGAAATTTTCTTATTTGGAAAGTGTAGCAACTAAAAAAACGGAGGAAGTACATGTTTTGAGGTTGCTGGAGAGGATCGCCTCTCCAGATACTTTGAGGTGGGAATGTTTGTTAATTCACTTTATGGTGTTCCATGTGATCTTGGTTGAGAAATTAAGTCTTTTACATTACATATTGGAAACATTTACTATAATAATCTGAATTTTATGCCTAAAGAGAAGTCCTCTTAACAATAAGTTGAGTTATCCTTGGATGATTTTGGTATAATCGAAACAAGAAGGGATGTCTGGAACATGAAGAAATAGGTCTAGCAACTCAACTCATCATGCATTCATGCCGCATGTCACAACGTTATTGGCTCCATCTTTGATTTCTTTTATGAGAAAAATTTGTAGCTCTTTGTCGCCTCCCTTCTCTGCTACTCGCTACTTCCACCTTTGCCACCATCCTCCCTTTCCCTGCAGCCATTTATCCCAACCTAGCCACCTTCCTCTCTCAAACCTTAAACAACACCACTCTTCCCACCCTTTTCTCTCTCTTTTCCTGCAAAGCCAACCCCCTCCTAACTCTTCTCAGACCCCTTTATCTCTTATCTTTTTCGGCATTGCCTTGACTTCCGGCATTGTGGCAAATCTAGCTTTTTCTTTAGGGTAATATAAAATCAGAAAGATTGGAGCAGGAACAGAGAAAGGTTCAACTGATAAGGGGAAAAAGAAGGGAATGACCATTGGTAAAAAGAGATAGAATATGTAGGGGTGGTGGGGGAGGTTAATGAGGAAGCTAAGAGGAGAATGTAGGTGGGGTTAGCGGAGTCTGAGGAGGCAACAGGTGGCCTTAAGGTGAGGAACAAGGGTTGATTCAAGTGGGGGTCGAGTGCCACTGACAGTCAGGGCACAAGATGAGTGGACGGATTTTTTTTTTGGGGAGGGGGGGGGTGGGGTTGACCTTGTTGGTAGAGAAGGGAGGTAGGTCACATTAGAATACGAATTTGTAAAAAACGACTGACTATATTCGCACGTTACCTGTTGATTGGGATCATTTTAGGAGGATACCCAACATAGTTTGGATTATACTAGAATAATCCAGAGTTATTATTTTCAAGAGAATAGACATGGTTAGGACCACTCATGTAGTAACTTTTTTAGAATAAAATTTTAGAGATTTTACAAGTTATGGTGTGTTATTTCTCACCAAGATAGCTTGTTGGCTTCTTGTTATATGGTTGCTAATGCGCACTACATTCTTGAACAGTGAGGTTTGAACTTCCAAGGAAAGGCCAGTCAAAGCATTATAACCATGGAATAGCAGGGCTTGGCAGGCAATTATGTTTGAATCGTGAAAAACAGCTAGTGAGGCTTGCTAAACTATCTTTATGTGTGAGTCACACCCACAGGTTAACTCCCACAACCAGAGTGCGTCCTGCTTCTGTGGTGTGCTCAGCTGCTTTGGTAAGACTGTGGGTCGCTTCTTAGCTTATCTAAATCTTTTGGTTTCTTGTGCAATCACTGTGACTAGTTTGGATTTAACTATAGGAAAATTTGTGAAAAACCATTACAAATTTACACTTTTTGAAAAAAAACTACCAATTACTTTTTTTTTGAATTTAACTATACTATAACTTTGCAAAATTTTGTGAAGCTCCGTCAAAAACCCTAACCCAAGTTCACCACCACACAGAAAACTTAACATTATCTGTTAGAAGGTGGTGCTTCACTAAATTTTGCAAAGTTATAGTAATTAAATTGAAAGAAAAAAGTAATTGGTTTTTTTTTTTTTCAAAAAGTGTAAACTTTATAGTAGTTTTTCACAATTTTTCCCTTAACTATATGATGATTTTATTTTAGCCATGAGTGAATTGCAGAAAAGTTTTCTCGTACAATAGTACGTGATATATTTATAACATTCCCTCCGTTCCTAAATTAAAGGTCGTTTTTTAGTCCCATTCCAATGTAATGGGTTATTTTCTATATTTAACAGGTAAATTTATAATCTTCCGTGTACTTTTAGTGATAACATCGACTTGGATCTCTAAGAATTCTACAAGGTGTATGGTCATAGCATAGTTATAGTGGCATGTTATCTCAATTTCTTTAATATAACCCCTAATCAAATATGGCCAATTCTCTAGGAACGGAGGGAGTAATACATATTATAAACTACTATACCCAATTTTCGGAATGGACCCTGTCATCCAAAGGTGTCTAAAGGACAGGCTAGACAGAACAGGGCAATGTCACAGAAGTTGATTCCCTGTTGCTGGGGGACAGAAGACATCTGGTGATGATGGGTGCTTAGATTTATTGCGTGTATACATAATCAGTGAAATGTCAATTTCTCTCAAATTGTGTTTGTCAGATAGGTGGTATTTTCCATGAGATCGACTTGATGACTTCCATTATGTTGTGGATCTCTCTCTTTTTCTTGCTTTGATGTGCAGCTCTAGAAGGGTGTTGGTATGGAACTCAAATTTGGATGCTTGGTCCAGTCGTGTAGTTACGAAAAACGCATCGTTTTTGTGTATCATGGTGGAAGCAATCCTTTTTATGATTTTATCTAATGATGTGTTTTTAGTTGCATGATCCATGATTAGGAAGGATCTATATTATTAGATGTGACAGAGTCAAACACTATGAACTTGCGAGAAAAGGTGAGTGAACCAAAGTAGTACATGGAACAGCTTCCTTGTCTAGACTGTTGCTACAATCTCTGGAAAACAGTAATACTTGCTGTGCCTTGATCCCCCCAGCTGACATTTGAGGGTGCAGTTACAATTTGTCCATTGATTGGTTGAGAGATAGAATTGTGTAGAGTGTGAAAGTGCTGATGTTTGATTTAGGTCAAGAATTGGGATAAGGATCTTTTTCAGAGTATGTAAGGACCACCAATATGTGAACAAAGTCAGGCCTTTGTGAAAGCCATACTGGACAATCTTTGTGGTATGAGCACGTAAAACCATCTTATGTTGATGTCACAGAAGATCTTTGCAGTCTTAGCACTGTGGATTCCCTCTGAAACGTGAAGGGTGTGCCTAAATTTTGAAGAGAACTCTAGCCAAATCAAACTGAAGAGAAACTTGAGGTGAGGTAGGGGGCAGCGGGTTCAGAAGAAGGCGAACGTTTAATGCCCTAGTACAATAGGCCAGTTCAAGGTTGTGTGCTTCAGCAGTATGCCAGTATCTCATGTTCAACATCACACTCAAGTCTTAAACTAGAGTTTCAGCGTTTGCCTTGCTTCTCGAGACTTGTTTAAAAGGACTATGAAACAATAGTTACTCGCTTATCTTATATGATCTACATAATAGTTACTTGCTTATCTTATATGATCTACCTGCATGCAGCACGCTAGATAAGATTTTTGGTATTTTGCATTTGTAGAATGCAAGATGTGGAGCGGAAGGACAGACTCAAACAGTAGAGAAGCCCGTTTCTGTAATATCACATGCGCCTGGTAAGTTTGTTTATTAAAGCAGAGCTGGGATAGTAGTTCTTGAAATCGCAATCTTTTTCTTGCTGTGTTTCAGCTAAAGTCAATGGACGGAGTGGTAGACAAATATGAGCTCATTGAAAATCTAGTTATGTGGTCACATTGGTCTAGACAAGGAGAAATTGATTATTTTGTGGTTCATGAATTTGCACGTGATATCTTAAACCAGTAGTCTGTAGAAAATGTAATCATGGTTTGAAGCTTTCAAATGTGGAAACTTTACATCTTCAAGTATAGTTTATCTTGGCAGAAACTCGGAAGAAAGATTTTCCTTGCAAAAAGACGAGAGGAAATGCATATTTTCTGGATTGTCTTTGTGCCATTGATTCATGCTCAAATTTGTGTACAGGTAAAGAGAAATCGCCACAACTTGATGATGGTGGAACCGGATTCCCACCACGTGATGATGATGGTGGAGGTGGTGGCGGTGGTGGCGGAGGTGGAAATTGGAGGGGTGGGTTTTTCTTTTCGGTTTTCTCGCATTCCTTGGATTTTTGAAAGACCAAGAGAGCGAAGGTCCCTATCAAAATTCTAGAAGGAGATGAGTGGTTGAACTTAATACAAGTCTTTTTTTAGATTTTGAGTTGTCTTGTAACATTATATTCATTACATGAATCACCTTTTATGTGTCTAGTTACTGCGGTTTTCTCCTATGTGGTGGTTTATTGATATGTAACTTTCCGAGCAACAAAAATTGTTCTCGAGTTTCTTGATGCATGACAGGCTTGTGTTAGTCACAAAAGATTTCGGACTTACGACAATAATGGAGTGGTAAATTGGTAATAAGATGAATGAAGCTCTGTGATTTTGTGAGGATTAAAAGAGTAAATTGAGAGATATTGTATGCCATCTCACACATATGAGTTCATATGTTTGATGTCAAGCTATCCATGTTTCACAAAACCAATTTCAACAAGGTATTGGGTTACTAATAGCCTGAGTATGATGCTCATAGGAGTTGTGCTAGGTTGGGTTGGAAATACTGTGTTTGGCATATAAGAAGGGAAAGAAAGGGGGAGGGAGAGAGGGGGAAGGGGAGGGAAGAGAAAGGGAAGGAAGATGTATGTTTTATTTTTTCTCTAAATCTTTCCATTTTTAGAGGGATTAACTTTATTACAGAAGGAGGAAAAATGGTTCCTCTCCCTCCCCTTCCCCTTCCCCCAAACTATTTGTCTATATCTATATAATAAATATATAAAACAAAATCGTTTTTGGCACATGTCGCCCCCCAAACCATTTGGTTGATTAGAACACCATATGCTAAAGCCATATTCATTTTGTCTACGTGTTGTCACCATCTTCAATGAGATTTTTTTATAATAGCAAATTCTGTCTAAGGAAAAATACAACACTCAAAACATTATACGTCCATATCCTACAAGTTTCCATCAATGAGGTCGTTGCTATATCTATACTTGAGAAATCATATAAATATATACCAAATAATATACGAATAATCTTCTACTTCCCCAAGTTGTCTTCTATAAAACAAATCTTCTATGCGAAGTTCTATGGGCGAGATATTAGTTATCAAATATTGCCAGTGCCACTATAATGATTTTTCATTTTTGTTATGGTATTCTTTTAGACAATAAATGTTAAGATTTAAAAAATATCATCCTTGATAAGAATCTCTTTTACTTTGGTTAATCGTTCGTTCTTTTCAACTTATTTTCAGTCCTTATAAGTTCAGATTAGTTAAGATAAGTTCAGATAAGTTCATATAAGGTCTAATAAGATTTTATCTAATAAGATCAAATAAGGCCGAATAAGGTCGAATAAGGTTTAATAAGGTCAAATAGGGTCTAATGAGGTCTAATAAGTTTAATTCAATTCAGTTCAATTCAGATAAGTTGATATAAGCAAAAATAAGTTGAAAATAACAGATTTTGTTTTATTATTTACTTTGGAATAGAAGCAAACTGCCTAAGAGCCTATTTTCTTCAGCTTATTTTCAGTTTAGTTTAGCTTAGCCCAGTGCAGTTTAGTTTAGTTTAGTTTAGTCCAGTGCAGTTCAGTTCAGCTCCAATTTGTTTTCTTCAGTTCAGCTCTAATCATTGCAGTTCATTCATTATTTAACCACTTTGTTAAATTTATTATTGTTTTTAGTTTAATTTATTTTACTCATTATTATTATTATTATTATTATTATTATTATTATTATTATTATTATTATTATTTTTATTATTTATTACTACCTCCGTTTTTTTAGTTGCAATGGTTTCCTAAAACGGAATTTTCCCAAAGGTTGCAATGTTTCTATTTCTTTCCATTTTTAGTAAAAAAAAACCTATAAAATTACTATTTTACCCTTACTAACTATAATTAACATTACTTAATCTTACTTCATTCAACCTAATTACCCCCACTAAATTAACCTAACCTAACCCCCACCCCCCCCCACCATTTCTCTACCATCTTCACCTCTGCTTTCCTTCTCTCAACCTTCATCTCCCCTTCTCTCAACCAAATACCACCACACAACTCACCACCGCCACCACCTACACCGTTGTCCCCACCTCCGGCGAGTCCAGAATCACCCAACCCCACCTTCGGCGAGCCCAGATCCACTCGACCCCACCTCCGGTGAGCCCAGAACCACCCAACCCCACCTCCGGCGAGCCCGAATCCACCCGACGCCACGAATCTAGCCCAGAAACACACGAATCTAGCCCAGAAACACACGAATCTAGCCCCGACAAGCCCAGAAACACACGAATCTAACCAAAGAGATCGAGAAGCTCCTTTTTGAGCTTATCAATGGTGTTCCATACTTTTGATGCCATTTTTGATGTGTTTGATTATGAAAATCGAAAACCCATTTCTCAGATTGAAAATATGGCTTTTTTTTTGGGGAAATTTGAGCAAGATTTGGAGAATTATTAGGAAGATCTGTTAGGGTTTAAGGTGTCATTAAGGTTCCCATTTCTGTTCATCTTTGTTTTGTTTTTGTTTTGTTAAATTTCTTGTTTGCTTTGTTTTTGTTTTGTTAAATTTCTTGTTTGCTTTGTCATTGATGTTTTTGCTTCCATTCATTGTTATTTTTGTTTTTTTTGGTTGATTTGGTGGTTATGAAGGTGGTTGGTTCTGGTGGGGTGGTGTTCTGGTGGCGATTCTTGTGGCGGTTCTGGTGGGGTGGTGTTTTGGTGGCAGTTCTGGGTGGCGGTTGTGGTGGGGCGGTGTTTTCGTGGCAGTGAAGGTGGTGGGTGATGGTAGGGTGGTGTTCTGGTGGCAAGGAAGGTGATGGGTGATGGTGTTCTTCAAACTTAATTACATAGCAATGGTCCCCACTCCCCTTAATTATATACCCAAATATTTACCTAATACCACTTTAAAAATTTTGCATTGGTTTCCGCTTTTTTTAGAAACATTGCAACTAAATAAAAACAGAGGTAGTATTATTATTTATTATTAATAATATTATTACTACTACTACTACTATTAGTATTATTATCATTATTTATTATTATTACTATAATTACTAGGGTCAAGTATGGCATTCAGTGTTTTCTGGGTAGAACTGGGCCACGAGTTCTTTCTTGAACTCCTCCCATGTGTCTATCTTGGCCGTCTAGGCCTCAATATCAGCGTACCTAGTGTGCCACCACAACTTAGCATCGTCGACCAAGTAACACAGTATTTGCTTGGAGGTTGTCATCCAGTTGACAGGTTCAGAAGTATTGATTCATGTCAAAAGTGAAGTTGTGAACTTCCTTCGAATCTCTAGGCCCACCATAGTTTATGGGTTTGGGCGGCTTGATCCTCGTCGCACCAACATTCCCATGTTCTTGATCAACGGCTCGAAACAATCTTTTATGTTGTGGAGGGCACTAAGCTCTTCACGAACCGCTAGTTTCTCTACTAGCATTGTTTCTCTTTCATGCAACAGGTCGGCTACCGTTTGTTCCAACCAAAAGAGTATCTCCTCCCGGTATATAATGTTTCATCTGATACCAACTGTCATGGTCCGAGATTTTAGACGCTCGGGACGTGCAGCACACTCTTGCCTATATGGGGGCAAAGGCGTGAGCCTTCTGCGGAAAGGGCCAATGGGGCTCGTGGGTGCACGAGCAACAATGTAATTGAAGGACACTCTTGCCTATTGGCGACAAGAGCGAAGAGACGAGGGTCGAACGGGACGCTCGTATGCGCTAGCCGGGCACGAGCGGGGCCGACGACGGGAGTTCTTATTTCACGAGATTTGGAGGGACGCTTAAATATATGAGGCGAGTCACTAAATAAGGTGGCCTAAACAACAACAATGTTTAAAGCAAGCATACAACTCATAGGTTGCCTTAGTAGTGTATAAACATTTCATTCATCATATCTCCCTAAAGAGGCTTAAATGTGAGATATTAAATATTTCCAGTGAATACTGGTTTTGCAGTAACTTAATAATGAAACTTGAAACCTATACAAGAGTATTAAAACATAAAGTAAAGTACTATAACACATCAAATAAGGAAAATACAAGTAAAGGAAGGTTGGATTCTAACACCAAGGTCGTTACCAAGGACCTCCACGTGCAAAATGAAGTTATATTAATCATCCTACGGTGAGGTGTAGGTTGCTAATAGTCAGTGTTTTACTTGTAGAAGCCCTAATCACATGGAAAGAAATTATGTTGTGGCAAAAGCTTGAATGAATAATGTGGGACCCACACCTAATCATTATGTTCCAAGAACTAATGCTCCTAGACCTCAAAGAGGACCTAATCACCGAAAAAACCCAATTCCATTTCGTGTATTTGTCGTGGGTTCACTAAAGGCGGAAAAATTAAGCAATGTTGTCAACTTGTCACTGTTAATGTCTTTATAAATTATGTTCCCCGTGCATGTTTTATTTGATACCAAAGCATCCCATTCATTTATATTTAGTTCTACGTCTAAAAAGTTAAATTTCAATTAAGCCTTATAAATAAAATATGAAATTTTGTATTAGTCTTCCCATTGGAAATATTGTTCCATGTCAATCCATGCATAAAGATTGTCCACTAGTGATTTGGGGTCATGTATTTCCCGCTGACTTGATTTTGTTTGATCTTAAAGGATTTGATAATATGAGGGCATGAAACATCAAGCTATTGTGGACTGCCAAAAACTAGTAACATTAGTGAATTCCGAAGGGAATTGGTAAGCTTCCAAAATAATTGGGGAGGACAAATTAGAATAATTTTATTCCTAATCACAAAAATTATTATGACAAGGTTGTGAAGGATACCTTTGTGACATTAATTGTAATCATGAGCCTGAATCTAATATATCTGACATTCCTATAGTTAATAAATTCTTTGATGTTTTTCTTGAAGCGATAACAAGAATGCCCACACAAAGAGAAATAGATTTCACAATATATTTGATCCCAAAATGTTCACCTATTTCTATAATCAGTTATAGAATGACTCTTGCCAAATTGAAAGAATTAAAGATAGCCCTCGATAAATTACTAAAAGGAGGACACATTTATCACCTTAAGGAACACCACTCTTGTTTGTAAAGAAAAGGAAAAATTGGATCAAACAACACAAACTATACGTTTGTTGCACAAAACAGCATCAACAAAAAAAGGTGCGCAAAACAACACAAACTTATTCTAATCGATGCAGAAAACGACATAAGTGGTTTTTTCGCCGAGATTCCCTATTTCCGGCGAATCTTTAGTATTTCAGCTATTTTTTATTTTCCTATCTTTTCCCCTTACTTTAAATAAACTACTGGATTTAAAAATCACCTTAATTCCTCTGAAACCCTAAAATTTCCACAAAATGATTTTGTCTATCAAATCCTAGAATTGGAGGATGAGTGGCAAATGTTCAAGAAAGAAATCAAAAGGAATGTCTACAGTGTATGAGTAATAGAAATAAAAAAGCTAAAATACTAAAGATTCACCGGAAATAGGGAATCTCAGGCGAAAAACCCACTTAAGTTGTTTTCTGCACCAATTAGAAAAAGTTCGTGTTGTTTGTGCACCTTTTTTTGTTGATGCTGTTTTGTGCAATAAACGTATACTTTGTGTTGTTTGATCCAATTTTCCCTAAAGAAAAGGATGTAACTTTTGCTTATGCATTGACGATAGAGAGTTAAATAAGATTACCATAAAAATCAAATAGGATAAACTTGGTGAACAAAGTCTAATATGCGGCCTGCCTCACCCTTAACTAATGGCGTGGCGGGTCATCTATTAACATATCCCTTACTTTTTCACTATCCAAACTCACCCAAAATTGTCGGTAACACCTTCTCTTAATAGTCAGTAACATCCCTTCAAAATAGTCAGTAACTCCGTCCAAAAACTTAGTAACCCCTAACCAAAGAGTTAGTAACCCCAAAACAGTAAGTAATCTCCAAACCATTAGTAAACCCCCTCAAAACAGTTAATAACCCCCCAAAACAGTTAGTAGTCTCCCTAAATAGCTAATAATCTCCAAACAACATGTAGCCAACTAGAATAGTTGGTAACCCCTCTAAAATAGTTATTGTGTGAGTGACACATGGTTTGTTAATCGTGCTCAAGCCGCACACAAGACTTGAACTTGGTGACACAAATCAAGAAAGTTATTAACAGAAGGCAGTACCAATTAGCAAAACTCTTAGAAAACTGTGATAGAGCCATAGAGGTAGATGAGCGAATCAGAGTCAAACATCCCTCAGGGTGGTTGCGATGAGGAGGAGACATTGGTGGAAGCAGCATTAAGAGTGCTGAACACAGCTGACCCTTTTGAGAAAGCTAAACTTGGTGATACAATTGCCTGTAAATGGCTACATGGAACCATTTCTAAACCATACAATACTGATAATGATGATCCTTCAATTCACCTTCACATCCCTGACCGCCCTGCCCGTCCCACCAATGTAACCCATTCGTATCATCCTTTTTTTTTATTATTGCATATCATCTGTTTGATTAAATGCCTAACACAGTTTTCATAAGCAGGTAAAATTGTTGTCACCATCTCTTATGCCAAAGTTGGGTAGAGCTGGAAGCCTTCAAAGCCGTCAAGCTATTGTTCACAGTCTTGTACATACCGAGAGTTGGGCCATTGACTTATCATGGGTATTCATACTAATACTCATTTTATATAATGTATTTACATGCTTTTTCACCATTTAGTTTTTCCTATTTAGTTCTTGTTTGTCGGGTGTATATTCGGTTTTTGGTTTAGATTTAGCCCAACTCCAATTCAATCAGGAATAATATTGGATTTTCGGATTCTAAGTGCTTGTTTGGTTGACATGAAAAAACGGGTAGTGGGAAATAGAAAAGTTTAGAATTGTTTGTTTGACAAAAATATGGGAAAGTGACACTTCCTAGAAAATGGAGGAATTGACTTACCCGGTCCCCTACGTTATTAGAACTTCACTTTCATGGGTACGCATGTTACGCTCATGAGAACTTTCTTTCGAGGAGGATTTCATAACCCCTTGAAATGAAACTCACTGGCAGACGTACTGACTAGAAAAACCGGGCTATAGAAAGTGGATGGCGTCCTTCCTTATTTAATTTAATAAACCTGGCAAGTTCTACTTCGCACACTCAACCAAACAACCTTTTGTACTTCTCGTGGATTAGAATTTCCTTGGCAATGAAACTTACTGGAAATCTATACTTCCCACATTCAACCAAACAATACCTATACAAGTTCAAATCTAATCTTATTGAGCTATTGATGAGTTCTAGTCTAGCTCACAAGGCACTTTTCTGTACTATCATAGTTTCGTGACATCTTGATTTCACATCATTTAACATTTCAACTCATTTTTCCTTCTGCTATTCTTGTGTTTTTTATCTAGTCCTACCTCAGTGTTAGTTTTATTTGTAGGATATTATTGCCCGGTTTGGCAAACAAGAGTCAATGCCAAGGGAATTCTTCACAGATTTTGTCAAAGTAGCGCAGGATGAAGGCAGACACTTCAGCCTTCTTGCTACTCGCCTTGAGGAACTGGGCTCTTCTTATGGTGCTTTGCCAGCCCACGATGGTCTATGGGATTCGGCTTTTGCAACAGCCAATGATCTTTTGGCACGGTTAGCAATTGAACATTGTGTCCATGAGGTATTGTCCTTTTAATCATACACTAATACAAGTTTTACAATGCCATCTTAGTGTTGGCCTAGTTACTCTGCATATTGCGTACTAATTTGTCTTTGTCTTTGTGTGTTGTGTGTGTGATAGGGGGGGGGGGGGAGGAGAGGAGCAGGACATTCTGCTAACTTAGAAAGTAAAATTCTGCCATGCATACCCGCTTTCTTCCGCAGACATGACTTAAGTCGGACACATATTTAAATAAACAAGTTGTTCATTCAAATGACAAAGAAATTGCTGAACCACATGTTCCTTTTGGCATCCTTTGCTATGACATTCGTCACTCTGTTTCTGATCCTCTTCTCAAATAAAATTGGACAGCCTAAAAATTGTGTTTTTGGTTCCCTATAAGCCAAAATAGCATTTCTCAGCTCATTTCTGAATGCAATATGGTTGTTCTCACTGCCTGCTGATTATCCAGAGCTAAGATGATGTGGGTCCATATGTTATGAGATGCATGCAGCAGCCCAAGTTCAGTAGCCTAAGCCCCAACTATCGAGGGCATTCAACACAAAGTGGTTGCCAAAAACCTTCAACCCAGAGTCTCCTTTCATGTTTGGCTACTCCCATCCTGAGCATCACAAGCTTATAACTACCTTGAGAAAAGCAAGGGGGAGGGAAACAAAATTCTGTAGTCACTCAGAGCATCATATTGCTTACTTGAATCATTATATCGGGTACATAACACTAGGCTTTGTAGGCCGGCTAACCAAATCTAGTAGGGATATCAATGCAAGAACATTTTGGACGATAATTTTTGAACCAGAAGAAGCTATAATAAAAAGCATATTGCATTGATAAAATACTTTGTTTTTAAGTAATCGACAATTATCGACCTTTTGTTCTCCTACTGGACTAAGGAAAGAGTAGCCAAGTGTATACCGAGATTACCGACCTAAACGGCTCCTAGGGTTTAGTATGAGGACCAAATTGTAAACGAAATTTTCTCCAAATATGTTTATGACTTACATAGTATATTACCCGTGTAGCCCCGAGACCGATAGGCCGGCCTTGATTCGGTAAAAAGATAAAAGATCTGAAAATTAAATTTTATACAAAAATCAGTACCACAAAATATAAAGACAACTTAATTTTAATCCGTTCATAATTTTCTTTGTTGTTGACATTTGGGCTTGAGAGGCCATAATAATTTATTTAATAAACTGCAATTACATAAAATGAAAATAAACAAATAGATAGAAGGAGCTGAATTCTCTGAACTGACCCGCTGACATAAGGATCTTAGCAGATTCCTAAAAAAAATACGTCTCATAATGAATGTGAGCTACTTTGCTCGATAATGGACAAGTTAGCTAATTCTTTCATAAGAGATATGCTAAAATGTGCAAGTAACATGAGCATCTATGCGTTATGAGACCCTACCAATTAACTAAACCGTAAATCGAATGTAGAACCACGGTTAGGTTGAAACTCATGTAAGTTGGTACGTGTATATGGCTGTGTTATCTCTACCTGTACATCTTTACTTGTTAAGAATTTTTATATTTGATGACTACTTGGGATAGAATTCATAAACCTAACTCATTTAGGAGAGTTAGAATTTCAATTAACAACCCGAAAGCAATTTGATTGGTTATTAAATGATTATCTTTGAAGATTTTGTTTATTTCATCTTCTTTCTAATGAGATGTTGAATAACTTAATTCTATTATATGACTATTAAATAAAGAATGTCAATGGATTTTGCGCGTCAATTTGACTTTGACAAGGATTTTGCTGTGATAGTTATAGCCATCTTAGAACGTTGTTAGTTCATTTCATTGTTTTATTTATCTTCCGAATCCAGGAGTGCTACATTTGTGTTAATGGAGTTAGATTAATCTTCCTAAAACTAAAATGTATACTTCTATTGACTTTAGAAAGTCCAATTCAACTGTGGGAAGGCTCTGCTAGATTTTCTCTTATGTTCTTGATTAACCTAATCCATTTCCAAAAGAATCTAATTTAGGATAGTTAGAGTGTCACATGTTTTTCCCACCAAAATGTCAAAACTAATGCACTCACTTTTGTTGAAATACCTAAGTTTATAGTAATGTTATCTAAAAAGACCTGACAAACGGGTTGTTCGGTTCGGTTTCGGGTAAGTCAATTTAATAAGGTCTTTTTCGGATCAGCTTGACATTCGTTTCACCTTCAAGTTACTTTGAGTCGGGTTTTGAGTTTGCTTCGGTTCTAAAAATTATTGGGTTGGATTTCGGATTTTGCTACGGGTCAATACTAGATAGGTTTGCTTTTGAATAAGATGTTATCCAATCGGGTAAAGTATATAGTTTTACTTTTTCGTGTTTTGGTTGAATTCGGGTAGCTCTAGTTTAAATTGTATCGTCTCTTTATGTCTTTCAGTTTTTTAGATTTATTTTACATAGGGTCATTTCAGGTTATGTCGTATCAACTTTGACTTTTTATCGAGTAGTATTAAGTTCAATGACGCTATTCTACTATTAACAAGTGAAAATTAGGGTTTTAACTTTGGGGAAAATGTGGATTAGCTCGAAAGAGAGGGGAGTGGAGTGAGAAATTGAAATTTAGAGAAAGTAGAATTGCAAATGACAGCTCATGAGTTGGAATTTTAGAGTGCTTACATTTGGGTTGTAGTTGAAAGGGCTGGAATTTTGGGCAATTCCAAATTCCACAACTTTCCAAACAATTTGAGCATTTAATTTGAAATGCCTATTTCCCAACACGGCACAAGGTGGTTTGGAAATTTAGACAAGAGATTGAGTGATGCACCCATTAGGAGGATTGAAGAGCGGCAAAGTGAAGGATTATGAGGAGGTAGGTAGGGGAAAACCTAAAGCTCGGATGATGGTGATTGAGAGTGATATGAATCTATCTAGGATTAAGAAAAATATTACGTTGGATAAGGTGAAATGGAGGAAGAACATCTACGCTCATGAAATGACTTTGTATTTTTCTTCCTTCTGATTTCTTTTACTTAATATGAATTATGCAAACTTTTCTTTTCCCGCTAAAGCATTTCTTATTCAGTATCTTTCTTAAGGTTTTCTAAACCCTTCCATTTGTCTTTTTGCAAATTTTTATCCCTCACATTGTTGTTAGACTTTTAGCCCTCACTATAAGACTTGTTCAAATTTTATTTTTATACTGCAATCCTGAATACAAACTAGCGAAAAACCTGTTGAAGCTCTTTTCATCGAAAATTTATGAAGGTTAAGACCGATGTTAACATCCGAAGATTGATGATAACATTTGTATACCAGTCTTAAATGGACAAAACAGTCTGAACATCTCGACAAGATTCCTGTAATTCCATGTTTTAACTTCAGGAAGATCAGTACCGTCTTCATTTAATAAGACGTCTTCACTAAAGTGTATCCCCATAATAAAGCACTATACTGAACTACGAGGGATTTGAAAAGAAACGGCGCTCACCTCGATTCATAAAGGGTACACAGTATGTATGATCCCACCTGGAAGGCTGGAACGTCCAAAATCACAGTGGAGGGTGAATGCAGCACTGTCGACGTGGTACTAGTGTCAGAGAGACAAAAGGCACAGGAAGAAGGGTTAGGGCTTGATTGATATGGGTTGGTGTAAAAAATGAACAAGTTTAAGGTGGGAGAATGGGGGCATGTGAGTTGTCAGATCAATGGAGCCTTTGAGTAATTAGAACTGGTGGTGAGTTTTGTGGGTTGGCCAATGCTGCGAGGGTGGGGAAACTGGAAGTGAGAAGACTATGGAGGAGAGATTAATATGGAGTAAATTAACTGAGATTTAACGAAAATAGCTCATTAATGTCATAAAGAGTTCCAAAACATGTTACAGGTATGTGTCGCTTTTTCTTTGTCCACCAGATAGAATCATATTGAACAAATGCTTACCAGGTGTGTGTAAATTATACACACACACAAAGCTATATATTACAAGCCTTCTTAATTCTCTGTTGTGTAAGTTTTCTTCCTCAAATTACTATGCTATGTGATATTTGTTCAATTCTGCCTCTGCTGAAGTTTGTTTATGCTGCATTGATTACAGGCTAGAGGACTTGATGTGATGCCAACAACTGTTGCTCGTTTCCGCGCTGGGGGTGATCATAAAACAGCAGATTTACTTGAAACAGTCGTTTACCCTGAGGAGATCACTCATTGTGCTGCTGGGGTAAAATGGTTTAAGTATCTTTGCTTGAGATCTATGAATCTTTGTCGAAATCATGAGAGTGCAATTGAGCAAGTTGAAGATGATGACAGAGTCATTCAGAAATTTCACACAACAGTTAGATCTTATTTCAGGGGCCCTTGAAGCCTCCCTTCAATGTAGAAGCAAGGAGAGTTGCTGGATTTGTCCCCGAATGGTATGAACCTCTTGCTGTCAAAAAGCTGGAAGGTTCTCCTGAATGTTAAAATTCAATCAATCCATTTAACTTTTTGCGTGCGATAAACAAGGGCCCTGGCATCAATACAAAAATTTGTTGTATCCATGACTATATGGATAGACGATATGCAACTTTTGAGTTAAAACTTTGAGGTTTTATTATTGGAAAAATTGCCTAGAATAATGCAACCTTTTGGCGATTCGTAAATAATAATGCAACCTTAAGATTATTCTGGAATAATGCAACCTTTATACCCCATTTATTTGAATAATAGGTTTACTAGGACACGTGTCGACTAATAATTGGTTCTAATAAACAAATTTATTATAAAATTAAAAAAGAAAAATAAAACAAAAAAGAATACCCCCTCCCCCTCCCCTAACCCCTTACCCAGAATTACCCCACCCCACCTTCTCCCACCCAGCTCCCCGCCACTCCCTCCCCACCCCTCCCCTCCCCTCCCCTCCCCCCCCCGAACGCCACCCAGAGATCCCCGCCCCTCCCCTCCCTTCCCTTAACGCCACCCAGAAATCCCCGCCTACCACAAAACTCCCCTCCCCAACCACTGCAACCCCTTCCCCAGCAATGAAATCCCCACCCCCCATCCCCACTACACGGCCAGCAAGTCGAAAGGAGCAGGGGAAAGGAGCAGTCGAAAGGAAGGGGATGCGATGGCATTGGATGAAGGGAGCAGGGGAAGGGAGAGGCGGTGGCGTTGCGGTGGATTTTTGGGTGGTAGTGGTGGTTTCGTGGCTTAAGAAGGGGGGAAGGGCGTGGTTGGGGTGGCGGTGGAGCTTTTGGTTGGGGAAGAGGACGGAGGGAGGTGGTACTGTAGGGGGAGGGGTTGGGGTGGCGTTGGGGGGCGGGGGGTTGAATTGATAGCAGTGTGTGGGGATGGGGGGTGGGGATTATTTAAATTTTATTTTTTAAGTTTGTTTAATATATTAATTAGAATTAAAAGTTTAATAAAAAAAATATCTTTTCTTCAGGTCACCGGTAATTTGTCTCATTTAAAATCAATGGGGTATAAAGGTTAGATTATTCCAGAATAATCTTAAGGTTGCATTATTATTTGCGAATCGCCAAAATGTTGCATTATTCTAGGCAATTTTTCCAAAATTTTAATATTTTACATGCTAAGACTTTAGAGTAAAACATTATTAGACGGTTTATCCTAAGACTTACTCTCGCATCTCTTTCTTTACAGTATATGTGCCCTTCTTACTTTGTTTTGGTAAGCCGAAAAACATTTTCCACAAAAAATCATCTTTTTAGAGAAAATTCAGAAAATTTGACGCCAACAGTCCAAACTATTGACCATCTTCTATAAACAGTCCAAACTATTGATAATCCATGAACATTCCAAACTATTACCCTAATATTCCATAAACAGTCCCTATGACCTGTTAACCTGTTATTACAGGTAAAACCTATTTTTTTATTTCCCTTTTTCTTTTTTGATTTTAATAACCTTTTAATTAACTTAAAATTTAAAAACAAAAAAAAATCCTTCCCCACCCCACTCCCTGCCAGCCACCCCCACCCCTTCCCACACCCACACCGCCACCACCACTCACCCCATTTCTCCCTCACTCTTCGCCGGAACTCTGACTCCATTTTCAGGCGACCGCAAAATTGATGGAGGGTTTTGATTCCTGGAGTTGTTTCCGTCAATCTTTTGGTGTTTCAATCTCTAGAGTCATTGTTTTGATGACTTCTGTTTTTCGTCCTTTAGGGTTTGTAAATTTTAGGGTTTTACTGTTTGAATTCCAAAAGGGTCGTGTCAATGTATATCTACTCGTCTCGGTTTAGAAAGATCTGCTATTGTTCATCTAATTTTGCGGGTTGATTGAGGATATATATGATTCATTCGTGCTATTACACATGGGGGTGTATTTCCTTAGTTTAAATTTGCTTGCTTCGATCCGGTACTTCTCGGTTCATGCTGATTTTGCTTCATTGATTTTCGAGAATGAGAAATTGCTGGGACATTGCAATTGTACTTTTAATATCGCCAGAACAGAGGGAAGAGGAAAGTTACAGCTTTGATTACTGGAGATTAGGATTATTGTTGTAATCGGTGTGGTATGTTTGTATTTTCCTATGAAGAATGATGGAAACTATCGCAAGAAGATTCACGCAGCAAAACAACAGAGCTTCATTCACTTGGCATCGTCAACATTCCACCAGTTCTTCTCATCGTTCTGCTGGTCCTTCCCATGACAATGACAATGGAAAAGTCTGTATATTTGGTTGGCTGGGAACTGCAGAAAAAAACCCATGTCGGTTTACACTCAGATATGACTACACCAATCAATGAGGGTTGCCTAATCAATATCGGATATATGCATATATCCATCGCCTCACTTTTTGACAATACATTCCATGAAAATGGCAGTACATTTCATATGTATGGTAGTATATTCTAATATGTATGGTAGTACATTTTTTAATGAAAAATTATATGCCAAATACAAACTATATAATTATATAGCTGTGAAAATATCGATTGTTATATACTACGTTTCTCAATAAATGTACTGCCATTTTCATGGAATGTACTGCCAAAATAGTGTGTCGATGGATATATGCATATATCTGATATTGATTAGCATTCCTCCCAATCAAGCGTGTTTGGAAATTTAACCTCTAAAGCTTTAAAGAGTTCCATGATCCACAAAGGCAGTTGATAGTTAATCATAAGGATGAAACGAAGAATGCAATAAGAAATAGTCGCCTGAAAATGGGTTAGAGTTCCGGCGAAGAGTTGGGGAGAAATGGGGTGAGTGGTGGTGGCATTGTAGGTGTGGGAAGGGGTGGGGGGTGGCAGGGAGTGGGGTGGGAAACATATTTTTTTAAAGTTAATTAAAAAGGTTATTAAAATCAAAAAGAAAAAAGGAAATTAAAATTTTTGATCTTACCTATTATAACAGGTTAACAGGTTATAGGGACTGTTTATGGAAGATTAGGGTAATAGTTTGGACTGTTCCTGTATTATTAATAGTTTGGACTGTTTATAAAAGATGGTCAATAGTTTGGACTGTTGGCGTCAAATTTTCCAAAATTCAATTATAGGTTAAAGTCTGTTTGTTTGGTACTAATTACAATGGAAATTGAAAAGAGAGAGAGTAATGATCGAAATAAGAAAAAAAATGTGGTATTCCTTCTTTTAGGAGGAATTGTTCACAATTTGTAAATTGTTGGTGTTTGCCTTTTAAATTGAATATTAAGGTAAGCAAATGTGAGGCTTTTTTAAAATAAATTACTGTAGTATTTATTTCTTTGGGGGCAGGCTTTTTTGAGCTAATGCAAAGCTTTTATCACCTTGCTCTGTACTTTAATTGCAAAAGAGGTGTTTTCTTTGCTGTCAAAGTTTAATTTTCTAAGACCAACTTTTATGCAATCAGATAAATAATACAAGATCATGACAAGTTGGTTTCTTAGTCATGACTCATGAGTTGGTTACTTATGAGTTATGACGTTAAGTTAGCTTTCTCGTCCAGTTCGTAACTTTCTATCATTGATTGATCACTAAAAACTGTAAACTGGTCTCTTATAATTGTAACTTGGATACTTATCAAAATTAAAGTGCAACACCAGTAAAATAACCGCCATGAAACATGACAAAAACAAAACAGTCTATCTATCTATATAAATATATACGTAAAACAAAATCGTTTTTGCCATATGTTACCCCAAAATCATTTGCTTGACTAGGATACCACATGTAAAAGTCGTATTCATTTTGCCTACTTGTAGTCACCATCTTCAATGAGATTTTTTTAAAAAATATATCAAATTCCATATAAGGAAAAATATAATACCCAAGCACTTAATTTCCTCAAGTATCACGTCCATTATCCTACAAGTTTTCATAAATGAGGCAATTGTTATATCTATATTAGATAACTAGTTTCTGAATGCCCGGGTTGGGTTTTTATTTAGTTATAATTTCCATTATATCTAAATTTCAGTGTTAAATACTTTAAGATTAACAAAATATTATAAAATAATTAATAAACTAAGAGATATTATATTTCGGTAGTTATTTACATATAATTCTCATCCGACTAACGTAAAAATTGTTTAATGTTTAAAGGATTCTTATATTAAGAGCTAATAATTTTCTTTATCTCGAACTTAAAATTACTTTCTTTTATAGGTATAGTAGTGTCCTTCTAAAAATAGTCATTATATGCTTTGGTGGTTTGAAAAATAAAATAAATTGAAGTTAAAGTTGTCATAATACACAATATGTTAATTTGGTAAAGTTAACTCTCAACATAAAATAAAATAAAAACAACAACCATGTTTCCTCCGGACTATTATTGATATTGTCGACACTATAAAGTCACATAATTACTCTTTTTCATTTTCATTTCTTCTATAAATTCATCAATTCGCTTGAAGAACTTATGTTACAATATTTATACTATGATTGATTATTCTCATCAGATCAACACGGGTTGAGAAGTCCAAATGAACAATGAGCAAGCATTGGGTGTACCATGCTCATAAGACACACAGGCGTATAATAAAACTTGTCTAAAATAAGGTGTGTCTGAATGATTTCGATCAAATTTATGAAGAAAAATCATGATTCATCTAGGTAAAAAATAATTGCTTCTCATCCATGGAGATTATTTAGTTTGAGATTATGATGCATGGTTTCCTTTTGAGTCTGATTTGCATACCAATATCGAGATGTATAAATCTATATTCCCAACTTAAATTGCATGTTTAAATATATTTACATTATTTTTATGGGTTTGTGTTTGCATTGACAATAATCTGCATTGGTTGATATTACATGTATCATCAAGATTCATTATGTTGCACACGATTACTTGAAATTCTCTTACTGAGAACTATTTTTGAGTAGTACGTACTTGTGTCGCCTAGTTGATAGTTGACCAAATAGGAATATCTTTTGAAAAAAGATGTAAGATGTATATCGAAATATATTTTGAGAAACCAACTTAACTTTTTTAAAACTTATTTTATTAATTAATGAGTGACTAAAAAGAATTTTGAGAAATTTGATATGGTGAACCTATAATATTGTGTTTTTCTACATTGTGAAAATAAAATATTTTGACTTTCTAAAATGTCCTTATAATTTTGTATATGTAACTATAGTGACCCTATAGAATTGTTTTTCCATATGATAAAAACAAAATATCTAGATTTTCTAAAATAACCTTATAATTTTGTATATTTTGTGTTAACAACTATAATTTAACAACTGAAACAATATTTTAACTGACCTAACCTTTGTTGATGCACCCAAATAAAAATCACCTTCTACCCCCATGTATTTCGTAGGATATGCAGGTTCTTCAATTCCAAAACATCATTTGACATTTCCTTCCAAACACAAAATGCCCTTATGTCGACTCTGAGCATGATTACCATCATAACAATTAATATGAGTGATATTATCCATCACTGCGCAATTTGGATCAAAGACATACAAATTTAAACATTTTTTTTCTTATCTTTGAGATAAGATTTATCTTTTAGGACTACATGTTTAATTTTTATAAACATATTATGAATTAAGGAGTGGTCTAGTTGACACCTTTAATAAAATATAAGTTATTTTTTTGCAATTCCAGAAAACATATCATAAGTGGATCTTGATTCAAAGTATTTTTCGAGACGAATCTAACGGTGCAAAAATTAAACTTTTCTGAGATTTGAAATGAAAGTTATGTCTTATTTTACAATTTTGTATAAATTGTAGCTTGGCGTGTTCGGCAAGTAGTGGTAGAGGTAGAGGTAGTGGTTAAATTGGGGTCAAAATTTTAATTTATTAATTTAAGTGTTTGGCAAGGTAGTGGTAGAGGTAGCTGTTAGAGGTAGAGTTTAGGTAGAGTTTAGGTAGTGGTTGTGGAAAACTAAAAAAGCAGTGGTTGAAGGTAGAGGTAGAGGTTGTAAAATATATAATAAATTTTTTAATAAATAATAAAGAAAATATTTATTAATAGCTACTCCAACCGCTACTACCGAACACTAATATTTTACGCAGTTACTTTGACAGCTAACAACTCACAGCTACTACTACAGCTGACAGCTACCTCCACAGTTATCGTTGCCGAACAGTCCCTTAGATAAGGAATGTAATTTTTATTTACGATATAATCATTTTTAAAATTATTGTCTATTAAAAATTAAATAAATTATTTAATTATGTATAATAAAACATATCATAAGTAGATCTTGATTCAAAGTATTTTTCGAGACGAATCTAACGGTGTAAAAATTAAAATTTTCTGAGATTTGAAATGAAAGTTATGGCTTATTCTATAATTTTATATTAGTTGTAGTTTTAGTAAGGATTACTTGTAGCTTTAGATAAGGAATGTAACTTTCATTTACGATATAATCATTTTTTTAATTATTTCCTATTGAAAATTAAATTAACTAATTAATTATGTATAATAAAACATATCATTTAATTCAAAGTATTTTTCAAGATAAATCTAACGGTGCAAAAATTAAATTTTTCTGAGATTTGAAATGAAAGTTATAGCTTATTTTATAATTTTATATCAATTGTAGTTTTAGATCAATATTAGTTGTACCTTTAGATAAGGAATGTAACTTTTGTTTACGATATAATCAATTTTTAAAGTTATTGTCTATTAAAAATTAAATTAATTAATTAATTGTGTATAATTAAAAACATATCATAAGTGGATCTTGATTCAAAGTATTTTTCGAGACGAATCTAACGGTGCAAAAATGAAATTTTTTTGAGATATGAAATGAAATTTATGGCTTATTTTATAAAATTATATCAGTTGTAGTTTTAGATAAGGATTAGTTGTAGCTTTTTAGATAAGGAATATAACATTTATTTACAATATAATCAATTTTTTTTAATTATTGTCTATTGAAAATTAAATTAATTAAGTAATTATGTATAATAAAACATATCATAAGTGGACCTTGATTCAAGGTATTTTTTGAGACGAATCTAACGGTGCAAAAACCAAAATTTTATGAGATTCGAAATGTAAGTTATGGCTTATATTATAATTTTATATTAGTTTTAGTTTTAGATAAGGATTATTAGTAGCTTTAGACTAGGAATGTAATTTTTATTTACGATATAATAATTTTTTAATTATGGTCTACTGAAAAATTATTAATTAATTATGTATAATGACATGGATCGATGTGATAGCTCCTTTCGGGACGGCTTTACGATATAATCATTTTTTTAATTATTGTCTATTGCAAATCAAAATTTAGTCTAGTAATTATATATAATAAAAATATCATAAGTGGATCTTGATAAAAAATATCATAAGTGGATCGATTCAAAGTTCGAGAAGAATCAAACGGTGCAAAAATTAAAATTTTCTGAGACTTGAAATGAAAGTTATGGCTTATTTTATAATTTTATATCAGTTGTAGTTTTAGATAAGATTAGGGCTGTCGGCAAGTAGGGATAGAGGTAGGGGTAGTAGTTAGGAGTAGAGGTCAAAATTTTAATTTATAAATTTATGTTTGGCAAGGTAGTGGTTAAAGTAGCGTTAGAGGGTAGAGGTAGAGTTTAGATAGTGGTAAAGGAAAGCTAAAAAAGTAGTGGTTGAAGGAGAGGAGAGGTTGGAAAATATATAATATAGTTTTTAATAAATAATAAAGGAAATATTTGTTGACAGCTACTCCAACTGCTACTTTTACCGAACACTAATATTTTACGCAGTTATTTTGACAGCTAATCGCTCACAGCTACAGCTGACATCTACCCAGACAGCTGACAGCTATCCCCACAGCTGACAGCTACCTCTACAGCTATTGTTGCCTAACAGACCCTTAATTGTAGCCTTAGATAATAAATGTAATTTTTATTTACAATATAATCATTTTTTAATAATCATATTTTATTATAGGAACTTCACCTAATCAAAGAAAAAATTATCTTAGAGTTTGTTTGGTACATATAGGAATTTAATTTCGTGGTAAGTTACAATACGAAAAGTTAATTCCCATGTAATTTCTAAGAATTTGTTAAACTTGTTTGGTTGACATCAAGGAATTTGAAATTCACAGCAATTTTGAATGACCGGGGAGGGGGGTCAATAAATTCCGGAATTTGAGTTCCCCCATCTTTGTTACTTCCTGCCAACCAAACAACTAACCACTTTAAAATTCATGAGAATTTTCATTGCCTATGTTTCTTCCTATCTACCAAACAACTACTTATTTTATTATAGGGAGAAATAAGAAGTTTATTATAATTGGAGGGGGTATATACTTTAATTACTCCCTCCGTTCTCATTTGATGTTCCCATTTTCTTTTTGAGATATTCAAATGTTATTCCCATTTTGAAACTATTCCATTTTAAGAACATTTATTTTTCCATCTTACCTGTCAACCACCAAATATTTACAACACTTTTTACTTTTGTCTCACACTTTAAAATAATTTGTTTCTCAATCACCCATTTTTTTCTCTCTCTCTTACTTTTTCAAAAGCAAAAAAGTACCAAAGACACTTTATACAAGATAAAATTCAAAAGATTCTCATCCACATCAATTTGCATTGATTTCCCCCTTATTCCAAATGGGAACATCAAATGAGAACGGGGAGTATTAGATTGCATTAGTGAAGAAACCTAATATGGGGTAACAACTTTTACATAGACAATATTTCATTAATTATTTCCATCTATTTGTAAACGAAAATTGTGGGAAAAATATCGTGAAATGTACATATTATCTTAAACTTTTGGACTTTTTTCACCTATTATCTATTAAAATATGGCAATAAATAAACTACGTAGACGAAATTTTCACGTGCATTTTGCATGGGGACTGAAACGCAGGTACTAATATACTACCTCTGTTTTGCAATACATGTAACATATACCTTTTTTGGATGTTTTTCAATACATGCAACATTACCTTTAATAGTTAGTCCTTTTAGCTAAAAAGCCACTTGTGCCCTACTTTTTCACTCACATGTACACTACTTTATTCTTTAACACATGGGTAATAAAGTGCAATTCCCACGCTTTCTACTCTTCTCTTCCCTTATCCATGTGTCATAGTCCAACGTTGCATGTATTGCGAAACAGAAGTAGTATAAAACAAGAAAAAGAGCATATGTGGCATTCATCTATGCATTTGGGTCACGTGTCAACGCAGGTTCAATTAAGCGTATTGTCACATGCACAGAAGTTTTCGTTGGTTAACTTGATTTCGGGTAAATATATTTTCCATATGGAGATCATGTTTAGTGGAATGTTTTAAAAAAATAATTACCTTTTTCGCTTATTAGCTCGGTTTCTGGTAAATACTACCTCCGTTCCAAATGTATTGCAACCTTTGAGATTTTTGCACTATTCATCCACTCTCTTTTGACCTTCTTTTGTGATTTATACATAAGGATAAATATAGTCATGTGGGATCTTGTCATATTCGGCTCTAGATATGCTTAATTAATATCAACTTTTTATAATTTTGACTTAAATAAAATTAGAGATATTAGCGTTTAAAATAGTGCGTTGGGAGGCGTAAAACTCCTTATGTTGCAATACATATGGAACGGAGGTAGTATACGAAAGTGAGATCATGTTTAGTTGGAAAGTTTTTTAAAAAAATTACCTTCTTGGCTCATTGGGTATGCTTAAAACGATTTAGGTAAGGATTAGCGAAAAGATACTAGGCAATACATTTAGGCATAAGCTGTGTATAGGAGAGTGGCTAAATGGTCTATTAAAAACGTTTATGTAAAGATCATATATCGTTTCAACGCAAGCGTAATCATTTGTTTCTATTACACTTTTATAGACTTATGTCGATATATCAATGCTGGAAAATGTAACCTACAATAATCTTTGCTCAAGATTTTATTATTAATACATAATAGATAGAGGAATACTTAAAGATTTAAACTAGTAACGTGTTTTACATAAAAACACATGCTTAAAAGGAACAATATCTTTTTCCTATAGCTATTCTTTTCCTATAAACAACTCAGTAAATAAAAAAATATTAACCACGTAATGATATTAATAATACATGTTTTTACAAAAAAACTTGATAATAGTATTATTTTATTTATATATCCGTAGCTATTAAACGGTTTTATCCAAAAAAAAGGAACAATATCTTTTTGTTAGCATTCATTCCTTATAAACAACTTAAATAAAAACATAACCTATATGTTAATATACCTAAAATCTTGTGTTCCCTAAAAAGGCATAATTTTATAAGTAACTCATCTTATACAAATTATCCTTATAAAAAGAAACAATAACACAAAAACAACCGAGTAATCTTTTGTTTCCTAAAAAAAGAGGCATAATTGAAGTATCATCTAAAAACACAATTTTCCTAGAAAAAGAAACAGTAACATACAAATATAACCAAATAAAGTTGTGTCCTATACCTGAAAATATCTCTAAAAACATGTTTTCCCTAAACGAACTACTTCTCAATAACGAAATAAAACGCAACAATTTGTTTGGGCACGCATGTCAAGACAAAACTTTAAAGATTAATATCTCTAATTATGTACTCCCGCTATTTCTTTTTGTTTGTCCCATTTCTTGTAACTTCAAATCGCAAGGAGAGTGATCCTCAAGCCTTCTGGGTGGGGGCAACAATTAAAAAGTTCCTTTATTTTATAATAAATTGGTGATTAAAGTAGGTGGAGAAGATTATAAGTCATATGTGGACCAAAAAGTGATAAAGGTAGGGGTAAATGAGTAATCTAATTTTTCCGCCTAAGGAAAGATGAAAAAGTGGGACAAACAAAAAGAACGGACAAAAACGGAGGGGGTAAAGTGACAAACAAAAAGAAACGGATGAAGTATTTGGTAAAAATATTAGATCACTACAAAAACTACGGGTTAGACGAATCAAACGAGACCCCATGACTATATTTTTCCTATGTATAAATTACCAAGAGAAGGTATTGGCCAGACGCATCAGACCATAATATTTGGTCAGACGACTTTCAGTTGGTTGTATTTTTTTTCAGTTGGTTTCGTTTTTGTTTCAGTTGGTTTCATTTTTGTTTCAGTTGGTTTCAATTTTTGTTCAGTTGGTTTCAAATTTGTTCAGTTGGTTTCCAAATTTTATCAGTTGATCTTTTTTATTTCAGTTGGATGTCCTTTTAAGTTCAGTTACTTATCTTATTGTTTCATTTACTTGCTTTAGTGTGAAAACAAAACTTAAGTAAATGAAATATATTAAGTTCTAAATGAAAGCAATGAGTTTTCAGTTACTTATATTATCCTTTCATTTAGTTTTCTTATTCTTTCATTTAACAACAACTAACTAAAATTACAAAAAAATACAAAAACCACTAACCTGTATCAATCAGACATTGATAAATTTTCATGGCAAAGTTTCTGATATGCTTGCGTTTTTCATCTCCATTTTCAGCCACAAAAGAGAGTTATGAGAGTGAAAATGATGATGTTGTGGCAGGAATAAGCGGTTTTAATGCCGAAGTTTTCTCTTTGTCAATTTGTATTTTTGTGCGGGTTTTTCTTTATTTGGGGAGTAAGATACGATTTTGTTGGTATATGAGTTTCCCATGGGCCATATCTTTGCAGGCCCACAACGTGAATGGTGAACTCAGCGGGGGGGTTAAATGCGAAAATGGTGAAGGAAAGAACTTCAAATTCAGACACTAACTGAACGAAAATTGAGAGGTTTCAATCAGGCGGCGGCCATTAATACTCAAGGTTCTCAGGTTGTTGGGGAGGACGGTTTTCGTGGAGGGGAGAGAGTGATCAGTTTGACATTACAGTGGTGGGTGAAGCGAGTGAAGGAGGAAGGAGGAAGGGAGAAGCGTCTGACGGTAATATTGGACAGACGGTCTGACCAATAGTTTCACAATTGCAAATTACAATCAAAGTTAACTGTACAAAACAAAGTAAAAGAAACATACTAACCAAGTAAAAAAGAAAAATATATTCAAGGCGATAATAAATTCAACTAATAATAACATATAATGCCTCAAATAAAAAATACTAAACTAAAAATACTACGGAGTACTCTATGACCTAGAGTCATACAGGGATAAATTTGTGTTATAAAAATAAAAAAATATTTAGTTAATATTCTAAAATTTAAATCTGTTATTTGCTTGTAATAATGTATTGGTATACTTTCGGCACTGATTAATCAATTTAAGAAAATTAGAGTCAAAGCAAATGTGATGCATTGAGATAATAACTAACTAATGGGGTATACAAGGGTTTTGGGATTTGGGGCTCTTAACATAATATCAAACAAAGTATAATCTATCTATATAATCTAATAAAGCTAATTGATGTTAGAACAATGGGTATCCAAGGATTTTTTTGTAATTTATTGTAAAATAATATAAATTTACTATATTAATTGCATTAGTACTAATGTAACTAAATTTTGAAATCCGGGACAACTTGAATTGAAAAACTTAAAGACAATTATAATTAGTTTTTTAGTTCCACAAGAGCGTAATATTTTTATAGGTTAGGTTTTTTAATATTTTTAATTATATAATTAGTGCAACTCGCACAGGTATAAATAACCATATAAAATGTATATTTATTTTAAAACAAAAAAATCCCCAAGTTATGTAGATAAATGGGTAAAATTAATGAGCTTGATATGCAAAAAAAATAACTCGTGTTTCTACTTAATGAGCTAAGTTTTTTTGTCGTGTTAGATAGGTAACAACAATAGAAATGGAACAGGTAGAACAATAATCTTGGAAATCACGAGTAAAAAACAATAAAAATGCTAGAGCATTAATCCAATATTTATTAAACACATATACAAGGTCTAATCTAATGAAACTTATACATCGTGGACTTACTTTTAATTTTGACTAAAAATTCCTCAATTATAAATTGTTTTTCTTTGACTTTGCCCACTAGATCTGGATATGTAAAGCAAGCTAATAGCTTATACATTGAATTTTTTAGTACAACTTTTTGTAAACAAATGCATTTGCACGAGAATTAAAATTTTCCGTGCATTTGGGATTTTGCCACATATTATAGAATTTTTAGTAGAAAAGTAAAGTACTACGAGATAACTACGATTCATGGGTTAGAACAACGGGTATGCTAGAGGTTTTTGTAATTGTAAATTTTTAGATATTTGACAACTCGAATTGAAAAAACTTTAAGATACTTATGCTTAGGATTTTTTTCTTCGGAGTTCAAAGTGCTGAATATTTTTTCAGGTCGGATTTTTTTTTTAGATAAGTGAAAAAAATATATTAATCACCAAACACAACTATAATCTACTCAAAGTGATGGCAACCCTTCTAGGAAGGCTCCCAAACACCTAAGAGTAACTATTACAATTGAGCTCATCAAGCCAACATTTGATCTTAGAGAAGGCCTTAGAGTTATAAACTAGTTTCATCCTCGTTTTAATTACAAACTTGATAGAAGCAAAACAACTATCAACACTAGGAACATAACTACACCAGTAGGCTTGATTTGCAAGCCAAATGTGATACACAACAGCAGCCACAACAGAAAAAACTATTTTCCTTTTAGCTGAGACATATTACCCCTTTTACTGATCCAGTTGAGGCAGTCATCCATGCTAGTCCACCTCTTCTTAATCTTGATCCATACCAGGCATTCCTACCATTCTGCTTTGCTGAAATAGAAGTGAAACAGTAACTGATCAAGGCTCAGATTAGAACCACAGATGGTACAGGTGTCCTCATCACAGACACCAAATTTCTTTAGCTTTTCTCTTGTCATAATCCTTTGATGTGCTGCTAACCATATCATGAAACTATGTTTAGGTGTGTTTAACCTATTCCATACAATCCTGGTCCCATACCACTTTGGTACCCATCTTCTGTGCTTGTTTATAACATTTACTACGGAGAAGACTCAAGTCAAAGTTGAGGAAGCCAGGCTGCTTGTTTAATCTCATCTCTGACTTTTGGCAAAAGTATCTCCATATCCAGCTAGCAGTGGACTTAGGGTGGTGATGCCACCATTCATCTCCCTGAATGTAAACAGAGTTAACCCACCTCACCCAAAGGGGTCTTCTTTTCAGCAATGGCCCAAATTTGCTTACTAACTGTTGGGAGGTTCCAATAGCTTTATATCTCTAACACCAAGGCCTCCATGGCTCTTCCTACTGCAGACTTTTTCCCAACTAACATAACCAAGTTTAAGGTAGTTAGCATTACCTTGCCATAAGTATACTTTGCAAATTTGATTAATTCTTGAAAGGACAGCCTCAGGAAAAATGAATATCTGTATCCAATAATTACAGACACTCATCAGCACAGAGTTTACAAGTGAAGTCTACCAAGAAAAGACAGTGTTCTATGTTGCCAAGATTTGATCCTAAACAGCATTTTCTCAACTAACTTCTCACAATCTGCAATTCTTAGTTTTAGGGTAATGGGAGCACCAAGATATTTGAGGGGCCAGGCAACATAACCAAAAACCAAACATCCTTTTTATCCGACGAAGCTCTGTAGCGTTCATGTTAACCTGAAAAAATTTCAGATTTCGATTTATTCTGCAGTCTAGCGAAGATTTCAAAAATTTCAAACCTCAAGCATCAAGTAGACACTTCTATAGTCTCCTCTACTGAAAACCATAAGATCATCAGCAAAACAAAGGCTATTCAGTTTCAATTTTCACATCTGTGAAATGAAACTCAATTTCTTGCCCCTTGATAATTTAGTATCCTAGTTAGATACTCCATACATAAGACAAAACAAGGGGGAAATAGGATCCCCTTGTCTTAATCCCTCCTTAGCCCTTCAAACAATTCTGTACATGCCCCATTAAAGAGGGGATAGCATGGCTGGTAGTAGTTATACATACCATCAGAATATCAATGAAACTCTTATGGAAGTTATGGCCCCGAAGGCAAATCATGCACAAATTGCCATTCAATAGTATCATAGGCTTTTTGCAGATCAATTTTCATCAGCTTCTGGCAGCTTGTTTTCTAGTATAATGCTTGACAAGATCTCTTGACATACTTAATATTATCAATGATACTTCTACCTGCCACAACTGCACTCTCACTTTGGCTAACCAGACCAGGCAGGACTCTTTTCAACCTTGAACATAAGGAGTTTGGAGATGATTTTATACAGCACTATGCAACAGGCTATAGGTCCGTAGTCTCCAACATGTGAAGGGCAAGCAACC